>CP092872.1:38364494-38918262 GCA_030710605.1 Cordylochernes scorpioides | reverse complement strand
AATGTTGGCGGGCATTGAATCTTCCATTGGGAGTTTGTTCGTGAACGCGGTAATATGGCGTTCCTATGGAAATGTGTATGGCGTTTGTTCTGGTGATCGATGTAGGTAAAGGTGAAGGAGATGGAGGAATATGTGAGGATGAGATATTTGCAATTTGTGTTTGAAAGTCAAGAGATTTTATTTTTGAAAACAAAGTGATTAAAATTAGTAAACTCGTGAAATGGAATATTTTATAGAAAGAACAAGGATGAAAATAACATTAAACTGGGTCAGTTGAATTGATATTTAAGATTGTTGTTGTGATGAGAACAAGGTGCCAATTCTGAGTGATAACTATGTGGTGATTATAAAGTATTTTAGTGACTAGCAGACAAAGGTTTGAAAATACCAGAAACTAGATTTATTTCTTTAAATGGGCATTTTTGAATTAACGAAGATTTTTTAAGATGAACTTATTTTTAAAACGAAGATATGTAAAAAGGGTGTAAAGTCTATAAAGAATTTAAATAAGAATAATAGTTAATATTGTTATATAAATGGATACAATTATCATATAAAAATGTATAAATAAAGTTTCATTTTTTGTCATCAAAAATAAATTTATTATGTGTGTGTGTTGATTATACGAAATGAAGATTTAAATTTGAATGAGTTAAAATGATTCTAATATTTTAAGTTAAATGACATATAATGAAGCAATATAAATGATTGTCAAACATATAATTTAGTGAGATGGGTATAAATTTGAGTTAATGAAACTCAGGTTTAAAATGAGTTGTACTCACAGTATAAAAGTTACGTTGGAGTGTAATCGTAGAGTTCCCACTGATGTGTGCAATAGTCACGTCCTTGGTGATAGTTGGAGAAGGCACAGTCGTGAGGGAGCAGAAGTTCTCGTCGTCAGGTAGAGTGTAGATATTTGTGGCGATTACGTTAGACTTGTAATGGCGAAATGGATGAAAGGTTTGTGGCCTTGGGAGGTAGTTCATCTACTTTAGGATGGGAGTGATAAGGTCTTGGATGGGTTTCTTGAGTTGTGCTACGATGTCCGTGGCTGTCGGTGGCATGATGGAGATCTCCGGCGTCGCTATGCTCTCCAGGTTCAATCATCTTTGAGCTATACTCGGTATAATACTGGCGGATGATTGTTGTGGTAGGCAAGTTGTAGCAGTCATGGGCCAAAAGTGGTTTTAGGCGTCAATGGGTAACAAAAAAGGACAAGGCAAGTTGAATGTCACCTGAGACGCCAGCGCCGAAGACATGGTCCAGGAGGGTGTGATCTACGTGAGAAGAAGAGATGAACTGTCGTTACCCTGCTGTTTGTCAGTTAGGGGCGTAGGTAACAAAAATAACAATTTCTGTAATAAGACCCAGTTCGGTCCAGGCGCGGTGGACTCTCATTCAAATATTTATTATTTATTTTTTAATAAATTATTCTCAGCTGGTGCGTTGAATTGTATCTACATTTTGGGGATGTTACAATAGTTATAATCATGATACATGTGAATATCCAGTAGATATTTTGACATATATTACTACATATATATAGTACTAAGGGCAAGGTTTCGTCCAGGATCTTCTCAAGCGAAATATAGCCAAAATTAATATATTAAAATTAATTTATTTTGGATTATTTTACTCGGTTGTTATAGTAGCGAGACGAGGTATAAAAGTATTAATATGATAAACATATAACATAAAGTGATACATTCTATTATAATTTTCTAATACCTCCTAATGAAATCACCAAAAGAATTAGGATGATAATACATTTTTTCAATTTTTTTTTTCAATTCAATATATAATATAACAGCCGTTAATTAAATAATAAATAGATGTGACGACAACCATTTTCATATCATATTACTTTTTACAAAAATTGCGAGAGAAACAGGTTTTGTTTGTGTTTAAAGGAAATATATAATATATTATATGAGCTGGTTTTCATAGTTTAAGCTCTAAACCTTGATTATTTTTTCCATTCCTATCTTTATATCGTATCGCGCGCGCGCGCGCGAAGGTTCATTCAGATAGATAAATACATTGTTCAAACGTTCGAAGAAATGAACTCACAGACAAACAAACCTACACAGATATAAATTCCATCTTTATTGATCTATATATAAATTCTTGTTTATTAAACACGCAACAAATAGGTCGTTTCCTAGTTCTCAGAACTATAATTAAAGCAGTTGTTAAGATGTCCTGATAGCTAAAAACTAAAAATCAAAAACAGATTGAACATAAATAAAATTTGTATACCTTTGTAACCGCAAAATTTATAAATTATAAAACTTTAAATATGTAAAGATATTAATCAGTCTAGAGATCTAAAAATTCGCCTTTAAAATTTTTATTCTACCAATTTATCCGATATTGACGCTCGCCAAAAAGTTCAACTTTGCTATCTCTCCTGAATTACTGGGCCAGATAAGAAAATTGAAGATTTTAATTTTTTTTGAATAACATTAATTTCCTTTTAAATTTATAATAATCAAATTGCACATATAATCTTTAATATTTCATTGGTTTCTCTTTTGTAAAATTTGATCTAGTTTTTCTCTATTAACAAAAAAACTTTTATTTGAATAAATATTTATTACTTATTACGTTCATGATATTTTGAAGTTTAAAATGAAAAGGTTATTAAAGATTCAATTGATTCTGTCTAGAGTGACCAAATAAATACGGGGTAAAACCGGTCTATGGAACACCGCCCTAAAAAATTGAAATAGAGATGCTGATAGCTAGAGAATAAATTACTAGAGGGCACCTCTTCTTTTGAATATGCATCATAACAATGCATTTTGTTCATCACCATAGTACAAAACATGATGGTAGAGTAACTAATTTTGGTAAATGATTATCATACTGCGCAATTTATAATATATAAGACTAGCCGAGTGACCCGGGCAACGCCCTGGGTTTACCCGAAGGGCCCGCAGGTGAGAAACTATAGGCATTGGTGCCTATGCCTAAAAAAATATTTAAAATGAAAAAGAAGAAAAAATTTAACAAATCAGAAAATAAAATTACAAACAACACATCTACACTACTTCAAGGACATGAGAGCTCATGCACTGTATCACCATACGTATACCATTAGCAAAGACCCTGCTTAGGATTAAAACTTCTCAGAAGCATAACAATAGCACCAACCTAGAGTTTAACTGGCGTGGAGGCATTCTTCTGGGAGTAAGGCTATTGAGAAATTCAGTAGGGAGTTGATAAGGCACAATTTGGATTATAGATTATAAACACAAGGTAATAAGACCAAATTCAAATAAATAAAAAGTGTGTGACGTTTCGGTAACAGCGTTGTCACCGAAACGTCACACACTTTTTATTTATTTGGATTTGGTCTTATTACCTTGTGTTTATCAGGGAGTTATTTTGCTCCTCCACATTTTAACACTCCAACTGTTAACACTGAAGAAACACTGACTCATGTTTGGTAAGCTATTTCAGGGAAGAAACTATCGACATTGGATTAAATAAATTATTAATTGAATTACATTAAATATAATTTATTAGATATAAATAAATATTATTTCAGTGAAAAAAATTAACAAATTAGAAAATAAAATTTCAAACAACACAACTATATTGCAGATAAGACAACATAAAAAATAATTTATTCATTTAAAGGACCTTATTGAAAAATAAATTTATAGTTTTATATCGACACACGATCATTTGACCATGTTTTGATGTCCTGAACTATGGCCTATCATATAACAAACTGTAATTCGTCACTATCGTTAATTCGACACTTCCGATAATTCGACCTTTTTAAAAATCAAATTTACACAGTTGATTTTTGTTTAAATACAACCTTACTGGTAAAAGGTATTACAGAGGCGACGGCAGCCACTTTATGTGTAGAGAAATGGGAAAATTTAGTAAATAAAGAGAAGTCCAAAATCTAAATAATTGATAATAGTGTATTAAGAAACAACTAATACAAAAAGGTTCCTTTGAGGTGAGAAACTATAGACATCAGTAAAAGGTTTATATAAATATATTTAAAATTAAAAATATATAAGAAAATAAATCAGAAAAAAAATAGGTTGTCAACTATATTGCAGAGGAGACTACTTATAAAAGGAATTAATCTAAAGAACTCATTAAAAATAAATTTATATTTTTATTCATACATGGATTCAACTTTATATGTGTTTTGTCCAAAGTTCGAACATGTGAAAAAGCTGCAAGAGCTGTCCATGCCAACTTTAGTGAAAACTGATGCCTCTTAAGAATGAAGGAAAGGCTGATATCTGAAGGAGAAAAATATATTTTTGGCACCAATCCAGTGTGTCCAACATTGGTCCCGGTCAGTATTTGTGTTTCAACTTTACTTGTATGCCATCCAAAGTTCACACACGTGAAAAAGCCACATAGAGCTGTCCATGCATAAATACAGGCTCTTGTAGCAAGAGACCCACTCTAACAAAGGTTTGGCCTTGAGCCTTATTTATAGTCATGGGAAAAGCCAATCCTAGTGGAAACTCTTGCCTCTTCAGAATAAAGAGAATGTTGATATCTGAAGGAGCCAAAGATGTTTTGACACCAATACAGTGTGTCCAACATTGGTCCCTATCAGTATTTATACTTCAAGGACATGAGAACATACACTGTATCACCATACGTGTACAATTGTAAAGACCCAGCTTAGTATTAAAATTTCTCAGAAGCATACCAATAGCATCATCCTAGAATTTAACTGGTGTGGAGGCATTCTTCTGGGAGTAAGGCTATTGAAAAATTCAGTAGGGAGTTATTTTGCTCCTCCACAATCTTACACTCTACACTGTTAACACTGAGGAAACACTGACTAATGTTTGGTAAGCAATTTCAAGAAAGTAACTATAGTCATTGGTTGAAGAGTTTGAATAAATATATTTTTAGTGAAAAAAATGACACAAATCAGCAAGTAAAATTGCAAGCAATACTACTATATAGCAGATAAGACAACATATAAAAGGAATGAATTCATTTAAAGGACCTCATTAAAACTACATTTCTAGTTTATATATATACAATATAATCTCGATAATTTGACCATGTTTTGTTGTCCCGACCTACAGCCTATCATATAACAAATTTAGTTCGACACTATCGATAATTCGACCATGTTTTGTTGTCCTGACTTACAGCCTATCGTATAACAAATTTAATTCGACACTATCGATAATTCGACCATGTTTTGTTGTCCTGACCTACAGCCTATCATATAATAAACTGTAATTCGACACTATCGATAATTCGACCACGTTTTAATGTCCTGACCTACAGCCTATCATATAACAAACTGTAATTCGACACTATCGATATTTCGACCATTTTAAATTTCAACAATTGATTGTTGCTTAAATGTAACTTCACTGCTAAAAAGGTATTACAGAGACAACTGCTGCCATTGTAAATGTACAAAATGTATGTAAAGAGCAGGGGGAAAATAAATAAAGACCAAAATCAAATTAATTGATAATAAATATATTTTTATAAAAAAAAAATCAAAAATGTTTTTCTTCTTTCTTATTTTCACTTAATCATATTAAGGTGTCAAGCTTGTAAAGCTTGGAATTAACAACCATCATGATTGGGTGAAGTAGAATGCGTCTGTCTTTGTCATTAAGACTGGGAGCACTACTCAGTGGCAGGCCGACTTAGCTCCAAAAGAAATGCCGCCTCTGACATGAGGAAAAGACTCCATGTGCAGCCGCTCCTAACATGAAGTACTAACTCTCCTCATCCTGTATTAAGAGACCTTACTAGGTACTATCAGACGGGCCAGCTGAGCCCAGGTTGTTTATTGAGCTTGTTACTCGCTCCCCTCCCTCCTTTTTCATCTGGGCTTGGGACCGGCCAAAGGCGGAGTTTTTCTCTTTCAGGTGAGAAAACTATAAGCATTGGTGAAAAGTGTATATATATATATTTTGGGAAATGAAAAAAAAAAGATAAAATAAATCAGAATATAAATTTACAAACTATATTTCAGAGGAGACGATTTATAATAGGAATTCATTCAAATGACCTCATTAAAAACTACATTTTATAAATACGAGGGTTCAACTTTACATGTATGCTATCCAAAGGTTCGCACACTTGAAAAAGTGACATAAAGTCGGCCGTGCGTAAACACAGGCTCTTGTAACAAAGGTTTGACTTTGTTCCCTCTTTATAGTCATAGCTAAAGCCAACCTTAGTGAAACATAAAGCCTCTCTAGAATGAAGCGAAGGTTGGTATCCGAAGGGGACAAAGATATTTCAGACATTATACAGTGTGTTCAACTTTGGGCACTGTCAGTGTATGTGCTTCAAGGACAATGAAAGCACATGCGCTAGAACACCATACGTGTTCCACCCGCAAAGATCCTATAAGCATTGGTGAAAGTGTAAATAAATATTTTGGAAATGAAAAAAATATATATATATAAGAAAAATATTTAGAATATAAATTTACAATCTATATTTCAGAGGAGACAAATATATTTGAATAAAAAAAAGTAAATTGCAAACAACACAACTATATTGCAGATATGACAACATATTAAAGGAATAAATTAATTTAAAAAGACCTCATTGAAAACAACATTTATATTTTTATATATACAATATAACCTCACTAATTCAACACACGATAATTCGACCATTTTTGATGTCTCGACCTACGGCCTATCATATGACAAACTGTTATTCGACACTTTCGATAATTCAACTATTTTGAAATTCAAATTTCAACAGTTGAATTTTGTCTAAAAACCCTATTATTAACAGCATATTAGACTGCACAGTGCAAAAATGTAGAAAATTGTATGTATATAATTGTAGGCATATATTTGTATGTATATAATTGTACACAAATAATTGTTAAAAAAAAAGTTCAATGAGTAAAATAAGTTTTTTTTTGCTTATCCCTAGTACACGTGGTACAGGCCTTGATAATCATGGTGGGTAGAGTAGGTGACTGCTTTTACTGTAAATACACCACATGTCTAAACATGTGAAAAGAAGTTCGACTTCGCACTTACAAATGTGCCAGAGTCGCGTTTGGTTACTTGCACTCGCTGGTGGGGTTGGACTTTTGCAAGAATCGGGGGCCATTGGAGCATTTTTTTTAATCAGAAAAAAGTGCCCAATGCGGGAATCGAACCCGGGTCGTAGCGGTCGAAAACCAACGGCTTAGACCATCCTTCCACCAACCCCCAGTAAAATAAGCAAATAAAGAAAAAACAAAAATAATTGATAATAGTATATTTAATAACAAATAAAATTCAAAAAATCTTCTCAGGTGGAAAATTATAGGCATTGGTAAAAAAGTAAACAGGAGAAATAGCAATCGGGGTTTTGATCCTGCGGCGAGTCATATTAGCACGCCTAGCGGTTAGGGGAGTGAGTCTTCCACGGCCTTTCCGAGGCATGACAGAAGACGCTGAAAAAAAGGTAAATATGAACAAAGCAGAGGAAAATTATAAAACTGAATGCCAGGACAGGCATAAAAAGGAAATTGCAATCATGTGAGGAAACAATTGATTGAAAAAAAAGGGATTCCAAGAAAATACTGCAAAAAAAGAAACCAGACACAAAAAGTAACAATTGATTACACAAATACAGCATCAGCCTATTTATGAGAAGAAAAAAAATGACAGACACAAAAATGGAGCTAAATTCAAATGAAAAACTATAACAGATCAATTAATCAAATCAGGCATTATGAAAGATACTGCAAAAAAGGAAAATCAGACACAAAAATGTAGCTGAATTCAAATGAAAAACTATAACAAATTAATACAAGAAAATGACCTAATCCAAATAATTTAATATTGTGTGATGTTTTGGCAACAGAAATTACACCATCATCAGACAAAAGAATAAATGAGATTTCATTCTTTAGTTCATTTATTATTTTGTCTGATGCTGTTGCTGAAACGTCACACACCATTAAATTATTTGGATTAGGTTTTATTAATGGGGGAAAAAAAGATGCCAAAAAAAGAAACCCAGATACAAAAATTGTGCTAAATTCAAATGAAAAACTATAACAAACACTTACAAATTATAATTCTTATAGAATAAAAGTAATAATTTAATCTGCAATACGAAATAGAATATAACCTCAGCCTCAGCCTATTTATGAGAAAAAAAAAATGTTGCCAAAGACATTAGGAAAGATACTGCAAATAGAAAACAGACACAAAAATTGAGCTAGACTATAACAAAGTACATACAAATTATAATTATACCCAAATGAATCAGAAATACGAAATATATATTATAAATTAGTAAAAATTAATAAGACAAAAGAACGTATTAAAAAAGAAAACAATTCGATGAAAATAAATAACGAATACTACGATAAGATAAACAACATTGAAGGCAAAAAAATCAATGATTGCAAAATCGAACAAATTAAAAATATATAAATCTATTAATATTTAGAAAAAAAAATTAAAACGGTCACGTGAAGCAAAAAAATAACGAAATTTTGGTATATAGATGGCTATTTATAGTTAAGTATCTTTGGAGGAGATAGCCTCAAACTTTACAACTGAGAACTCTGTAAGCCTATCTATATATATATATATAAATGAATGTATGTGTGTGTCCCTTATGCCTGCCCAAACCACTCATTGGAACGCCATGAAACTTTGGGAAGTTATTTAGTATAGTACTGGGAAGGTTTCTGAAAACAAATTTCTTGAATATCTTGAATATCCTTAGATTTATTTGGAGATTTGTTTATTTAACTCGCAAGCAGCGCCACCATTGCTACGATGATAACAAGTTTTTTTATCTATAAGTTTTATTATCACTAAGTTTATTATCTTAAAGATTATTTATCAAAAGTAAGATTATCTCGGGATGACACGGCAATTTATTTGAGACAAGAATAATGATACAATTCCAAGGCAAAGATACTAATTACCGAGGGAACCAATTATATTGATTTTATTCAACTTGTCGAATATTTTTCAAGGGACCGGGAAAAAATGTTCACTAGATAAAACGATGATTTTGTAATGTAGAAAATTAGGAAAGACAAAATTCAGGATGACACGGCACACAGGGACCGGGGAAAAAATGTTCACTTTATCGAGAGATTCAAATTTACGAGTTTCAAATTATCAAAATATATATATATTTTTTTTATAAGTTTATTGAGAATTGTTTTAACAAATGTTCGTTAGACAAACCTTTACTCGGGTAAAACCCGGGCGAAGCCGGGTACATCCGCTAGTTATCTATAGATGAGGGTAGTCGTGGTATAGTTCACAAGTCAGAGAAGTGGGGACTCCGAAGCGAGAGTCACAAGTCAAAGAAACAAAAGAGAGAAGCAGGAGTTTCGGATTTGCTCCACTTTCGGCTTGCGGACTCTCTGACCTATAAAATATTTCTCTACTACCTCACACCATGCAATGTCAATGACCACAGGTACTGTTGAGGAACCTGAAACAACCTACGCGGCTGGTCTTGTATGCCTTTCTTGTTCCTTTGGCCCGTGTCAAACGGCACTTATTGACGTTTTTCCGTAAAGCTTCCCGCCGGGAGTTTCTGCTCAATATGTCAATCTGCCCATGCTCTCGTCGGTCGATATCTTATTGCCACAGAACACCACGTGTTGAGAAACCGTCAAAGTAGAATGTAGTGGAAATTTTAAATTTTTGACAAACAAAACAGATTCCTGAAGTAATGGTGATCTCGGCTCGTCGCCAGGGAGGTTCATATATGGAGGAAGATACTTTTTGTCGTCTCATTGTAGAATTCACAGAGAATATTATTAAGAAAAAGACATCTCCTTATATCGTGCAACTGAAAGTTGCTGATGGCTTGCGCCATCTATCGGAATATTATATAATATATTTTTGTGATTCACGAATAAAGATTTAGTAGTGTGAGAAAAACTATTTATATTCAATATATCATATCGCGAGTAAAATTGAATTTTTTATACAATTATCAGAGATAAAGATAAAATAAAAAAACACTACGTATAATTATACAAAAGGTATTCTGTATATAAAAAAACGATTGTTTATTATTAAAAAAAAGTGTTCAATAGAAAATAATATTGGGTTGTAAAGAAAGTTCGTTCGATTTTTGTATCCCTTTGTTTCATAACGGTTTTTGTTGTTATGTGATCAAGTGTTTATATTCTTTGAATAGTACTTGTTCGGCTCTACAAACCTGTATTATATGTTATATTTGAAAAAAACGTAATATTTTGTTCTTTTTCCAGACTTGAAAATGGAATATCCAGGAGGCAAAAATCACTATTTTCGACATTTGCTTTTCTTCGCTTTTCATCGAGGTCAAAAAGCAGCCAAGCAGCTCGGGACAAGTTCAACGTGTATGGAAAAGGTGTCATAGGGGAGCGAGCAGCACACAAATGGTTTGCAATGTTCAAAAACGACGACTTGGACCTTGAAGACACGCCTCGAAGCGGACGACCATCAGAATTCGAAGAGGAACATCTAAAGGCCCTGTTAAAGGAAGATGGTCACCAAACAACCTATGAGTTGGCCGAAAAATATGAAATGTAGTGCTGTGAAAATCTCCAACCATCTTCAATCATTAAGTGGTTTCTAAAAAAAATCGGAGCTGGGGGCACATAAACAACGATTTTCATAGCGAATCGTTACGGGAGATGAAAAATGGTGTCTATACGTGAATATGAGGCAAATAAAAGAGCGGGTGGCTCCAGAAGATACGCCGAAGCCAAGAATAAAGCAAGATCTTCACCAACAAAAGGCTATGATCTGCGTTTTCTGGGACTGCGAAGGTTTGGTGTACTGGAAAAATGCTCGAAAGGAATGCCACTGTCAACAAGGACCTCTACATTGCCCGATTGCATTGCGAAAATGAGGCTATTCAACAGAAAATAACCCGATCGACAAGGTCAAATCATTCTCCTTCATGACAATGCTAGGCTGCAAGTTGCACAAGCCGCCTTAAAAGAGCTCGAATAGGAAGTTCTACAGCACCCGCCGTAATCTCCGGACCTTTCACCAACCAATTACCACCTTTTACGCTCCATGTCAAACCATATGAGAGGCACTACCTTCGATGATGAAGAGGACCTCAAAACCTGGCTCAACAAAATCTTCGAAACCAGACCGGGCGATTTTTGGGGGAACGGCATCAATAAACTAGTCGAACGTTGGGAGTAGGTCGTAAACAATAACGGAGAATACATAATTGATTAATTAATTTTTAATAGTTTTAATCAATTATTTTTGTCTAAATAAAATTGTCGAATAAAACCGAACGAACTTTCTTTACAACCCAATATTTACTATTTTGTTATATTCAAGTCGCGCGCGTTAGAATGGATATATTTAAGACATTTTGAATCTATATTTAGCGAATATAAATTAGAAATATATTAAAAATGACATATCACAACTAGTTTAAACAAAATAAAATCAAGGAATCGCACACATACGCAGAAATTGTCAAAATTAGAAATTATAAAATGATACAAAAAGAAAGATACACTAATGAAGATAAAACACTGATTATATTTGCTAATGATGTGATCAAAATATAGCACATGTACACCAAAAGGTGTATGAAACAATAAAACAATTTCGTCAAAAAGGAAATACTGCCAATATCTCAAAATTGATAAATACACGAAAGGGCACCATATTAAAATCACCCAACAAACAAGACATAGATCAACTGATTGGGAGTTTTAGGAAAATAGACGAACTGAACCAAACATGTTAAATTTATAAGCCTAAGTAAAGAGATCCAACTATTGTTATAAAAAATGTAAATAAATCAACAGACATATCTGATCTTACAAACATAATTTGTGAGATGAACCCAGAACTTAACAACTTTAAGAACGAACTAAATGTACTTTACTCAATTAGGTCCAATAACCTGATCATGACGTGGTGCTGAGGGTTTCGCCTCGGACCTACCAAGCTATAATGAAAGCCAACAAAATATATACTGATGTACAAAGATGTGAAGTTCGAGACAAAATCCTGGTTAACCAATGTCAGAACTGTTTCATATTCAACCCTAACCACAAGAAAAACGACTGCCCAAACTTGAAAATATGCGTGAACTGCGTAATAGAGGGTCAACATCAGTGCTCTAATATAATAAAGTGTTGCAACTGCGTCAAACATCACAAACCAAATTCTAAGGACTGTCCAATCTACAATAAACAAATCAGCCTGATGATTCAGCGAACAGATTACACAACAGGCTGAGAAGATATTTTAAACTAAATTCTCAGAACCTTAGTGAATCCTGAATATATATTTATAATATATGACATCACAAATGAAATCAATTGAGAGGATAAAAATCATTCAACAGAATATACGGAAAAGCAAAACAAGCTTGAGCGAACTTTACGCATACAATGAAATCAAAGAAGCAGATATAGTCCTATTACAGGAACCATATATAATAAACGAGGAGGCAATATATCTAGGGCCAGTCACAAAATATCAAATGGCCATGAGCCGAAATATATATACCGCGGACATCGTTAATAACAATAGTCTATAGACTAATTTGATCACATAATTCACTAATTCATTTGCAACTACAATCCTTGTATACACAAAAACTAATATATTTGTAGCATCAAATATTTACATTCACCTAAATTCAATGAACATCGAACATGAATTATTCATAAAGAAATGAGTGAACGAGTACACAAGTACGCCAATAATATTATGTGGTGATTTTAATGCTAGAGCACCGCTATAGTACTACTCTAGGAAAAATTACAACGGCTATCGACTTATACCTATTATTGATGACATGACCTGACAATACATAACAATAAAACTCCCACCTGCCGCAATGCCAGTATAATCGATCTTACACTATCTAACAGTCAAGCAATCACAGCGATCAGAGGATGGCGGACAAATCAATTATCACATATCTCAGATCATAGAGTAATAATATTTGATATCTATACAAATGACCAATTTTCTACTATAACTCATCACTCAAATTAGAAATTTTCTGAGAGACTAGCAGATTGGGAACGTTTCACTCAAAGTGTGAATGAAGCTGAAAAGAAAAATATTGAAACCTACTTAGAACCTACTACTTCAAAGGCAACGATCGATCAAAAAGAACTCTCCAACATAATAATTGAAACAGCCTATTCTACACTAAAACCAAAGGAAACAGGGCAATAAAGAATGTCACAGTAAAATGGTGGAATGCGGAACTAATGCTCATGAAAAATATGTTCATTATCTAAGAAATTTATATTTTAGAACAAAATATCTCTCTCTCCTTCCAATTATATCAAACAAATCTTCAAAATTATTAGAAACAAATATGATCATGTGATTAGCAAAGCCAAAAGAAAATCCTGGAGGTAATACTTAGAAGAAATCAACTCCAAAAACCCATATGGAAACCTTTACCGAATATACAAAAATCTGAAATGTAACCAGAATAGAAAGGGACATTTGGAAATTTTAGATACTAGCAAAAACATAGATTTATTGAAAAGAGCTGAGGATCTTTTGGGCAACTTATTTCCAGATGATAAAATGGAGAAGATACAAATACTCTTAAAAATATAAGAAATTACAGCTTAAGACTTCTAAATGACACAGGTATAACATTCGCCATCAGTGAAATAAATAATAAAATCAATAATTTAAATCCTAAAAATTCTCCAGGAAAAGATAATGTTTCGAACAATATGATAAAACACTCTACGCAATTTATCGCTCCAAATATGGTAAAGCTATTCCAAAAGTGCTTAAATATAGGATACTTTCCTGATGAATGGAAAAGTGTAGAGGCACTAATTATTCCAAAACCGAGTTAATTTGATATGAACAACTTTAAGTGCTATAGACCATTATGTTTAAACTCTAACATCTCTAAAATATTCGAAAAGGTTATTAATAACAAATTCATTGAGTTTTATGAAAATTCTAATCTACTCAGCAACCGTCAACATGGATTCACAAAATCACAATCAACTACTACGGCATTAACTGAAATAGTGAAAATAGCTCTCGACATGTAACTAAAGAATACACAGCAATAATTACAGTTGATATAAGCGGAGCTTTTGACAATGCCTGGTGGCCAAAAGTGATAAAGAGACTGGATGAAGACAATGTCCACGTTTCAATTATTAAACTAATACAATCATTCTTTAACAACAGAACAGTGAATTTCAGATATTCATCCTCAATAAATATTACTAAAAAACTAACTAAAGGATGTCCACAAGGAGGACCACTATCTCCCACATTATGAAGCATACTGATTGAAGAATTGTTAAACACCAATCTAGATTGTAACGGCAGCTGGCATGCCTATATAGTAAATTATCAGTGAGCACATATTTATCACTGATGATACTCTGTGCAGTTGCCTTTTGACTGATTGTAATATATACGACATGAAAACATATGTCTGATAATTAATATGCTATATCTGATGTTAGCCTAGAAGAAATAAAGTCTTTCTTTTTAAACTTCCAAGTACTTCTTGCTGATTAACGTCAACCAACAACAAATACGAGGACGTTACATGGTGGCAGCGGCAGCGGCGCTTGTAAACAACACCACGTGGTAAGAACAATTTATTAATTTCCAATTTCTTAAAAGTATTTCAGAACATCTCTAATTGCATGTTCAAATAAAATTCAAATTGCATAAGAATATATACAAAAATAATTTAATTTACAAGCAAGAAGAAATAAGCGTATTTTTAGAAAAAAAAAAATTACAATAACAACAACATGGCGGAAAATGCTATTCGACCTCCAAAACAAATAGGCCTAAATGAACTAAACAAAGAGGGCTGGGAATCTTGGCTTGAAAGCTTTGAATGGTATGAAATTGCTACCCAATTAAGTAGTAAAGCACCAGAGGTACAAGTTGCTATCTTTATGGCTGCAATGGGACGAGAGGCTCAAAATATTTTTAAATCTTTCAACTTAAATAATGCAGATAAAAATAATCTGAGCATTGTAAAAGACAAGTTCAACAACTATTTTTCTCCAAAGCTGAACACTACAATTGAAAGATTCAAATTCAATCAGAGTGAAACAGAATGAAGATGAATCATTTAATGATTTTCTGACTAGGATCAAATTACAGATAGCAAACTTCAAATATGCTGTCATGTCTGATGAACTACTTAAAGATCGAATAGTTGTAGGAATTATCTACAATGAAATAAGAGAAGACTTCTTAGTGAGGCTGACCTTAATCTGGAAAAAGCCACACAAATTTGCATAGCATGTGAAAATGCAACAAACCAAATGAAAGATGTACTAGCCGACTCAGACAAACAAGTTGCTGTGACAAAGATGAACAGTAAGAAGTGGGAAGATAGAAAAGAGCCGAGGAAAGAAAACACCACTAACCAAAGTCACAAAATAATAGAAAACTGCAGAAATTGTGGTAGATCCCACAAAATCAACCAATGTCCGGCATATCAAAAGAGATGCAACAAATGCAAGAAACTCAACCATTTTGCTAATCTTCGCAGATCCCAGAACACAAATTCATACAAAGTCAGACAAATTGTTGGTTCACCAGAACCTGAAATGATTCAAGAATTTGTAATCCAGTCAGTTGAAAACACCAACCTGACCGAAGATTGGTATGAAGAAGTAAAAATTAAAGGCAAAAAGGTAAACATGAAACTAGACACAGGTGCACAGTGTAACGTGTTGCCACTCAGCCTGGCAGGGAGATTAAATCTGTAAATCCAAAGGTCTCCAGCAAAAAGTTTAATTTCCTTTTCAGGACATCGAATTCCTGTCGAAGGACAAAGTCTAGCAATGTGCATGGTGAAAAAATGACTGCCTACATACGTTTCATCATATCCAGAGATAACACATGTCCCATCCTAGGCAGACAAACCTGTTCCAATTTAGGTCTTGTCAAGCGAGTAAACACCTGTCGAGCAATTACACAGGAATACCAAGAATTATTCGAAGGGATAGGATGTTTGAAAGGATATGAATAGGAGGCAAAGTTTCAGACTTCGGACATGAACATGCAAGTAAGACCACCCAGACCTATTCCTCTATCTATTAAAGAAAGAGTAAAGAAAGAACTTGAGGAAATGGAAGACAATGGGATTATAAAGAAAGTAAATTACCCTACCCCCATCTCCAGTCAGATGGTTAAAGCAAATCACAGAGGAACAAGACAAAAGAACCAATGATCATAAAAAAGATACCGAGTCTTCCTTGGGAGATAGTCGCAGCTGACATTTTTTCAATAAAAGGAAAAAATTACCTGTTAATAACAGATAACTACTCTGGATTCATTGATTTCAAAGAAATGAAGACAATGAACTCTGCAGAAACTATTGAATCTCTTAAAAAATGGTTTAGCGTACATGGAATTCCCAGACTCCTGGAAACTGATAATGGACCAAACTTTACGTCCAGGGACTTTAAAGACTTTCAAAAGAAGTGGTTGTTCGAACACCAGACATCAAGTCCTCTATATCCTAAATCAAACGGATTAGCAGAGAGAGCGGTACAGACAGCCAAGAACCTCATCAGGAAGTGTTTGGATTCAGGACAAGAAGTGGAACTAGCACTTTTGAACTTTTACAACACTCCTAGAGATGGTCTTCCTTCTCCGGCTCAGTGTCTGTTCAGTCGCAGGACCAGAACCCTCCTTCCCACTAGCACTCATCAGTTGGAACCAGAAATCCAAAAGGGACATACACAAAACCTAAGAAATAAGCGGTAGAAGCAGAAAACACACCTCGATAAGACAGCAAAGACAACCCTAAGCTTCAAGGAAGGTGAAAAGATAATGCTGAAACAGCATCACCGTGAATGGATCCCTGCCAGAGTTACCCAAGAAGTAGCTCCAAGATCATATAAAGTGCAAACACCTACTGGTGAGTACCGCCGCAACAGCTCCTTCATGCGACATACGAATCTGGAGAGTCCAAAGCAACAGCGAAGGAGAATCCCGGAGATCCCCAAGTCAACTCTACCGGAAGGACCTGGCTCGATCGGTGATAAGGAACAGGCTCAAGTTCCTGAAGAACTCAATACTTTTCCAAGACCCTTCTCAGGCCAGGAACCCAGGAGTGATCACCAGAACGCGGAGCACAAGAACGGCACCCTGCCCATTACAACAAGGTCCGGGCGGATCATCAAGCCACCCAAACGATTTGAAGAATGAATTTCTTCAAAGGGGAGATGTAACAGCAGCTGGCATGCCTATATAGTAAATTATCAGTGAGCACATATTTATCACTGATGATACTCTGTGCAGTTGCCTTTTGACTGATTGTAATATATACCACATTGTAAACTTATGTCTGATAATGAATATGCTATATCCGATGTTAGCCTAGAAGAAATAAAGACTTTTATTTTTAAACTTCCAAGTACTTCTTGCTGATTAACGTCAACCAACAACTAACAAGGACGTTACATAGATGATAACAGTGGAACAGTTGGCTATGCTGACGACATAACTATAATATGCTGGAACAAAAGTTATGACGAACTAAAGACAACAATTAACAATGTACTTAATAAAATTAATACCTGGTGTGAAAGGAGTAAACTACAGATATCAAAGGATAAAACGAAAATTTTAAATTTATATAAAAGCAAAAATGATGCAAAATTACTTAATAGCAATATCGGAAGTGTACCGCCTTAATTCAAAATGGATATTTTGTGAAATGCTATATCTTCAAAATAACCACTTTATATAATTGTTGTTTTATAATAAGAGTATATATATAAGTTGTATCAATTTGTACTTGCGTTCTTTAATAGCACACTAAACTTTTATTTGGGTTATTTTATCCATATTATATATAAATTACACCTCTGTATAATAAAAAATTCAGTTTCTTATATTTCGTAATTCTTTGTTGTTCATTTGTATAATATATTTTAAGTTATAATGATCAAATGACCAACAATAAAATTATAAAATATGAGTATTAGAATAACAACAAAGTAGATATTTTTAAGTTGAACACATAAAATAGTACTAAATATTGAAGTCTAGTGCATTAGCGCACAGTCGTACATGTGACGTATAAATATGAAATATTTATATCGTATAAGTATCAAGAATATTAGCCTGTTACCCGTGTAAACCCCTCCAAAATATCAGACATGTTTGAATTATCATTTAAATATATTTGAAATAAAAATATATATGTTAAATAAACGGTCCATTCGTATTTTTATCTGATAGATAACAGTGATCATCAGCAATTTTCAGTTGAACAATCAGAAAATGCCTTCTTTTAATAATTTAGTACACTGACCCATTTTTCTTTGAACTCTATTTTAGCATTTAAAAACCCGTCAGAAATAAGTTTGTGAAATTTAGGCTAGAAAGTTATATAGAGTGACATATCATATTTCATTCGCTATTATAAAGCAATGATATCTATATATTAAATGCATTTAACCTTGAAAAATGTGTATTATTCATAAAAATATCAAGAGTACAACTTAGACAAACAAATATATACATTTGGATTTAAAATTAACTACACGAAATTAATTATTTAGGGAAATATTAATTATTTTTATTAAAACATTCACATATTGTGTATTTCAAATGTTTGAACACAATATAAATGACAATAAATATATTTTCCATATTTATAAATGTATTATATATATTTGATTATTATTATCACTTACAAAAAAGAGGTCTATCAGAAACACCAAATTGTTCCTGGGGAGAAACTGAACAAACTGATCTTCACCTTATATACGACTGTCCGAACTTTACTGAAGTGAGACATCGTTTGTTCCCTGATCTAAATGATTTAACTCTCTTACATCAGTCACTTTATCTATATAAATTTATGCATTCTGTGGATTAATACATTTAAATTTGTAAATATTTATTTCTAAGTTCTATTTTTTTTGTTTCTTCTGTTATAGGCGCAAATATTTCAATATCGCGCCTGGTTGATAAATAAATAGATAAATAAAAATACCAATTTTATATATATATTTTTGTCATATCTATAGAACGTAGGTTAATCCAACATGTGATGAAAAAATAGGAACCTATATAAACTCAGATTGTAAAATTGTTTTCTATATCCGTTCAGCTTTTTTTCGCTTTCAAAAATAGCGTTTTCAACACATTTACTTAATTTTCTCTTTGAATGAGCTCAATAATTGAGGGAGGAAATATCCCTTTTATTTACAAATATATTATATTAAAAAATATAAATTGAATTTTTTCAAATGTTTAAATAGAGCTTCCAATTTCATTTGAAGTAAAAATGTCAAATACATATATATACAGTGCGGCAAATAATTTTTAAGACTCACGCTAGATAAAGGCCAATAGCAGAGCCAGTTATGAAATTGCGCATGCGTATATATATTCGAAGCCTTATCTAGCGCGTGGTTTTGTTTCAGCCATTTTGGTTAACTCTTTAAAAACATACAGGCGATTTTTGAAAAGTAAAATTTTTTGTTCGTCGGAATTCTGAGATGGAACAGAGAGCGGTCATTAAATTTAATGCAAAACTTGGTAGAAGTGCATCGGAAACATATATTTTGATGAAGCAAGTTTATGGTACGTTATGTTTGAGTAAATCAAATGTTTTCATTTGGCACAAACGTTTTTCGGATGGAAGAAATACGCTAGAAGATGATAAGCATACTGGACGACCAAGTTCTTCAAAGACACCAGAAAGTATAGAAAAAGTGCGAGAATTTGTTGAAAACAATGATGGCAGAGGTTTTACACATCAACATAGAAACGATTCGAACCATTCTGCATGAAGATTTAGGTAAAAATAAAGTCTGTACTAAATTTGTTCCACACACTTTAACGGGCGAGCAGAAATCAGTGTGAATTGCACATTGCAGGGACATCATTTCTGCCTATGAAAATAATTCAAACTTCCTGAAATCAATTGTTACGGGTGATGAAACATGGTGTTTTCAGTATGACCCAAAGACAAAGCGCCAAAGTGCCGAATAGAAGTCAAAAAACTTTCCACAAGCCAAAAAAAAAACGCGAAAAGTGCCATCAAAAATCAAAACAATGCTGATTACCATTTTCGATAGTAGAGGTATTATCCACAAAGAATTTGTTCCCGCTGGACAAACCATTACTGGAGAGTATTATTTAAACTTTTTGAAACGTTTGATTGCCAGAATTCGTCGCATTCGTCCAGAATATCGCGATGAAGACAGTTGGTGTTTGCTGCATGATAATGCACCGAGTCACTCCTCACTCATTGTTCGTCGCTTTTTGGCCAAAAATAACGTCTGTGTGTTGAATCATCCTCCGTACTCGCTTTATTTAGCACCATGTGACTTTTATTTATTTCCAAAAATAAAATTGAAGTTAAAAGGTTGTTTTTTTTTATGATATCCCGACCATCCAGAGAGCTGCGACGAGCACTTTGGAGGCGATTCCTCAAAGTGGCCTGCAAGAGGCATTTAATTCCTTATTAAATCGTTGTAACATATGTATTGAATCCAGAGGGGATTATTTTGAATAAAAAAATAGTAGAAATTGAATTAGCTTGTTTATGTTTTATTTTACAAACCCATTCTTAAAAATTATTTGCCACAAATTATTTTCACAAAAAAAAAATATATAAGAAGCATCAAATAATTATTCTTTAAAAATAAAACAAATTATTTTAACAAAGTGATAACAGATATAAATTAATATATATTTTTATAAATATAAATTTGATAGTATGTCGCAGGTAGCTCCATAGTATATTATAGAATCGCAAATGTCAAACGTTGACTCCAAAACATTCCGACGCTCTGTGTCTCGAAGCAATTGGCAGATTTGGAGAATCGAAATAGCCCCATCATAAATCTATTGGCTTTTAAAGCGGCTGAAACGGGGAACTTGCATTATTCCTATGATGTACAAATGGCTTGTAGAACCAAGGAGAAAGAGATAGAAACATTATGGAAGGATCATTAATTAATTGAATAATAGATACAACACCGTGAAACCCCGACAGACAGACAGAAGGACACCATATATATACATATAATTCACACCTAAGATAAATACTCCTGGTAGAAATAGATTATGTGAATATGAAATATTAATGCAGAAACCTGCGGGTTAAGCTACGGATTTAAAAATATTCTCAAACTATAATTAATTATTCATAGGGGAGAATTATCCTGCGGTTCATTTTTATTAATAAAAAAATTAGGAGAGTTCTGGTTTGATATATTTTTTTCTTTTTGTGGTTATTTGAATGATATCCTCTATAATTTAACTAGCGGATGTATCCGGCTTCGCCCGGGTTTTATCTGAGTGAAAGTTTGCCTAACGAATATTATTGAAAATAATTTTCCGGAACATTGAATATTATGATAATAATGCTAATAATATTAATTACATTATATATTTATATAATATATAAAATATATTTTTCGAGCAAACATATCCACTCTCTCTACTGAATAGATTTCTAAAAGGATATATATATGTTATGAATAAATTTGTTGTTGTTGATAAAGGGTTGATAAGACAAAGGATCGATAAGATAAAGGGTTGAGGTGCAGTCGTGATAAAAAAAGATAATGATTTACCGTCAAGTAGCTTTTATTTTCAATTACTTGAGGAAATATTACACATTATTAAGGTTTTCACATTATATAGAATTTATAAGTTAATCCTATATTAGTGATTTAAAATGATTGATTGGTTCACTACGCATATTTACAACAAAATTAAATAACTAAACTGAAAGTCTTTTTAAAAACGATGATAACAAAAATAAAAATTATCAATGAATAAAATGAAATATATATTTTTAAAATATAGAAATATTTAGAGTTTTTAGATTATATAATATTTTTAGATTATATAATATTTCCCCCCTGTGAGAAGATTCTAAAAAAAATAAAATTTTAAAATAAAATTGGTAATTAAAATAATTAATTAAACGAAATCAATAAATTTTTAGAAATAATTAAAAATGAAACAATAAAAATCAATACGCACATTTTTTCATAATAAACAAAAGAAAGTTTGTTTACAAATAATTTATATAATTATGAAATTATAATAAAAGTATATATAAGAAATATTAATGAGCGAAATATATCAAAAATGTATATGAAGCAAAAAAGGTATTTAAATTTGAGTAATTGTTACATTATGCTAGGTACACTTCAAAATATCAAAAGCGTAGAAAATGTTATTTTTACATGGTTGAGTAATGAAACGCTAATAGATGTATGGAGTGACATTAAGTTATTTGTGAAGGCTTAAGAATTGGTGCTGATTTTGTTCTTCATTGTCCATGTCCAAAATATGGCCTTCCTGTAAAAAACATGGTTTATAATCAATATCTATTAACTTTGTGTTAGAATTTTGGTTTACTATAAAGTCATTTTCTATGTTAGTGCTATAGTGAAGTAAAAAATCTGTTTCTGGATAAAATAATTTAAGCTTATTTGAGTGTATAATTTCTGTTTGTTTTCTTTGGGGTATATTAGGCTTATCTATTTCATATGTGACTGGAGAAAGTTGTTTTAAAATTGTAAATGGGCCTATATATCTTTGTGTTAATTTACCAGTGTTTGGATAAATAAAGGTTTTTACTAATACCTGATCTCCTTCTTTAAAAATGGGTTCTGGGTGTTTAATATCATAAAGTTGTTTGCTGTGTTCATGGGATTTTATGGTTCTTTCAATGGCTAATTTTCTTGCCTTTTCTATTGGTGTATGTGTTTCTGTGCAATGTTCTATATACTGTGGTTGTATTCCATAATATAAGAATTTAGGAGTAAAACCTGTTGTGGTATGTACTGTTTCATTATAGCTTTCAGTAATTTTAGGAATATATTTTGTCCAAGGAATCTTTAAATTAGCATTATATTCACATCTTAACCTATTAATGATAGTGGAATTTAGTCTTTCTACTTTTGCATTTGTTTCTGGGTCATGGGAACTGGTGAGTAGATGCTTAACATTATTTCTATCTAAAAAGTGTTTAAATTTTCTGCTAAGAAAAGCTGCATTTCTATCAGTTATTAATATTTCAGGCTTATTAATTTGGAATAAATTTCTTAGACAAGTTATATAAGAATCAGTTGATACAGATTTTGTTGGAAAAGCCCAAAGGAATCTACTGTGATGATCTACTATCATATGGATACTGTGTCTAGTTGTCCCATAATTATGTAACCCGCCCAATGTATCTAGAGAAAAAATGTGATTTGGGTGTGTAGCTATTGGCATCTGTTGTAGTGGTCCATAAACAATTCTGTTATCCCTAGACTTGTTAAACTGGCAAGTTTCACAATGTTTGGTGTAATTAGCAATATCCCTAGTCATATGTGCCCAATAATAGTGTGGAGAAATTATTTTAGTCATTTGAGTTGTTCCAATATGTCCATGCTTTGTATGTACTTTGCTTAATAATTTGTGTCTTAGTGTTTGTGGTACATAAGCTCTTTTAAAACCTCTTTTATTAATAATGTAGAGGCCATTTTGTATTTTAATTTTACCACTACTAATTTGTTCTGTGGATTGGTGTTCTTTTAACTCATTATATGTTAGGTAAAATGAGACAGGTGCTCTTGACAGCATGTCTGCTTCTATATTATTTAATCCTTTAATATGTTTAATGTCAAAGCTATATTGAGATAGGATTAAGGACCATCTAAATAACCTACCTTGTGGATTTTTTACATTTTTGATCCATTTTAAAGGTAAGTGGTCTGTGTGCAAGGTAAAATGTATGTTGTGTAGATATGTGTGAAACCTTTGTACTGAATTAATGATAGCTAATGTTTCAATTTCTGAGGCAGTATAATTCTGTTCATATGGGTGAAGTTTTCTTGAAAAATAACCTATGGGGTGTAAAATGCCTTGTTCATCTGGTTGTTTAAGAACTCCTGCTACTCCTAGACTTGACGCGTCTGTGAATAAATGACATGGTTTTGATGGGTCATAAATATATAGTACAGGTTGTGATATGAGTGCATTTTTAAGTGTTTGGAAGGCTTGTTCATGTTTCGCACTCCATAGCCAAGGAGCATTTTTTAACAAAAGTTCATTCAAAGGTGCCCTAATTTGCGCATAATGGGGAATAAATTTATTATAAATATTTATGGTGCCTAAAAATCTCTGTAAGGTTTTAATATTATATGGTCTATTTAATTTTAAAATTGCTTCAATATTTGTGTTATTTGGTGTATATTTTCCTGAGTTAATAGTGTATCCTAAGAATTGTATTTCTTTTTGTAAAAATTTGCATTTAATGAGATTCAGCTTTATATCCTCTTGTTCGAATATACCTAATATGTCATCTAAATGTTTAATGTGTTCTTCATAAGTTTTGGAGTGTATAATAATATCATCAAAATAATTTAAGGCATAGTGTATATTATGTTTAGTGAAAACTGACTTCATAATCCTTTCAAATTGTGAAGGTGCATTTTTTAGACCATATGGAAGTCTGTTCCATTCATAACATCCTAATTGTGTTACAAAGGAGGTTTTATGTCTATCTTTTTCATCTATGGGTATATGCCAGTATGCATTTTTAACATCTAGAATAGTATATATTTTTGACTGTGATAACCTATCTATAATTTGTTCTATAAGTGGAATTGGGGTATGTTCTGGAACTGTTTTTTGATTAAGTTTCCTATAATCTATACAGAGTCTTGTGGGGTGATTTGGGGCATCAGATTTCTTATTCACTAATAATGCAGGAGAACTATAGGGGCTAGATGAGGGTCTAATAATATCATATTTTAATAATTCAGTTATTTGTTTTTGTATTTCAGCATTATTGTAAAAAGATGTCCTATATGGCTTTTGTGCTATGGGAATATTATCTAAAAGAGATATGCAAATTGGGTTAGTCTTCATGTATCCTATATCAAAATTGTGTTTAGAGAAAACATTCTTATATTTATGCAATATATCTGAAATTGTTTGATTTGAGAAATTTGGATTAATATCTACTTTACTAAAGTCTAAATATGAATTATAATTTGTTATAGAGTACGGTTGTCGCATACTGTGAAATGAGTTAGAATCAGTAATGGGATTTGAAGTAGGATTTATAAGTTTAACATTTGTAGTTGGTATATCAAAAGAATTGAAATTACACAATGGGTTAATATTTAAAAGAGATGAATTTTTAACATAGTATGGGTCTGGAATACATAGGGTAGTGGCATATGACTTCTGATTATCAGTTTTTGGATTAAAAGAATACAAGAATTTATAATTTTGGAAAAGAAGGTTTTTTGAAAAATCTATTTGTAACTTAAATAAATGAAATGTTGGTAAACCTAAAATAATATATTCTATTGGACTATCACAAAAAAAAACAAACATTTCTTGATACTTTGTAATTTTACCTAAGCTAAGCCTAACTAATATTTTGTATAATGGGTAAGTAAATCCTTCTACCTGGCCTATTCTTTCTTTTGGGGAATTATCTAAAATTTTATAATAAATATGGTTTAAGTATTTTAAAGGTATAATGGAAATAGATGATGCAGTGTCAAGTACACAGGGTAAGGATATTTGGTTAATAAATACAGAGAAAAGTAATAATGTTCTACCTGGGTTGATGCGCTTCGGATGATTATTGTTCTTAAGTGGGCAGTCTCTATGGAAATGGATCTGGTTGGGTAGCTGGTGAGATGCACATATCTTGCAGGGGTATGGAGGCTGGTTTATGGATTTGTAGGGTTCTTGCTGGTGGTGAGTTGCTGCTGCTGTCCTGGGAAATGGCTGGTATTGATGAGCTTTGGAGGAGTTGGAGTTAAATCTTTTTACTGGAGTGCTTGTACTGGTAGAGGGTTGTTGGGGTTCTTCTTCTTTATTTGTTGATAATTTTAATTGGGTTGTGATTTTATACCATTCTGAAGGTTCTTGTACTCTTGCAGCTATTAGATATTTTTTTAGGTGATCTGGCATTCCATCTGTAAGTGCTTCTAGTAAAAGTGTTTTATCTAGGTTTAGTTTTTTGGCTAAAGCAGATTTTTCCTTAAAATATTGTTCCAGATCATCTTTATCAATATATTTTAAATTTAGAAACCTACTGAATAAATTTGAATCTTTAATTGTGAAATATGATGTTAATTTTTGTTCAATTTCCCCCCAATTATATATATCTTGTAACTCTTCTATATAATAATTGAATGCTTCTCCCTCGAGATAATTTGATATATTATTTAGTTTAAAATCTTCATCAAGATGTTTCTGTAAACATTTTTTGTTAAAGAATTTGAGCCAAGATATTATGTTTAAATTTTGACCATTAAATTTCGGTATTTCTATAGTATTTGGATATGGCGTCATGGTGTGTTCTACATTCCTTTGTTTGCGAGACATTTTGTAAAAATAGTTTTATGAAATTTGAATAATTTATAGAGCAATTATGTTGAAAATTCAGGTAATCCTGTCGACTTATTGTTATGAATAAATTTGTTGTTGTTGATAAAGGGTTGATAAGACAAAGGATCGATAAGATAAAGGGTTGAGGTGCAGTCGTGATAAAAAAAGATAATGATTTACCGTCAAGTAGCTTTTATTTTCAATTACTTGAGGAAATATTACACATTAGTTAGGTTTTCACATTATATAGAATTTATAAGTTAATCCTATATTAGTGATTTAAAATGATTGATTGGTTAACTACGCATATTTACAACAAAATTAAATAACTAAACTGAAAGTATTTTTAAAAACGATGATAACAAAAATAAAAATTATCAATGAATAAAATGAAATATATATTTTTAAAATATAGAAATATTTAGAGTTTTTAGATTATATAATATTTTTAGATTATATAATATATATATATATATATATATATTAAAAAACGAAATAAAAAAATAAAAGATAAAAAGATCAGGTGTTGAAATCAATATTAAAAATGGCATATCCTGACCAGGAGCACATGTGCTTTACAGAAGGCAGAGCGCCATCTGGTGGAACAGAAATCAACTAAACATTGACGTAACCTGTTCCCTGATATTTGGCCAAAACAATTTCTTGATAAATCAAGAAAAGCCATCCACGAACGCGTTTCGCGCTTTTTGGCGCTCGTCAGCGTGGAGTAGGCTAAACCATTGAGACCAAAAAATATTTTTTGATCCCAATGGCTTCCTGAAAAACCAAGAAATGGGTATTTAAGGCCAAACTTGCGTAAATACGCTTAGCACATTAAAAAAAACGAAATAAAAAATAAAAGATAAAAAGATCAGGTGTTGAAATCAATATTAAAAATGGCATATCCTGACCAGGAGCACATGTGCTTTACAGAAGGCAGAGCGCCATCTGGTGGAACAGAAATCAACTAAACATTGATTTAACCTGTTCCCTGATATTTGGCCGACCCAATTTCTTGATAAATCAAGAAAAGCCATCCACGAACGCGTTTCGCGCTTTTTGGCGCTCGTCAGCGTGGAGTAGGCTAAACCATTGAGACCAAAAAAGATTTTTTGATCCCAATGGCTTCCTGAAAAACCAAGAAATGGTTGGCCAAATATCAGGGAACAGGTTAAATCAATGTTTAGTTGATTTCTGTTCCACCAGATGGCGCTCTGCCTTCTGTAAAGCACATGTGCTCCTGGTCAGGATATGCCATTTTTAATATATATATATTGTTGGCTTCCGTAGGCGTTTCTTACTGGGAAAAAGAAAGAGAGGATCCAATAAAATAATTTAGTAGTGTTTATTAGAACAAAATCATAATAGTGAACAACACATATAACAGAGAGTACCGTCGTCTTCCGGGTATTCCTTCTACTGGGGAGCTCGGATTCTATATTCTGTGCGTTTATAATCTGTTTATCTGTGGCTCTCTGGTCGGGATGGCGCCTACATTCGGCCATTCCTGGATTTCAGTCGTCCTCGATTGAACCTTGCGTTGCAGGAACGTCGTGGGTTGCGTCGGGGGGTATCTTCTACTTCTGGCTCCTCGTCCGGACTTTCTTCTGTAGCTGAGTCATCTTCTTCACTGTGCCAAGACTTCAGTTGACTGATATGGGCCGTTGTCGTGTAGAACCGTCCACTGGTTCTTTCGCTTAACTGAGTCACTCTATACGTGTCGCTTGGCAGAACCTCGGTAATTATCAAAGGTCCTCGATATTTGGGTTGTGCCTTGGTTGGTTCACCCGTCATTTTGGGTACATGCCTCATCACTACAATTTCTCCTACTTCGAATTGGATTGTACGGCACCTCTTCTTATCGTAGTAGGTCTTCATAATTTCTTGTTTGTTCTCAATTTGGGATCTCACACTCTCTTGAATTCTATCCGGCTCGGTCCATGGGTCCACGTCTTCGTCGGCTAATCTTCTAAGTATCCCATCGTGGAATCGAGGGGAATAGCCGTGGAGTGTTTCGAACGGTGTTTTATTCGTCGTCTTGTTCACCGCATTGTTCAGGTCTCGCTCTACCTCCTTGATCTTCAGGTCCCAATCCTTCCGTCGCGGATCCTCGATACTGGTTGCTATAGTGGACAATACTGTTCGGTTCACTCTTTCGACCATCCCGTTCCCTTGCGGATGTTTCGTAGAGTTCAGAGTATGATGTATTCCATTTCCTCGACAGAATTCTTCAAATTGCCTTGAGGTAAAACATGACCCTCTGTCGCTGATGATCTTGTCGGGTAGTCCGAAATCATTCACAAAACTTTTCATTACCTTCAGGACGTTCTGCGTCGATTTATTCCTTACAGGGCTTAATCGGACAAATCTTGTCAGATTATCGACAATCACTAAAAGTTCCTGGTTACCTTTTGTACTTCTCACGAAGGGGCCTACGTGGTCCATGTGTACGATGGAAAACGGTCTCTTGCCTGACTTAATGGGATGTAGGAAGCCTTGTTGTTTTCCACCGGGAACTTTGTTAAATAGACACTCGAGACACATAGCCACATGGCGTCGAACGTACCTCTTCATTGAAGGAAACCAGTACAATTCCTTAATTTTGTTGACAGTCCTATCAGTCGCAAAATGTCCCATTAGATCATGGAATTTGACAACTAAGCTTTTCCTCATACTTTTGGGTATAACATACAGGGCTCGTTCCTCTTCTCCATTTTTCACCATGCGGAAAAGTCTGCCTCCTTTGTAGCTGTAGTCGTTAATTCTATTTTGTTCTCCTACTGTCCTATCACACGGGTCCTTTCGAAAGATCTGGATCAGGTCTCTCAATTCAGGGTCGGAATGCTGAATCATCAAGATTTGTTCTTCCAGTGTGATTGTGAGGCACACTTCAAGGTTTTTCTCCACGATTTCCTCCATCGTGTCTCTAGGGTCGTCGACTGGAGCTCTACTCATTCCGTCTACGTGGGCCATCTTCTCCCCTGGTTTATGTCGAATTTCGAAATCGTATTCCTGAATCAGATTGTACCATCGCGCTATCTGAGGATTTGTAGTCTTCTTCGCGTTCATGTAGACCAGTGCTTGGCAATCTGTAACCACTGTAAACTTGATTCCTACGAGGAACTGACGTAGTCGATCCAAGGTCCACACTATCGCCATCAGCTCCAATTTGCTTGAGTGGTACATCTTCTCGGCCTCTGTTGTCTTCTTGCTCACACAGTAGACCAAGCGCCATTTGCCGTCTTCGTCCATCTGTAGCACCATTCCTGCTAATCCCTCAGCACTCGCGTCGCAATGTACTTCTGTCTTGAGTTCAGGGTTGTAATGAGCTAGTACCGGATATTCGACCAGATCCTTTCGTAGTCCTCCAAATGACCTTCGCTGTTCTTCCTTCCATTCAAATTGTGAACCTTTCTTCGTAAGTCTGCTTAGCGGTTCTGCTTTCCTCGCGAAGTCCTTTACAAATCGTCTGAAGAAGTTCGTCAGTCCCAGAAAGCGTCGTATGTCGTGGACATTCTTGGGTTCTGGAAATTCTTCTATCGCTTTGATCTTTCTTGGGCCTGGCTTAAGTCCGCCTGTACTGATGACATACCCTAAGAACTCAACTTCCCTCCTTCCGAACTCACATTTGGAGGGTTTCAGTGTCAACTTCGCTGATCTTATTCTTTCGAGGACTTCCCTCAACCTTTCGATCATCTCCCGCCAATCCTTTGCCGGGATAATCACGTCGTCGAGATAGCAGAATGCCTTCTTGTTCAGCAGTGGACCTAGGACAGTGTGCATCAGTCTTTGGAATTCAGCTGGTGCGTTGGCGAGTCCAAAAATCATCCTTTCGAATTGACCTGTATCATCTGGGGTGATGAATGCTGTCTTTAATTTTGCCTTATCGGTCAGTGGTATCTGCAGATATCCATGCGCCAGATCCAGAGTGGTGAAGAATTTCGCATTCCTTAGGCCTTCCAGAAGGTCGTCTATCCTTGGTAATGGGAACTTGTCCTTAACTGTTTGAATGTTGAGTCTCCTATAATCTACCACCAGACCATGATCTCCAGTTTTCTTCCTCACAAGTAGGACGGGACTAGCGTAGGGTGATCTAGTTTCCGTGACTATTCCATTGTCCTTCCACTCTCTGACAATCTCCCTGATTGCTTCGCGTTCACTTGCAGTCGTCTTATACGGTCTCAGACAGACTGGCTTGCTTCCATCAACCTCCTTAATGTCCATCTTGGTGACATCGGTGCACCCTAATTCCTCCATGCCAAGAGCGAAACAGTCTCTATACTCGTTTACTACATCTAGGATTTCTTGTCTCTCTTTCGAAGTCAGAGAATGATTGACGTTGATGTCCTCAGGCAGTATGGGGCGCTTACGTTTCATTTGGTCTTGTCCTTCCCTCTTCTCTTCATTTTTAGTCTGAAACGAATCCTCTGCGACGTCCAGGTTAACAACAATATCATCAAGGTTCAGTAGTTCAACTCGCCCTACACATTGGTTCTTCCTTACTCTCAACTTGCCCTTGCCAGCTGAGATGATGGGTACGGTCGTCTTTCCATCGACCACTTCCAATAGGGAATCGACACAGGCGTCATCTACTCCTGTGAACAATACATATCCGTCCTTCACCTCGTCTGTGATTGCACTTGTAAAGTTAATGGAGTCGCTCTCCAACTGAACAGTTTCGGTTGCTCTCAGTTCGATGCGACGCGACTTGATTTCTTCTTGCAGATTAGCAAACGGAAATTCGGATGAATAGCCAATATGCAAGTTTTTACCAATTCTGGCGAAGGATACGTAGGGCAGATCTGTCCATGTTCTTCCAATTAATAGGTCATAGGGTTGGGCATCATCGTTGACAATGAATACAGTGATTTCCCTTCCGACGATGCCATCAATCTCCAGGTCGACTGTCGTCTTCCCAACGGTCCTGGCAGCTGGTGCAGTCTGGTTACCGATGCCGTACAGACTAGTCGAGTCTGGTTCGATGTCGACGCTGATCCTCCTTGCGACCGATTCTCTCATTAGACAACTGCTGCTCCCGGTGTCTATCATTGCCTTCACGGTTTCCTTGTTGTCGATCTTGACATCCTTCAAATATACATCTGGCGGGACAGTCTCCAGTCCTTCGACTTCCAGGTTGGCTACTTTTAGTCCTTCTTTGGGTCTTGTGCAATTCCTTTCCTTGTGTCCCGTTTGACCGCATCCTCGGCATGTCAACGTAGTCCTGGGTGCTGGGCAGTCTCTGGCAATGTGTCCAAACTGATTGCAGTTGAAGCACTTCGGTTCTCCCTTGTCGTTTCTGATCGTACGGTTGACCATTCTCCTCAAGGTGTTAGGGTACGTTTCACTGATTTCGTTCCTTGCAGCGTCTTGACCCGAAACATTCGTTCCTTGTTTAGTCTCTTTAACTTCGCTTTGGTTGGGGAATCTCGCAGATTTCTGCTGAAACGACGGTGGTATGAGGTGTTTCGCATTCCAATGCGGAGGTCCCATCTCGGTGCGAACATTTTCGTACTCGTCCAGTTTATCCGCCAACTCATCTGGGTTGTTTAACTTGGTCCAATCGTCAATGAGATGATTACGCAGCACATTTGGAACTTTTTTCTTTAGCTGGTTAGTGACGGACAAATCCTTTAGGGCGTCGAAATTTTCCACGTTCATTCCTTCGATCCATTCGTTGAAATATCCTCGCAATTCGAAAGCGAAGTCTCTCCAGGAACCCTTTTGAGATCTCTCGTGCTTCTCGAATTTTTGTCTGAATTGTTCGGGGCTCAACTTGTACCGTTTTAGGAGCAACCTTTTCACGAACCTATAATCGCCGCTTTGTTCTTCTGTTTCCCGAGCGATTAATTGAGTCATTTCGTAAGGTAGCAATCCTAGGAGGCTGAACGCCCATTGGTCTTCATCCAATCCTAGTCGCTTTGCCTGTCTTTCGAAAAGAATTAGGTAAAAACTCAAATCATTGTCCTTCGACTCGTACTTGGGCATCAGTTTACGTATCTCGTAATGTGCGTCATTGCTGGTACTTCGAGACGTATCGTTGTTTCCGCGTGTAGTCTGGATGCGCAGCTTCTCAAGCTCGAATTCCATTACCATTTGTTCTTTTCGTTCCCGATCCTCGATTCGTTTCCGATCCTCGATTCGTTCCCGCTCCTCGATTCGTTCCCGATCCTTGATCAGAGTCTCCAACAGTTGTTTTGCGAATTCTTCTTCGTAGGATTGGCTATTCAAAATAAGGTGTTTTAAGTCGACGATCCTGCTCTCTGGCGGTACTACCTCGCCGAGTTCATACGCCAACTTGCTCAAATCGCATTTCCTTACTTTCGCTAAATAAGTCATGTTTTTCAAAAGGAAAAATAAACAAGGCAAAAATTTTTAAAATAAACAAATAAAACTGACTAAACCAGATACGTACTGTTTCAATTATTTCTTTAAACGAAATCAACTTTTCTTTGGTAATTTTGAGACAATACTTTTTTTTTCTTTTTACCGCGATACTTTGCGATAATACTTTTTATTTGTTTCTTCAATTTACTTTAAAAATACTTTCTTTAGAATACTTTACTTTACTTTAAAATACTTTCTTTAGAATACTGTACTTTACTTTAAAATACTTTCTTTAAAATACTTCACTTTACTTTAAAATACTTTCTTTAAAATACTTCACTTTACTTTAAAATACTTTCTTTAAAATACTTCACTTTACTTTAAAATACTTTCTTTAAAATACTTCACTTTACTTTAAAATACTTTCTTTAAAATACTTCACTTTACTTTAAAATACTTTCTTTAAAATACTTCACTTTACTTTAAATACTTTCTTTAAAATACTTCACTTTACTTTAAAATACTTTCTTTAAAATACTTCACTTTACTTTAAAATACTTTCTTATCGAGATGATTTTGCAATAATATTTTACCGAGGTGACTTGTAATAATACTTTTAGGAATAGGTAATTAAATTTCGTACATACCATGCAACTCCTCTTACGTTGATCGGTCACCGCGCCACGTCCTTCTCGTTTCCAAATTATTCCAGTGAATCTTCAATTTTCTTCAGGACTATCCCACTTCTGAATTTCTGTTGGCTTCCGTAGGCGTTTCTTACTGGGAAAAAGAAAGAGAGGATCCAATAAAATAATTTAGTAGTGTTTATTAGAACAAAATCATAATAGTGAACAACACATATAACAGAGAGTACCGTCGTCTTCCGGGTATTCCTTCTACTGGGGAGCTCGGATTCTATATTCTGTGCGTTTATAATCTGTTTATCTGTGGCTCTCTGGTCGGGATGGCGCCTACAATATATATATAAATATCTAGAAATATACTACATGATCTTACCAAAAGGCCGAGAAAATATATGTTGTAATATATCCCAATACATCTATGTCTCCATGTATTGTGTAAATGTATAATGTAATTGCCAAAGTGTGACAAATAAAATTTCGAGTGAGCGTCAGCCGATGCCAGAAGGGCCCCGCTAGATTCCCCGCAGTCCTGGAAATTTACGACCGTCTGCATTTTTGTCTCGTCGGCGGTGGGGTGCGACATTCCAGCGGCGGACCCCCACAGCCCCCTTTGTTTTTTTTATAAACGCAGTTAGTCGGCTTGGGGACGAGACTGGCAGACGTCTCTAGACAGTTCTCCCCTAAACTGGTGTCGGCTACACTCACTCTTTCGGCCATCTCTATGGTGCCATCCAATATGCCTCGTCCTTTTGTGCAATCTCAATTCCACGCCTGAAACCACTCTAATCATTGTGGCCACCACGACTGCAAACCAACATGCCACACTACATTCATCCAACAGATACAACAACTGTACGTCACTACATATATTTAATATATAGAGACGACCTGGCTTCGTGTGTCTTCTGCTCGAGTGAATGTTTCGCTGGTAGAATTTTGTTCTTGCCTACTAAAAATTATTATCTGGATTCGCCCGTGGTCTGCTTTAGTGAATATACCCCTAAATCATTTTTTTATGTAAATCAAGCATGATACAGCAATATTGTCATCATCATTTCTGACTAAAAAAATATTGTTTATAAGTACATGGTTAATTATAATTTTTCTTGGTTAAAGCGCGACAAAAAAGTTTCCAGATTTAACTCTCTGTCCTGTTCAAATTTCAGCGAGATTAGTTACATATTGAGGGCGTGAATAGCCGACCAACATATATATATATATATACTAGCCGAATGACCCGGGCAACGCCCGTGTTTTACCCGATTGAATGCTTTTATTCAAATACTATTTGTTACAATTATAAATTGGCGCCTTAAATATGTGCATATATTAGTTAATAACTATAGCCTAAGTGCTTTATCTGTCTATGTACTGTTGGCTTCCGTAGGCGTCTCATACTGGGAAAAAGAAAGAGAGGATTCCCTTTAGTTATTAACTAATATATGCATTTATTTAAGGAGCGACCCGCTCCAACACAATAGTTACAAAAACGAAAAAGCGAGTGGGTGAGGCATGATAGGGGGGGGGGGGGGGGGGGCAAAGGTGGCGTGTTCGTAGCCAACCAATAGGAGGGCGCCATTCCAAAAAAAAAAAAGCAAACGGTGACAGAGTTGATTAGGAGATTAGGAATGACGCTCGTAACTGTATATAGAATATATATGTTCCCGGCTTCGACCGGTTTTACCCGAGTAAAAGTTTGCCTAACGAACATTTGTTAGAACGATTCTAAATTACAAAACTATTTTAGAGGCGTAATATTCTTTAAAAAATTTGATAATAATATTACCCCTCTGAAATAGTTTTGTAATTTGATAACAGATGGCGCGCTAGTGCATCGTAATATAAAACGATTCTAGCAAACATTCAATCCCTACTAATTCCACAATTGTCTATACTCTCAATAATTTGAAAATTTTCCTGGTCTCTTTAAAAATACTCGATAAGTTGAATAAAATCAATATTAATTGGTCCACTCGGTAATTTGAAGTTGAAGGAATAGTATTTTGCCACAAACGAACATTTGTAAATAACTGTATTTAGAGAATGTACCCGGCTTCGCTCGGTTTTTACCCGAGTAAAGGTTTGACTAACGAAAATTTGTTAAAACCATTGTAGAAAACATTCAATCCACCTATATATAGATTTATAAACGTATATAAATATAAATATTGTTATATGCGTTTAATGATATTTTTGAAACATAATTTTTTAAAAACCTTTATTAAATTTAAAATAAGATATTGTCACGTTTGTGAATTTTATAATTAATTATTTATTTTTACTCAATGAATTATGTATATTAATTTAAAAATTCATTTTTGGTATCATCATCACATACAATGAATTTTTTTATATATAAACAAACGATAATAAACAACAACAACAATTGGCTCAAAAATCATTCATTCTGTGGTTAGCAGCTTCGTAAATAAAGATATTTCATCAACAACAACAATGTTATATGCATCTTCATTATTATAAAACAACGATAAATTAAATTAACAATGTAAAAATATATTTTAACATTACAACATTTTAACATTTAACACAAAAACGTTACAATATTTTCTTTAAATATATATTAATATTGAAATGCCAAGAGTTTATAGCCATTATAAAGCACTAATATCTGAATTAGTTTTACTTAATATATTAGCCCTGAAAGACCCAAGGTCATCAGGCGTGGAGCAGACTTCCTGCCAAAACCTAAGCCTATCTCCGTCGCAATGGGGGCGCTGCTTGCGAGTTAAATCTACAAATCTGCAAATAACTCTAAGGATATTCAAGAAATTATTTTTCAAAAACCTTCCCGGGGATATACCTAATAATATACAAATATTCACGGCGATTGGATGTATGGTTTTTGAATCAATAGAGTACAAACATACAGATAGATATTCAATTATATATATATATATATAAATAAATTCTCATACAATTTCAACTTCAATGACTTTAAAATTTTCACTATGAGAATTTAATTAACTTTTGACCGATTATTCAAACTTGTTTATCTCCGCTAACTTTTAAATCGAAAATTTATTTATAGACATTAACCGTTCCCCCCTGGTTGAGTAGAATTTGCTTGTGATGATAATTGTAACGTGCATATATTGAATTTTAAGTTGATAACACGAACTGTAATTCAATACATGTAACTGAATTATCTATAATAATGTTAACAGCAATACTGACTTCAACTGGAACGCTCAATCTAAATGCTACTTTCACTTGTAGACAATGAGGCAACTAACAAGAGTCACATCATCTATCTCTCTTGATTTACTAACACTAACTACATTTCTCTAATCTAGATAATAAATAATTTAATTATAGGTAAATACTCTTGAAATCATAACATTCATAATGAATGCTATCACATTATTTAAGTGTACTGATAAGCTATTATAAATACTTTCAAAGAAATTTTCTTTCATTATTCCACCTCATCTTTCTCTCCTTTCCTATTTTATTTATTTATTTTTTTTTCTATTTTTCTATTTTTTTTTGTTTTCCTTGTTTCTTTTTTCTTCACCCCTTTTAATTGGACTTAAACAAATAATAATTAAGATTTTAAATTAATAAAAAAAAATTCCATCTACACTAATAGAAACTATTAAATTCAATATTCTGAAACACCAATACCATACTGATAAAACACAATTAGGATTATAGATTATAAACACAAGGTAACGGGACCGGGTCCGAGTGAATGAGTGGTATGTAGCATTTCGGTAGCGACATTGTGGCCCTCTTCAGACTTGTCTGAAGATTGTAGCGACGCTGATGCCGAAACGTCGCACATTGTTTATTTGTTTGGATTTGTTCTTTTTACCTTTGCTTACCAATACCATACCTTTATTTCTGTGTTTTCTCTAATTCTTACTTTGTTTGATCCTTTAAATTTATACGATAACTTTAGAATATTTTATTTTTCTCCTTATAGCATACATAACAATTATCTATGCGTGTTCAATCTTTATAAAGGGGGATATAGAGAATGAACATTCAATCTAATTGATATGAAGCATTAAAACTTAAATTCCTAAACCTTCTTATTTAGCAGAAATTACAGGTAATGGTCCTCATATATTATATTAAAAAAAAAAGTATAGATAGGACTATATATAGAATATACGGTTCCGTTAGGACCAGTTCAAATAAATTGATGATGTGAGTTATTATGGGAAAGCATTTTCACCATCTTCAGACAAGGGACTTATGTCTTTGTCTGATGAAGCTGATTTTTCCATTTATGGTATGACGCACATTCTTAACTTGTTTGAATTTAATCATACTTTCTTGTAGTTCCAATTAATCCTTATCCTCTCGTACTACTAATATCTTATTATTTTCCTGCAGTCCTATTATTTAGAGTGTATGAACACAATTTGGACTATAATCTGAACCTACTAACATCAGGCAAAGTTTATTTTTCTATGTTCTTTAATGTTAGATTTCCTGTTCCCTTGTCGACGCACATTGTTAAAGGCTTGGGATATGATCAATTTTTCCTATATTTATAATAATCATTTAACTGTATTATTAATTTCTTATCAGTCTCTTGCAGTCCTTATACCCAAAAAGAATAAACACAATTTGATTTAAAGTTTAACACTAAGGGATAAGTATGTATCAATCTGATTAAGTCTAGGGAACCGAATCAATTTAACTTCTGAACTGAAAAAACATGTTTTGAGTTAATTTGAAAGTGCAGAAGATGACAATGTCTTAGTTCATTAGTTGATTTTTGTAGTATATCTAAGGTTCAGCTATTACCCTATCTCCGTTCCAACCTAAAATTGCTTTCTATTTGGTCGAAGAGGTATGGTTTGGCAGTAATGGAGTAAGGGCCGAAACTGCTGCTCAGGTCTTTATCTGAAGAGGCCCACCTGAGTACCATCCTCTTTCCATCTGGTCTAACCTTTATGGTTTTCAATTGGTCTAACCCTTAAGGTTTTCATCCTTCCTAATTTAATATATTATCTTATATCGTGTCCTCCACTTTTACACTAGATGTCTTTAAAATAAGCTTATATATATAAAAAAAAAAAAATTCCCCAAAAAAAAAAAAAAATTACAAAAATCTAACTTCTCTCATCAAGAGAGAAAATAGAGCAAAAAAATACTTTTCTCTCTCTCTAATTAGCTTTATTTTATATTTGGAAAATTATTATCATGGTTCTGTCTTTGCTCTTCTCTTTAAAACTTTCTCTTCGCTTATTACTTTTTTCACCCAGCCTATGACGCGTAACTGCCGATGCTTTGCTGGTGTTACCTTTTTTTTCTTTCTCTTTTTTAAAAAATATAATCTAACTAATTATTTATTACAAAAAAAATAAAAAACAAACCTCACACATTTAAATTAAATAAAAAAAAATATTAATCTTAAAATTTTTCATAACTATACTATATATATATATATATATATAGATAAATACCGAAATTTTTATATCTAAGCTATTAGTAAATCCGATGCTATTTTATAAAGTGTATTAATAGCATCAAAAATATATAGACTTTATTATTTATTAATACCTTAATTGTTTTTTCAAACTAGTATCTTATTTAAAAAAGGCAAAATAGGTAGCAACGGTATGCATAATTTGAGTCAAAAGGCGACTCTGTTTTTTTCAAAATATTTTGAGATTGCTCTCTCTCTCTTTTTTTATCAATTTATTGCACAATAAACTTATTTTTCAAATTCCTGTGAATGTAAGCATATTGTTGCGTTAGAAAAATAGTTACTTGAAATGGGAAGTAGAAATAGAGCTTTATTCTACGGTAGCAACGAACAGTCTACTTCTCTAACATTAAACATACGCGAATTTAGATATCAACAACAAACCAAACCATTCTATGATAAAAAATCTAAAAAAAAATTAAACTTTTTAGAATTCTGTAAACTAACACATGACAATAAACTATAGGCTGCAATATTTTAATAGTTTTCTGGGGTTGACTATAATGAACAAAATATTGACAACATATGCCTTATATATCTGATTTAGAAATTGGAATTTTAAACAAACCTGTCCATTTATCTCTCCATATATTGAATATATTTCTCCACCTTGAATAATATATGTACAGGATCGATTCTCTCAAACGTTGTTCAAAAGTTTTTTTTTTCCATTTGGAGTTCTCTTCATTTGATAAATATTCACAAAAAAAAAAAATGGGAATTTTGCCGGAAAAATAATCTTTATATCTAAATATCACCTCTCCAGTCAAAATATACGCCATCTATTGATCGTCTCCGTAAACTAGCAGACTCAGGTTGGTGACAAAATCTTCGACGGAAGAGGCGACCTTCATTTCCATTAATCATTATTCTTCCGGCAAAATTTATTTTTTGGTTTTGTTATAGATAGGAACTAGCCACTTTACCAGCCTTTACAACCCCTCTCTGGCGAGTTGTATAGATTTAATTTAATCACATGTGGATCTCATAAAACCAAATAAAGCCTGTCCTGAACCGACGAAGGCTGTATTTCGAAACCATTGTCTCCAGGTGGGTACTTCTCAGTTCGCCAAAGCTGGTGTGGTAGCTTTGTAATCGAGTCCGCTAGTTTGCGGAGACGGTAGATATATGGCATATAGTATTGAGGTATTTTTTTGAGGGGAGATGCGACCATTATTTTTATAGATAAATATCCTCCCGGCGCAAAATAATTATCTTTATTATATATATATATATATATTTATATATATATTATATTATAGAAAAAATATTTCTGTTGTTTTGAATCATCTTGATGATTATGCCAGGGTGGTGCAGTCGTGGTTGAATAATAATCTTGAAAAATATATAGTCTTGATCAGAGATTCCTTTATTTGAGCCAAGAAATATATACAAAACATAATTTGAGTGAGTACTGCCTGGCTTAAGGCGTAAGAATTAATAAAACAAAAGATTATTTACATAATTACAAACATGTTTGAGCCGACCAACGGGAAGAAAATATCTTTATTTTACGGGGCTGCTAACCAAAATGAATTATTTTTGAGCCCCGAATGGCAAGAAGAGGTTTCTTGAGAGTCCGGGCTAATTGGCCTACAAATAAGGTCTTCTAGCCCTACTATGGCTGCAGAACGCGAGCTGGTGGCAAGGGATCCTAGGATATGGCAGTGGAGGTGTCATCGCAGGGAGGGGAGGAAGCTGGAGAGGTCAGGAAAACAGCGCCTTGATGGGTGAGAAGCCTGGATGGAGGCCAGTTGAGGAGGCAGGATGTCCTGGAAGCCTAGAACTTGAGGGCTCTAAGCTTCAAGATGGGGCAGCTTGAGGCTCTCGCCTCGTGCTTGTCTGGGAGGCCCTTGGCACAGCAGTTGGCGCACTTGGAAGTGTGCCGGTCGGCAACGGAGGGGCAGGCACGGCCTTCATGGCCGTCTTCACCGCATTGGAAGCACGTGGGAGCTCTGGTGCATTGGGCAGAATTGTGGCCGAAGCCACAACAGCGGAAGCAGATTCGTGCGCGGATGGACTCCTCGAAGTTGAGGATCACTCCGTCCACCACGATCCTTCCACGATTGCCCAGAGCTCTGAAGGTTGTGAGGTCCACCTCGATGAAGGCGGTGCAGATCCCGTTTCTGGGTGCAGAACGATGCGCCACGCGCACCACCTTGTCCCCGGGGAGTTGGCTGACAGCAGGGGTTTCCAGCTGCGTCTCTTCTATGGTGAAGTTGGATGTTTCCTCATCCACTTTGAAGAGGCAGATGCGAGGCAGGATCACCTTCTGTTGGCGGACCTTCATGCCATCCAGTTTGTTGGCCAGGGAGGTGGTAACAGCTGGGATGGTATCGGGGTTGCTGGAGTGGAGGACAAGCTTCCCTTTGGTTCGCAGGGAGGCCCAAACGCCTTGGGGTAGAGTGTGGGCAGCGCGGACAGCTCTATGCATTGCTCTTGGGTCAGCCTGTGGGTCGTCAGAGATGACCACTGTGTGGGCCGCCGATTTTTCCCCGTGGAGGACCACTTGGGCGGCCGCAGGCTTGGAGACACGGGAAGGCGCAGGTTTTGTGGGACCTTTCAAGTTGGTCCTCTTTCCGGGCGGGTAGGGAGCCTCAGGGTGCTTCCTTTTGGTAGGAGCTGGAGTGGCGGGCTTGGTGGGGTCAGTCTGAGTGCTGGTTCCCTTGCAGGAAGGAGCAGGGCTGGTTTGAGTACTTTGGCAGGCAGTCTGTAGATTGATTTCGTCCAGTTCCTTAAAGGACGCGAGGGTGCCAGAGAGGTTCTCTACCTCGGCAATGAGGGCCTTGATCTGCTCAGACCGTAAGTTGATGAATTCCATTAGGCTTTGGAGCAGGTAAAATCGGGAGGTAGGGTGAGGATTCTGTATTTTCTGCTCGAAGTTCTGCTTCACCTCTTCGTTCTCCATCTCCAGTTGGGCGAGGGTTACGATGGGCTTCTCGGCATTCTTCTTCTTCTTCCTAGAGGGAGCCATGACTGGTACGTCAATCGTTGCTAACGACCAACGGGGAACAACAACAATGAGTATTTATAGGGAAAGCGTGACCTCTGGCGGTCGATTTAACAAAGTATTTGAATCGAAGAAAAATAAGTTCAAATAAAATAATACTTTAATATAATTCTAAATAAAATATTTTAATATAACATTTCAAATAATAACCTTCATATAACATTTCCCCCCTGTGAAGAAAATAATATGGGTAGAGAGAAAGGTGATATAGTTTTTTAAAAGATAAAAGGATTGATGGAAAGAAAATAACGTGAGGTGATATTTACTTATCATATTGGTTTTTGGATGTTAATCAATAGACAGGAAAGTGGAAAATGATAAAGTGTGAATGATTACAAATATTGTTGGTAAAAGAGTTAAAATTTGGCATAGAGTGAAACTGTGGCATAGAGTGAAAATGCAAAGAGAGAAAAAAAAAGTGTTCCGTAATCGTATTGGCTTATTGTGAACCAATAGATTGGAAAATAATTGAGAAAATGACACATAATAAGAATGAGTAAGGAGAATAAAATGCATGATTATTAAAAAGTGAGAAATAAAAGGGTGATTTTCCTTGATCATATTGGCTTGTTGTGAGCCAATAGATTGGAAATAGACAAGAAAATACACATATAATATTAAAAATGAGGAAGGAAAATAAAATGAATGATTAGTACAAAAGCATAAAATGAGAATATGAAGAACATTGAAAACAATATGAAAATAATTACATTTGTAAAGGAGATTAGCAACATTTGATGATAAGAAAATAAGGCATTTGTGAAAAAGCAATAAGTTGAGACAAAGTTTATGTACAAAAGGCAAATGTGAAAACAAGGAATGAACATGTTAAGAAAAATTAATGGTAAGAATAAAGAATGGTCATTTGAAGAAAAAAGAATCAAGGTGGACAAAAAAATAAGAGTTAAAATTTACATATGTTGGTAGCGCTAAATTTACATATTGGCAGAAACGCTTTTAGATATTAGTTACATATGAAATAAGTAAAGTGGGCAAAAATACTAATTTTAAAAATAAAAACATTGTGAAATCAGATTAAATAAGAAAATATCAAAATACCAAAAGTTTGGGAATTTCAAATATAAATGTGAAGACATAGGGTATTGCTGGTTACCAACGAAAATATATAGTGGAAATATGATAATTTATAAGAATAGTTAATTAAATTATTGAAGATGTGATAAAATTTAAAGGGCAAAAAACAACTATGGTAAAAATTGATATCTAAGAATGATTTAATAAAAAGGGAAATAACTATAAAAAAACTATCGTAAACATGAATGAGAATTAAAAGGTTAAACAAAAGGTAATTGTGAAAAATGGTAGATACAAAGTACCTTGGGTTGGATTTAAAGATCTCGGGAGATGGCTGGTGTTGGGTGGAAGACTGCTTGTTGCATGGAAGCGGTTGATGTAAAAGTTGGAGATCCACGGAGTTTTCTGGAGATGTTTTCTGGTTGCGCTGGAGCGGATGGCGATAACTTGTTAAAGCTATGGTTGTTTGCTGAGAAGGCTATGTTTGCTCCAAGATGGTTAGGTTTAATTAGGATGGGCTATTTTTGATTGGGAAAGCTATTTTTGATTGTGAAAGCTATTTTTGATTGAAAGATTTGCATACCTGAATTTGAAAAATTTTGCTTTTGGGATATTGTTCACACAAGTTTCAGATATCCTGTCGACTTATATTATATTATAGAAAAAAATATTCCTGTTGTTTTGGATCATCTTGATGATTATGCCATGGTGGTGAAGTCGTGGTTGAATAATATTTTTGAAAAATATATAGTCCTGATCAGAGATTCCTTTATTTGAGCCAAGAAATGCATTTTAGAAACTGCATTTTAAACGATTTTTTTAAGAGATAAAAAAAAAACAAAGGCCAAAACAAAAATTAATAATAAATACGAAAGTCATTATTTACATACAGTAACGCTAATTTTGTAAAGATTTTTTGAAAATTGCATTGTGTGTACTTACCGTAACTTAGTAATATAACTTTATCTCTCAAAACTCAATACTTTTGTAAAAAATGTAACACTCGTATAAAAGATATTAAAAAAAGTACGCAAGATCTTAAAAAAAAAAGCAAAACGTTCATTAGTCGCTTAATTGGCCCGGTATTGTTATTTCCTCTCGTATTTACTCCGCGTAAAAAGTTCTTCAAAAAAAAAAAAAAAAATACTAATCAAAATGTAGCCGAATATTTTCCTCAGGTTTATAAAAAGCGACATGAAAAATTTGGTACCAATTGGTTCAGTAGTTTTTGAGTTTATCGCGAAACAGACAACAGACATTGACCTTTATATATTAGAAGATTAATAACCTTTAATTATATTTAATTTTCATAAAATATTTGGAATATTACTTTAATTTTTAAAATAAAAAAAAAAATTACTTCTATTTTTCTTAATATTATTTTAGTATTACAAAACATTTATTTGCTTTCAAAATCATTTAAATTCTTTATTATTATATATTTTATATATTACATGTTCAATTTTGTCCATTTATAGTTTATTTACCCACAATCATATTTCTATCTTTTATTAATTTCGTAATTTTGTCTATACCTTTTAATATAATATGATTATGTTTATCAATAACTATCGAGCATGCAACAATCATTTACAACATTCATATTATCTAACCACTTCCCTATACTTCATTACTATCTTTTTCAGCCATTGCTTCACATCAACGTAGAAAAACGACAGTATGCTTGACAATTTTTTTTTTATTTCGTAATTTCAACAAACTCTTTGAATACAGTTCCCCAGATTTGAAAATCACAACTTCTGGTCTGAACACGCTTCAAGAGTCAATTTCAAACATCCGCAGAGCACAATCACAAACCCATGCACAAAGCATTCACTTTTTTAAAACTTTCAAATTTTTTTCATCACTAGCAGACTACAATCACCCTTTGATTTCAAGTCAAGTCAGATCACCCAATCTCGTTTCAACAATTCTACTTATCGCATGGCTCTACCTCACCCATTTCCCAATCTTATTAATGAACAAATTCTTCTTCAACAAATTTTTAACCCAATAACCCTAAAATTGTGACAAAGCACTATAACCCTTATACAGGATCGCATGTGAAACATTACCTAGGAAGACTCTCAAGTCTATATCCTCGCTCTGCACCTGGATCTAAGTTAGGTTGCATGTGTAATACTTACCATTGCATATTGTCAAGAAGCTCCATCCAGATAGAACACCTGTCAATCATCCCTGGACCCCGGGGGGGGGGGGGGGGGACCACAGGTGTGAGGGATTCTCGGAAGCTGATCTGTAAATAAGGAAAACGGGACGGTGGCTGACGCCGTTCATTAGGATTATCTTTAACTTGGGGTAAGTTGTACTCTCTCTCTCCCCCTATAAATACCCCTTATAATAAATAATTATTCACAAACTTGCCCTTGCTTTATTTATCTCCGCGACATATTTTGGCGGAGACGCTGGGTAACGAGACAGTCACCAGACGAAGTCTTCGCCTTCAAGGATTGCAACCAGAGCTATCTACAGTGCTTGCTTTTCCTGCTCGGAAGAAAATGGAGAGAGAAGAAAACCGACCATTCTGCCATCGGCGGAGAGACCTTACTGTCTTCTCGGGAGAACGTGGGGAAGATTCGCAGCGTTGGCTGAGCGACTTCCAGCGTGTGGCACGTTACAACAAGTGGGATGACTCCATGTGTCTGGCCAACGTCATATTCTACCTCACTGGCACAGCGAAGTGCTGGTTCGAAAGCTTCGAGGAAATCTTGAATTCGTGGGAGGAATTTAAGAGAAAATTTGTGAAATATTTGGGAACAAGTAAGAAACGGCTAGAAAAGCCGAGAACATTCTTCGAACTAGAACGCAGACGAGTGGGGAAAACGTCGAAGCTACATACAAGAAGTCCTCCTTCTTTGTAAACAGAGCAACCCCAGAAAGTCGGAAGGAGAAAAGGTGAGTCACCTGATTAAAGGCGTAGCGAAGGAAGTGTATCAGGCACTTGTTGGGAAGGACATCTGCACAGTGGACCAATTTGTTGCGTTTTGCCGCCGATTCGAGACATTAAAGAGGATGCGTGTTGCACCGCCCAGGTTCAACCGACTGCCCAATGTGACCACCATCTCGACCGCTGAATCTGAGAACCTAGAAGCCCTGATTAGAAAAATAGTAAGAGAGGAGGTACCGAAATTTATGGCTCCTCCTTCTACATTTGCCGCCCAGGATATCGACACTCCACCTCTCGACCTACGGGATGTCATCCGTAGTGAAATCCAGCAGACATTGGCTCCTATCTCTGCCCCTCGTCAGCCCGAGAACTTCCGCCCTCGGCGACAATACCTCCCCCAGAACGATCAAGGTTACCAACTGAGATAAGAGGATGCCAGCGGGCGACGCTGGCATGGGACGCCGGGAATTCTGCGAGCTGGCCAGCCGGCCTGCGCGCGCAGGCTGCGCGCGCACTTTTCGAACACCGCCTGATGTCGCAGGCTGTTTACCGCGCGTCGCTACAACCTACGGCGGTTCCTTCTATTATATAATACTCTAGGCGCTGGTGGAGTAAAAACTGTACTCCACCTGCCTCTTATAATTGTATGTAATTTTTGGACACTTATTAAAATATATTATTAATTTATAGTTCTCACTGCAGCTCGAACCTTTACCCTAACGCGGTAGAACATGGCGCAGTCGACATTCGGTTAATTATAGCCGTTTTTTAAAGTGACAGCTCAGTGACAATTAGTAATCAAGATGCCCTCAAGAAGGAATCGCCGACCATCCCAAACCCCTCCAGAGAACCCTGCCTCGCCGACCAGCACCGACATCCTCAGGTCCATGGCCGCACTGTTGCAGCAGATGGCTACTCGGAATCCGACACCGACAGTCCCATTAGGAGCTCCTCCTCACCACGCCACAAAAATCATCCAGCTTCCTAAACTGGCTTCCCCGGAGGAGTTAACGATGTCTCTTTTCCGCGATTGGAAACAACGTTGGAACGACTACGTGGACGCCCAACAAGTAGCCACCTTCCCGCTATCCACACAGCAAGTGACTTTGCGTGCCGCCCTCCATTCCGAATGGACCATCCTTTGGCAATCAGGCCGCCTTCATATTTCTACCACCACCACCCTCGATGAAGCCGTGAATGCTCTCGAGGCCTACCTACGCAAGAAGCGAAACCCCCTCCTTGATCGGCAAGATTTTCATCGTAGGGACCAACAAACCGGAGAATCGGTGGATCGCTACTTCGCAGCCCTTAAAGCTCTTGATGACTCGTGTGCATATGAGCTGGATTTTAAGTGCAGCACATGCGGCGAACCGTGTATTACAAGATGCACAAAAAGAGCTTGTGGGAAAACGTTTGCCCTTGCTGGTTATCAACAGCAACTCCGTATCCGTGACAGGTTAATATGTGGCCTGTTTGATAAAGACCTCCAACGAAAAGTACTGGCGGAGTAGTACAATTCCGACCTCTCCCTGGACCGAGTCCTCTCAATTTGCCTCGCACATGAGAGTGCTACCGCCGTGGGCGCGACTCTTTCACCCTCCCTAACCACCTCCCCCGAAGCCTTCATTGCAACCAGACGTGCACCATCAACCTACAAGCATCAACAAGCCAGCTCGTCTGAAACCTCACCTAAGGCCAACCGTTTCTTTCAGAAACCCTATGATCCTAACGACCCCTGCTCCGGATGTGGGGCTAACCCAAGACACCGCCGTGACCAGTGCCCAGCAAAAGACATAGAGTGTAACAAATGCGGCATCACCGGGCATTACGGAAGGGTTTGCCGACAACTGAAACGGAAACCCACAACCAAACCTAATATCCCGCCACCCGCAACCAGAAACAATCAGTCCCAACCAGGACCCTCAAACACAGTTGTTGCAGCTGGAGTACGCAACGAACTCATAACCATTCCGACCGATATCAACCATAAGTTACACCAAATCCGTTGGCTGGCGGACCCGGGGTCAGATCTGGATCTAATCTCAGAATCAGAATTCCTGTTACTGGATGAGCAGACCCGATCAGCACTCAACCCGAAGAACGTCCCTTGCGTAGGAGCCAACGGCATCAGCTTAAGTCCTTGTGGATCGTTCGTCGCGGCACTGCATCTCAACGGGAAAACATACAGTACTACCGTTGGAGTCTGCAAGCACCTGAACGCCCCTCTCTTGAGCAAGAGCGGATGCAAAGCCTTAGGACTTCTGCCGGATAACTGGCCCCATTCAATGATCGTCAATGCCATAACCAACGGACAAGTTCTAACGTTCCCGCCGACCCCGGTGAGAGCCAATGAGATCGATAAGCAGTCTATCCTTACCCATTATGCTAGAGCGTTCGACGACACAGTGTTAAAACCCATGCAAGGATCCCCCATGTCTATCGAACTAGTTAAAGATGCCGTTCCTTGCAAACGCTACCGGGCATACAACGTTCCCTTTCACTGGAGAGACCCCGTCAAAACTCAACTCGATACCATGTTGGCAAAAGGGATAATCGAACAGGTACCCGTCGGCGAAGCCATCGATTGGTGCCATCCTATGGTAGTCGTCCCGAAAAAAGGCTCATCACAAGTCACTATACCAAATGATCTCGCCGGTGCCATCATTGGGAAAGGTGGTCAACGCATCAGGAAGATCCGGCGCGAGTCTGGTGCGGGGATCACCATAGATGAGTCTCAACCTGGTAGCAACGAACGGGTCATCACCATCTCTGGCACGCCCCAGCAGATCCAGATGGCCCAGTACCTCTTGCAGCAAAATGTGAGAGAACATTCCTTCCGGAAGCGATACAATCGCAACGCCAAGCCACTCTCACATTTGGAAGTGGGAGCAATAGTCCTTGTCCAGGATCACCGCACAAAACATTGGACCCTCCTTGCTGAGGTTCTCGAACAACTTCCACGCGGTCGCACCTACCTCATCCGGACCGACGCCGGACGCCTTCTTCGCCGTAATCGCAGATTCTTACGACCTTTCGTGCCTCCACCGCACACCACCCCACCCAACTCAGCTCAACATCAGCAGACCTTATCCCCTCGAACCCGAGAACCGAACCCGCGTTATAGCAACTACGTTGGATCGGTCCCAAGTCCCAATCTCCAGGGGGGGCATGAGATAAGAGGATGCCAGCGGGCGACGCTGGCATGGGACGCCGGGAATTCTGCGAGCTGGCCAGCCGGCCTGCGCGCGCACTTTTCGAACACCGCCTGATGTCGCAGGCTGTTTACCGCGCGTCGCTACAACCTACGGCGGTTCCTTCTATTATATAATACTCTAGGCGCTGGTGGAGTAAAAACTGTACTCCACCTGCCTCTTATAATTGTATGTAATTTTTGGACACTTATTAAAATATAAATTATTAATTTATAGTTCTCACTGCAGCTCGAACCTTTACCCTAACGCGGTAGAACACCAACGAAGAACTGAAGGACCACCAAATAATCAAAGAACTCAGTGGCGTACTGAAGATGACAAACCATTCTGCTTCCACTGCGGACGACCCAGACATGTCGTCCGTTATTGTAGAGAACGACAGCAGGTCTTCGCTGAAGCCAGGTCAAGGAATGTCCTGGGGAGGAAGAAATGTTGGATTTTCGAGGTACCCCCGAATTATGACACCGACGATGACTATGTAACGCCCCAAACCGTACTTCTACCGGAGCTCTTCCCCACATCCAAGCCGTGCAAGGTCGCCAGCCCGAAGACAATCCCAGTGGCCAGCCCGTCGTTTCAGCCGTTCTCCCAATCCTCAGAATGTGGAAACCTAAGTGGAGCGGCTTCTAACGGGGGTGAGGTCGCCATTGAGGAAAATCCTCCAGGGTATATCGCCGCTAAATTAGAAGAATATTTTGTTATGGTCGAAATAAATGACGCAAAATTAAAGCATTTGTGGACTAAGGAGCAGGCTTTTCTGTTTGGCCGCAACTGATTCCATCAGTAATGAATATGTGCACCAGGGAAAGTTATGAGAATGGAAATATCTGCAGTCTTATCGAATCCAGCGATAAGTTACAAGAAACGCAGCTAAAGTCACGTAAATGGTCACAGAAGATAAACCTTACTCTAGATCCAGGTCTGTCTGAAATTCAAAGGTTACAGCTTGTTTCATGCCTTGACGAGTTTATTGACATATTTGACTTTGGGGGAAATCCTATTAAGCCCACCAGTACTGTGAAGCACAAGATAAACACAGGAGACCAATCTCCTATCAAACTGCGGCCTTATAGAGTAGCACCAAGTGAACGACGACTAATTCAAGATTAAGTGACAAAGATGATTGAAAATCACATCGTGAAGCCTTCTGAAAGTCCTTGGTCATCTCCAGTTATTCTAGTTCGAAAGAAATATGGGACCTGGAGATTCTGCGTAGATTATCGTCGATTAAATAAGATAACAAAAAAAAAAGATGTTTACCCGCTGCCACGCATTGACGATGCCTTGTACAGTTTAGCTGGCTCTAGTTACTTCTCCACGATGGATCTTCGGTCCGGGTATTGGCAGATTAAAGTGGACGAAAAAGACAGGGAGAAAACTGCCTTCATCACTCCAGATGGGCTGTATGAATTCCGAGTAATGCCTTTCGGTCTATGCAATGCTCCAGCAAAGTGTGAAAGGATGATAGATAGTGTTCTGGGCAGTCTTAAATGGAACATGTGCCTTTGCTACCTGGACGACATCGTAGTTTACGCACCTACCTTTAAGGAACATCTACGTCGTCTACAACTTGTATTGAGCTAAGGTGAGAAGTAAGCTAAGATAAAGCTGGACTAAGCTTGAACCACAAAAAGTATCTTTTTGGATCAAGGAGGATAAAGATTTTAGCACACCTTGTTGACGCCAATCGAATTCATCCAGATACAGATAAAGTGGAAGCCGTCTCTAAATTTCCGAGGCCAAAGAATATCTCTGAACTGAGGAGCTTTATTGGATTATGTTCCTATTACCGAAGATTTATTGGAAACTTTGCTGACAAAGCTAGATCTTTGCATGACCTACTGAAGACTGAAAAACAATTCTATTGGGATGCAGTTCAAGAGAAAGCGTTTTAAGTCCTCAAAACAGCTCTAATTTCAGAGCCTGTCTTGGGACACTTTGATGAATCCGCTGATACCCATCTACACACGGATGCAAGCAGACTTGGTATTGGAGCTGTTCTCCTACAAATACAAGGTGGAAAGGAGCGGCCTATAGGTTAAGCATCTAGAAGCTTGACAAAGGCTGAACATAACTATTCTACAACAGAAAAAGAATGCCTTGCTGTAGTCTGGTCTATTAGCAAATTCCGTCTATATTTGTTTGGTCGGCCATTCACGGTTGTCACTGACCATCATTCTCTATGTTGGTTGGTAGGACAGAAAGATCCTTCTGGCCGCTTGGCAAGATGGGCGCTGAAGTTGCAAGAATTTGACGTGACCGTTATCTACAAGAGCGGACGCAAACATAAGGATGCCGATTGTATGTCGAGGAGCCCGCTTGAGAACGATCAACCAAGTGCTGTGATGTCACTAACAAACGTCGATATAGAGCAAGTTAAAGACCCGGATTTAGCTAAAATAATCGATAATTTAAACATGGGCTACACCAGAAAGGAATTCAGCATTATCGACGGCATCTAATACAAGAAAATCTATAGCACAACTGGAAGACCCTGGTTTATGATGATTCCTAAACACTCAAGATCGGAAGTTATGGCAGATTTACATGACGCTCCTACAGCTGGGCATTTAGGTTTCGCCCGAACGTATGACGAAGTGAAGAACCGATTCTATTGGCCTGGCCTTTATAGAACTGTTCGCCAATATGTAAGCCATTGTCGGGAGTGTCAACGAAAGAAAAAATTACCTCGACGTCCGACTGGACAACTTGTATCCATACCACCTGTAGAAAAGCCATTCTATAAGGTCGGGGTTGATCTACTTGGAAGATTTCCAGTTTATAAAGATGGAAACCGTGGAACATTGTGTGCACCGATTATATGACAAGGTAAGCCATAACGAAAGCTATCCCAGACGGAGGAGCAATCGAAACAGCCAAGTTCCTGGTTGAATATGTTATCTTAAAGCATGGAGCTCCTAGAGAAATGATAACAGATCGCGGAAGAAATTTAATTTCTCAAGTAATAAAAGAGATCAATGCTCTGTGCGAATTGTGCACAGATTTACAACGGCCTACCATCCCCAGACCAACGGCCTGACTGAAAGGTTCAATAAAACTCTGGGAGATATGTTGTCCATATACAAAGGTGTTGAGCAGAAGGATTGGGACCAGGTTTTACCCTACGTAACCTTTGACTACAACACTGCTAAACAGGAGGCGACCGGCTACACTCCGTTCTTTCTTGTCAACGCCCGCGAGGCCGAGCCCTACATCGATGCCGTACTACCTTACCTACCAGATGAGATCTTTGACAACTACGTTGGAGAACTTGTGGCCAGAGCTGAGGAAGTGCGTCAACTCTACCGATCACGCCTTCTACAACCACAGGCGAAAGACCGTAGACTTTACGACCAGAAATAAACTCCAGTCTATTACCAGAAGGGTGATCTTGTGTGGGTTTTTACTCCCATCCAAAAAGTAGGGCTCTCAGAAAAGCTACTGAAGGGATACTTCGGTCCCTACAAGGTGACCAAGAAGCTTTCAGAAGTTACGTATGAAGTAGAGCCCGTGGACCCGTCTCCCCGATCACGGAAAGCCAAGGATATCGTCCATGTCATTCGGATGAAGCCCTACCTGGACCCTGAACAACAACATTCCATTCTGCTAGGGAACACCAGCTGTGATAGATTTCCTTCCAGAACAAGGGCTGAGACAAGCTAATCAGCGGGTCGCAGTTATCTCTAAAGAGGGAGTATTGTCAAGAAGCTCCATACAGATGGGACACCTGTCAATCATCCCTGGACCCCGGGGAAGGGGACCACAGGTGTGAGGGGTTCTTGGAAGCTGATCTGTAAATAAGGAAAACGGGAGGGTGGCTGACGCCATTCATTAGGATTATCTTTAACTTGGGGTAAGTTGTACTTTCTCTCTCTCCTTATAAATAGAATATTGTCGCGGAGATGAATAAAGCAAGGACAAATTTGAAATAAATAATTTATTATAAGGGATATATATATAGAGAGAGAGGGAATACAACTTACCCCAAGTTAAAATATAATCCTAATGAACGACGTCAGCTCCCCCCGTCGACCAGATTCGGAGAAAGACCCCTCACACCCGGTGTCCAGGGATGATTGACAGGCGTCCCATGATGCCTCTCGTGGTTGGAGCCGCTTAGTCGCTTGACATTACTCCCTCCTTAAAGAAAACAGCTACCTGCTGATTTGCCTGTCTCAGCCCTTGTTCTAGAAGGAAATCTATCACGGCTGGTGTTCCCTAGCAGAATAGAATGTTGTTCTTCAGGGTCCAGGTAGGGCTTCATCCGAATGACATGGACGATATCCTTGGCTTTCCGTGATCGGAGAGAGGGGTCCACGGCCTCTACTTCATATGTAACTTCTGAAAGCTTCTTGGTCAACTTGTAGGGACCGAAGTATCTCTTCAGTAGCTTTTCTGATAGTCCTACCTTTCGGATGGGGGTAAACACCCACACAAGATCATCTTTCTGGTAATAGACTGGAGTATGTTTCTGGTCGTATAATCTACGGTCTTTCGCCTGTGATTGTGGAAGGCGTGATCGGGAGAGTTGACGCGCTTCCGCAGCTCTTGTCACAAGTTCTCCAACGTAGTCGTCAGAGATCTCATCTGGTAGGTAGGGTAGTACGGCATCGATGTAGGTCTCGGCCTCGCGGATGTAGACAAGAAAGAACGGGGTGTAGCCGGTCGCCTCCTGTTTAGCAGTGTTGTAAGCAAAAGTCACATAGGGCAAAACTTGGTCCCAGTCCTTCTGTGTACATGGACAACATGTCTCCCAGAGTTTTGTTGAACCTTTCAGTCAGGCCGTTGGTCTGGGGATGGTAGGCCGTTGTAAATCTGTGCACAATTCCGCACAGAGCATTGATCTATTTTATTACTTGAGAAATGAAATTTCTCCCGCGATCTGTTATCATTTCTCTAGGAGCTCCATGCTTCAAGATGACGTCTTCAACCAGAATCTTAGCTGTTTCGATTGCTCCTCCGTCTGGGATCGCTTTCGTTATGGCATACCTTGTCATATAATCGGTGCACATAATGTTACATCGGTTTCCATCTTTAGAAACAGGAAATCTTCCAAGGAGATCACCCCCAAATTTATAGAATGGCTTTTCTACGGGCGGTATGGATACAAGTTGTCCAGCCGGACGTCGAGGTAATTTCTTCCTTCGTTGACACTCCCGACAATGGCTTACATATTGTCGAACAGTTCTATAAAGACCAGGCCAATAGAATCGTTTCTTCACTTTGTCATACGTTCGGGCGAAACCCAAATGCCCAGCTGTAGGAGCGTCATGTAAATCTGCCATAACCTTCGATTTTAAGTGTTTAGGAATAATCATAAGCCAGGGTCTTCCAGTTGTGCTATAGGTTTTCTTGTATAAGATGCCGTCGATAATCCTGAATTCCTTTCTGGTGTAGCCCGAGTTTAAATTTTCGATTATTTTTGCTAAATCCGGGTCTTTGGTCTGCTCTATATCGACGTTGGTTAGTGACATCACAGCACTTGGTTGATCGTTCTCAAGCGGGCTCCTTGACAGACAATCGGCATCCTTATGTTTGCGTCCGCTGTTGTAGATAACGGCCACGTCAAATTCTTGAAACTTCAGCGCCCATCTTGCCAAATGGCCAGAAGGATCTTTCTGTCCTACCAACCAACATAGAGAATGATGGTTTGTAACAACCGTGAATGGCTGACCAAACAAATATGGACGGAATTTGCTAATAGACCAGACTACAGCAAGACATTCTTTTTCTTTTGTAGAATAGTTATGTTCAGCCTTTTTCAAGCTTCTAGATGCAAAAGCTATAGGCCGCTCCTTTCAACTTTGTATTTGTAGAAGAACAGCTCCATTACCATGTCCGCTTGCATCCGTGTGTAGATGGGTATCAGCGGATTCATCAAACTGTTCCAAGACAGGCTCTGAAATTAGAGCTGTTTTAAGGACTTCAAACGCTTTCTCTTGAGCTGAATCCTAATAGAATTGTTTTTCAGTCTTCAGTAGGTCATGCAAAGATCTAAATTTGTCAGCAAAGTTTTCAATAAATCTTCGATAATAGGAACATAATCCAAGAAAGCTCATCAGTTCAGAGATATTCTTTGGCCTCGGAAATTTAGAGACGGCTTCAACTTTATCTGGATCTGGATGAATTCCATTGGCGTCAACTAGGTGTCCTAAAATCTTTATCTCCTTGATCCAAAAATACACTTTTTGTGGTTCAAGCTTAGCCCAGCTTTCTGGACGCACCTTAATACAAGTTGTAGACGACGTAGATGTTCCTCAAAGGTAGGTGCGTAAACTACGATGTCGTCCAGGTAGCAAAGGCACAGGTTCCATTTAAGACTGCCCAGAACACTATCTATTATCCTTTCAAACGTTGCTTGAGCGTTGCATAGACCGAAAGGCATTACTCGGAATTCATACAGCCCATCTGGAGTGATGAAGGCAGTTTTTTCCCTGTCTTTTTCGTCCACTTCAATCTGCCAATACCCGGACCGAAGATCCATCGTGGAGAAGTAACTAGAGCCAGCTAAACTGTCAAAGGCATCGTCAATGCGTGGCAGCGGGTAAGCATTTTTTTTGTTATCTAATTTAATCGACGATATTCTACGCAGAATCTCCAGGTCCCATCTTTTTTTCGAACTAGAATAACCAGAGATGACCAAGGACTTTCAGAGGGCTTCACGATGTGATTTTCAATCATCTTGTTTACTTCATCTTGAATTAGTCGTTGTTCCCTTGGTGCTACTCTATAGGGCCTCTGTTTGAAAGGAGAGTGGTCTCCTGTGTTTATCTTGTGCTTCACAGTACTGGTAGGCTTAATAGGAGTTCTCCCAAAGTCAAATATGTCAATAAACTCGTCAAGGCATGAAAGAAGCTGTAACCTTTGAATTTCAGACAGCCCTGTATCTAGAGTAAGGTTTATCTTCTTTGACCATTCACGTGACTTTAGCTGCGTTTCTTGTAACTTATCGCTGGATTCGATAAGACTGCAGATATTTCCATTCTCATAACTTTCCATTTTTCACATATTCATTCCTGATGGAATCAGTTGCGGCCAAGACGCTCCATTCGCCACCAAATGCTACCTCGGCCGTGTCGAAATTTAACCAATGAGTTTGGTATAAGAACTTCCTTTCTTAATAATAAGTCCTTAGAAGTTGAGACTAAAACATCTCTAACACCACATATTTCTTCGTTTATCACACTGATCTTCTTTATTGATTTAGGCGGGATGACAAAGTCGTCGGAAGCAAACAATCTCTGGTTTTCCTCCTCTCGAGATTCCAGGACGGAGGTTTCCCCGAGATGGAGTTCATTTCTGCCACAATCAATGACGGCCTCGGTGGCCTTGAAGAAGTCCCATCCAAATATGATGTCATGGCTGCATTCCACCATAACAACGAATTCAAATGAGATATTCAGACCATTAACTTCTATGTTCAGGACACATTTTCCTAGGGTCTCTATTAAATTTTTATTTGCGGCTTTAAGAATGGGACCTGGTTCTTTGAAGAGAGGTGTCTTTAGTTCGCGTCGAAATTTGTCTGAAATAACAGAAAAGTCGGCTCCTGAATCCACCAATGCTTTAATTTTGCGTCCATTTATTTCGACCATAACAAAATTTTATTTTAATTTAGCGGCGATATACCCTGGAGGATTTTCCTCAATGGCGACCTCACCCCCGTTAGAAGCCGCTCCACTTAGTTTTTCACATTCTGAGGCATGGGAGAACGGCTGAAACGACGGGCTGGCGACTGGGATTGTCTTCGGGCTGGCGACCTTGCGCGGCTTGGATGTGGGGAAGAGCTCCGGTAGAAGTACGACGAGGTTTGGGGAGTTACATAGTCGTCGTCGGCGTCATATCTCGGGGGTCGACTCGAAAATCCAACATTTCTTCCTTCTCCGCCATTCCTTGTCCTGGCTTCAGCGAAGACCTGCCGTCGTTCCCTACAATAACGGACGACATGTCCGGGTCGTCCGCAGTGGAAGCAGATAGGTTTGTCGTCGTAGGTTCTCCAATGTTCCGTCTTCCTGGGTTGGGTTGGTCGGTCGATATTATAATAGGGCGTTCGTGGTTGTTGTTGTACCACGTTGACTTGTGGTCTGGTAGGCTGTAGAGCACGGCTGACCTCTTCCTTCACAGTCTGTTCCAGGGCGTTCACCTCTCGGAGCGGATTGATCACTTCAGGTGCTGAGAAGACCTTTTGTATCTCTTCTCTAACGATGCGGCGAATTAAGCCGGCCAAGTCGTCTGAGTCGTCAACACACGAGATGGGCATTACGTTTGACAACCTGGCGAATTTCGTACGGCCGATCCTGCGCTGCTTGACGGTTGTCAGATGACGGCAGAACTTCAGGATCTCATCTACCGTCTGTATGTCTTTCGCCACCAATACCTGGTATGTGTCCTCCGAAATTCCCTTTATAATGTGAGCAACTATCTCACCTTCCTCCATGCGAGGGTTCACCTGGTGGCAGAGACTAAGAATCTCCTGGATGTATTACTCGCTGGATTCCTCAGCCTTCTGTGCTCTTGATTTCAGAACTTCCTCGGCGCGTCGAGCAGAATCCTCCTGCAGTCCGAACACACCGCGGAATGCGTCTTCAAAGCTTCTCCACGAGTTGAGTGATTCTTCTTTATTATCAAACCACCTTCCAGCAGTTGCGTTCAAGTAAAATACGACGTTGGCAAGCTTCATGGTCTCGTCCCATCTGTTGTACTTCGACACTCTCTCATACTCTTTCAACCACTGTCCAGGGTTTATATTTCCATCTCCAGAAAAGGTAGAAGGATCTCGTTGGCGCTGACAAGGGAGGTAGGATCCGTTAGCAGTACGTCTGTGGTCGTCTTCCATTTCTATTCGTTGTGGCAAAGGTTGAAGAATTGGTTCACGTCCCTGTAGACGTCGACTTCTTCGAAGTTCCGTCACGCTACCCAGCGTCTCCGCCAAAATATGTCGCGGAGATAAATAAAGCAAGGGCAAATTTGGGAATAAATAATTTATTATAAGGGGTATTTATAGGGAGAGAGAGTGAGTACAACTTACCCCAAGTTAAAAGATAATCCTAATGAACGACGTCAGCTCCCCCCGCCGACCAGATTCCGAGAAAAACCCCTCACACATGGTGTCCAGGGATGATTGACAGGCGTCCCATGGGGCCTCTCGTGGTTGGAGCCGCTGTGAGCCGCTTGACAATATTATTAACCCCTAAACTCTTTTCAACGCCCGCCAATAATCTTAGAATTTCATTTTTTTTTTATTTAATCACCATTTTTTAAATCATCATTGTTTTTTTTTTATAAATTAAACAAAGGTTTTATCTAAATTTTTTTATATAACCAGTATTATAACTTTTCGATTAAACATAAGTTTATTTTTATTATTTTCAGATATTTTCAAACAAGCCATTATCTTGTTATAAACCCTCACAGTCTAAATTAATTAAAATAAAATTTAATTACTTACCTGTGTTAGAGAGGCTTTACCCGTTTAAATCCGGATAAACCCTTTCACTCCCGGAGCTCATCTATGGTAATTTAAACCAACAACCTCATATTGTATATAATATAACATGATTTGGATTGTTGTATAATGACACGTCTGTAAATAATTATACGCATGATTGACATGTGTAACTACATCACCATATGTACTGTACTTTGTACAAACCGAAAATAATATATTGAACCTATGTAATGGATTAAGAGTTGAGCTAAATAAGCAAAGATTGATATCGAAGTCCAAAAACGTCTGAAAAAGAAGATAGGAAGCTGTCAGGGCGTTGCCAGTAGTGTACAATGACACTTCTTCCTATCCACGCCCTTGTTGCATCCGCTGAAACCAAATACTTCCTCTCGGCAAATATATATAAGCCTCCAACAGGGTAGAAATAAAGAGTCACTTCACCATCAGCGGGAGCCTTCTTCAGATGTCCCCAAGGTCCACCTCATCGACCTTGTAGACCAGTAAGAACTTTTCTCAAATCTCCATCTTGCTCCTAGATCGACTTTTATCTGTTCACGGATATTTCCTAGTACAACTGTTTCCCTCGTTTTTTTGTGTGATCATTCCAAAGTCTTCCACTTTGCCTCGACCACGTCTGCCTGTACTCTGTGAGAAATGTTAAAGGTATTCCAAAGTGCAGAGAGGTACTGGAAAGCTCTCCACATCCTGACTGTTCCTCTCGGTTAACACAGTATAGCGAGAGTCGACAGGATCACACACCATAGATTAAGTCGACAGGATCTCACACACACCATATACCATATATATAAAGTAACACCTCTCCTCTTGAAATGCAATAAAACAATGCACACATTGTTTGAACCCTAGTTCAAAACGTAAAAGTGGTGGTGATAATGAATGAACCACAACACCATTCTGGGAAAATTCAGACAGAAATCCAAGCTGCATACCATGGTTTTTGGATTTGATTTTGGCTCTCATCAGTATAGGAGCGGATTTAATTTCATAACAACACACGAAAAAAGTTCGTCAAAGTGGTCAAAATGTTACTTGAGCTGGTAAAGTGGCGTGGCTAAATTTCAACCTATAAAATAACATACGGTTGCGGGAATGTGATGTACGAACAATGGGAGAGGCGATACCTTTGGTACATGAATATCATTATCTCTCAACTTTATATTAATATATATATATATTTACATATATACATATATAATACATGTTTATCATTACCTTTACAATTTAATGAAATCAACAAGCTATCCAGGGTTAGGTTTATTTATCTATTTTTATTTCTCTAGATTTCGGGTTCTAACACTTCCTTATACAGGAGAACTAGAAGTATGACTTCCAGCTAACTATACACGCCGAAAATAAAGTACACCTAATTCTCCTGTTGAAGGGCATGTTGGCCTGAAAGCTAGATAAATAAAAATAGTCAAAGAAACCTATCCCTGAATTACTTTCTGAATATATTTCAATATATTAAAGGTCGCCTCTCTCGTAATAATTAACGTTAAAACGACCCCATCTTTTGACGTCTTCGCAAACTAGCGGACTCGGGTCGGCGCCAACACCTGCTTTGACAAATAAAGAAGCGCTCACCTGGAGACCGTAGTTTAAGGTTAATGGCTTTCTTGTCTGTCCAGGGTGGGCTTCAATTTCCTGAGAATGAAATGAAATGATCAAAGAGGTTCTTAGTTGTCAAACTGGCTAGGCCAATTCTATTGCCAAAATATATTGGTTTTTCCCGTAAAAATGCTAATCAATAAAAAAAGGTCGCTTACCACTAAAAAAAATAAGCTAAAGGGAATTTAGTCTCTACAATGACACGGTTGAGACACAATCATTATCTTTTGAGAGATTGAAAATTTTTTATTGAACATTGATTCAATGACATATTTTTAAATAAATCATTAAAAATATATATATTTTGAATGGAAGACTATTTGCATTTGCTTCGATTTCTAATATATAAATCTGATGTGGTGTTTTAAATCATTGGTAATAAATGAAAAGGCAGTTTATACAAACTTTATGTAGGACGATTACGATACTAGGCTGTACATAGTATTGGATCAAATTTTCTAATTTATATATATAGACACAAAGAAAAGAAGATTCATGATACGGATAAAAGATATATGAATCATAAAATGTGAAAAAATATTGAATAAAGGGGCAAGGAATGGTATTATTGGAAAAGTGAAGCAAATATGTTGGAGCCAGAAAATTCCCCTTATGTTAACCGACAGTACAAAGCAAGTTCCGAAACCCTTCTGTATTCTCCACCTACCTTTTCAAAACAAATATATTCAGAATCAAATTCTGTTAATTAACGAGTTTGAAACTGATTTCTTTATTCAGATGACATTATTTTAAATGAAGCGAACTTGCCCATGCAATGCTGTCGATTTTTCCAGATGATACTGCAATTCTCAAGGAGCCAATGGAAAAACATATTCTATTATGATATGATATATATATGATGGCATATGATGATATTACCATACATGTACCCACATATAAAACGGTATATGTAAATACAATTAGCAATTACCTTCTATAAAATGAAAATAAATCATAGTTTATTAACGTTAGAGAAATTCATAAAAGGCGTGTTTGAAAATATTTCCAAAAGGCCTTAATCAAAGTGTCTTCTGACCAGGAATCTGCAGGATGGTAAATAATTGATTTCCAAAGCAAAAAAAATGGAATCGATGCAAAGGATGAGGCGGAAAAAGAATATTTGATTTGTATTAATAACATCAATAATTAATTTTAAATGTAAATCCATTTTCTTAGTAAAATTTAAAAGTTAATATCATTTAATGTAATCATGTTTAAAATATATATTCATTTTTGTGTGATACAACTATTATGTAATGAAGTACACATTTCAATGAATTGAAAGGTTACACTTTAATTAGTGTACAATCCAGAAGAGATGTTGAACCACGAGTGAACAAACATTGGGGATGAATGTTCAAAGGAGAAAAACTGGGAGTTAATTTAAAAAGTGTGGGGAGCTCAAGAGTGTGTCTTAGATCTTTTATAGGAGGAAGGAGTTGATAGAACCGCCTTTATGCTGTTGATTCAAATGGCCTCAAATAAGATGCCGCTTTCATCAACAATTCTAAAGAAAGCAATGAAGGCTTTCATGAAATTGCCCTAATTTAATGTAGTTAGAATCGCGGAATAAAACAACCTCCCTCTTCTACTCTATACACATATATATCTCCCCAACAAATGAGAAACTCTTTCGAAATAAAATTCAACCCAATTATTTTCGGACTATTGATCGGGAAGACTTTATGAAGAAACTATTTTAACCAAAGATTCTCTCTATCACTGAATCATATATCGGTGCCTCCGATCTCTTATCATCGAGAATTTGAACTGTATTTATTATAGAACACCGAGATTTGCATAAAAATGCTCCTCTGTAAAATATATCTTCAATGAAAGCTCTCTAGAGAAATTGAAGTGCGTGACTCAATTTTTTCTTCATAAAGAGTTTTTCGTTAAAAAAAACGCCAAAAAATTGTTAAAGGAATATCTATGGAATATTTCTTTTCGTTTTAGAGGTTATCCTTATAAATAGTAAGTCTATAGAGAGTGTGTTTACTCTAATATGAGAATTTCGAAGTAATATTATCGACAATTGCATTATTTAATTGATTTAATTGGGTTATGTGTTCGTGGATAATTATACCTCAATGACGGTATTTTAATCCAAACCTTATAATTGCTGAGTATTAAACATGAGAATCATTTTCTAGGACATTGAATCGATTCGGCTTCTACATAACTCTTCGTTCTGCTGATGACGGCAGTTTGTATAAGTTCGAAGTTGGTGATGGTGGTTTAAGAACTTGAGGATATATGAGGTTTTGTGATAATAGAGCTTCAACAAAATTTAGCTTCGAGCATCGTTATTCAAGTTTATATATTCAATAGATAAATGAATATTCATTAAATATCAAAATATATATATAAATCTTGCAGGATGCTCCTACAGTAAAGAAGAGCTCTGATCTATAAACTGGGGTGTCTTCAGTGGCGTTATCCAATTCCAAATACAGGAGTTATTAGACCTCATTGACAACAATGATCTGATATATGCTACTACAAGGCTGAAGTAAGAAGACTTAAATTTCTTATTCAATCTCTTATTAGAAAAAATATATATAATAGTCTCGCTTCTCCTGTCAAAATAGGCCCTAAACCTAGACGCTATCAATTGACCGTAAACCACAACACCAGCTTGTCAAACTAAGAAGCGACCATCTGATTGTAGCTTTGCAACCTCTCCGGCTTGTATTTTCGAAGACGGTCAATAGATGGCGTCTAGTTTTGGCGTTTATTTTAACAGGAGAGGTGACCTTAGCACTTTTTAAAAATAGAATAGATGTTTAAAAGGTTTTGAACTTTTTAAACTTCAGATTGGTAGAGGCATGTAATATTTATGTTAATTTCAAAGTGTCATTTAAAAACTCGTTTTATTGATGCTTCCATAACACACTTCCCCCGTCGATATTCTATCGGCTGTGTATGACGTCTTTAATGATGACTGGCTTTTTCTTTTTATTGATTACTCTATTTCTGAAACATTTTACCCAAATAGATTTCTAGATATACTATAGAACTATTTTCTATTGAATGAATTATTAAATACATATTGAGAGAGAGAGAGTAAATATTTCAAATTGTTCCCATTCCATTCCTATCAAATTAGATATGTTTTAAATATGTCTCAATTTAGTGTATTAGTATTTGAAAAATGAAATATTAAATTTCATAGAAAATTAGAAGTCACCCGTGCAAATTTGAAATTGGAAGATGATTATTATAACAATAATTTAATTTTTATATCGACTGTTCTGGTAACTTATTTTTTAGAATTCTCAGGATTTTAGACAGGCCTCTACATATTTTCTCTAATTGGTATCTTAGTGAAAGGTTTTGAAGTTACTTCTCAATAAGAAACTTCCAGAACACTCTATGTCGAGTATAAATTAGGTATTTGTGAATATTTTAATATAATTTAATGTTTAAGTTTTTACAAATATACACTATTTATCATATATTTCATTAATTCATTTTTAAAACACTAATTAGAAATAAATTGCTGATTGGTGATGATTGGTGAACAATTCAAATTAAAAAATAATTAGTGATATATTTTTTGACAAAGTGTAACGTTGCTTATTTTTTGTTTTATTAAATAGAAGTAGAAGGGGATAGAGTAAAGAGCTAAACCTCTCGCATTTTTGTTTAATTAATTTAACCTCCCTTTGTCAAAAAGGATTTGAATAAATAATATATTTAAATTTATATAAAGCTGTATTTATATCAAATTAAAATTAACATAAAACAACTAAATATCATTTTTACATTTATTTTTATTAGGTATATGATATTTTTTACACGCTTCTTAAATACCTTTTACACGTTGGTTATTTATTCTAGGTAAATCAGTCATCTAAGTCCGGTGTGCCCCCCATATGTCCCCAATATGATATACTAGCTGAATGACCCGGGCAACGCCCGTGTTTTACCCGATTGAATGTTTTGGTTCAAATACTATTTGTTACAATTATAAATTGGCGCCTTACATAAATGCATATGTTAGTTAATAACTATAGCCTATGTGCTTTATCTGTCTATGTACTGTTGGCTTCCGTAGGCGTCTCTTACTGGGAAAAAGAAAGAGAGGATTCCATTTGGTTATTAACTAATATATGCATTTATTTAAGGAGCGACCCGCTCCAACACAATAGTTACAAAAACGAAAAGGCGAGTGGGGAGGCAAAGGTGGCGTGATCGTAGCCAAACAATAGGAGAGCGCCATTCCAAAAAAAAAAAAAAAGCAAACGGTGACAGAGATGAAAACTGAAGAATTGATTAAGAACGCATGACGCTCGTAACTATATATTGAAGCTATCGTCAGTTTCCAACTGGTGTAAGGAGTTATCTTCAGTTGGGCCACAAATGTGATGTCACCCTCTTTTTCTAGTTTCATCAAGTATCAATCAACGTATGTCAGTGGGCCATTTATTTCTCGGAACATTACCTATACAAGTCGGATTCCGCTTTCTTGATATTTTAATGAGAGAGAGAGAGGCGCGCATCCCAATAATTATAAAACATCGTTATTTGTGACAAGGGAGTCCATAGTATTCCAATGTTTCCATCAATACATCTTGAAAGCTGACGTTCTCAGCTAAGGGCATCTAGCTCCTGTATAATTGTTATTTCTTCAAATATGTTAGCGCTATTGGAAATCTAAGGTGGTTTGAGTAAGTAGTATCTGCTAACTTTTCTGTAGGAAGATTTTGAATTGTAATTCACAACTAAGATTTATGAATAAAAAGCTGTCCTAAACCACGAAAGTTCAGCACCTTTTTGACATTTTGTACATCAAGTTTCAGATATATCAATTGTGGAATATTTAATATGCACATATTCGTGAAATATTTTATGGTAAATTTTTATTCTTTTTTGATGCTAATATTTTTTTACGTTTATTCACAGTTTTTATTTGACATATCGGACGCGATATCTCAGCTTGGGATACTTGCGTCTAAATACACGTTGAATTACGTTTGATAGTTGAGAATTCTATTTGTTTTGTAGAGTTTATGGAATTTTGTATGAGGTAATTGAACTGAACTTAAAATAGTTTCGAATTTTGATAACAAATGGCGCGCTAGTGCATCATATATATATATATATATATATATAGGGAGCAATACGTCGGGGTATTTGTAATTTTCTCCTTTTCTTTATACATTCAGATTACAAACGTACCTTTTTAAAGGCTTTTATTCAACTTGCTTCCCTGTCTTTCTGTCCATCCGTCTGTCTGTCTACAAATCTTGTAATCAATTTTAGTATACTTCTAGAGCACCTAGGAATCTGAAATTTAGTAAATCTTTCAGAACCCGATGGCAATGCAAGTTGATAAATTTTCAGACTTCTGCATTAAGGGTGGCCGGGAACAGACACATTTTCAAATTGCCTTTTGAAATTTTAATTTTAATTTTGATATGCTTTCGAATCACATAGAAGTATAGAGCTTTTAACAGTCACTCAGTCCAATGTACAATGTAAGTGTACAAAATTTCAGACTTCTGTGTGGTTGGAGTGTCCAGGAATGAACAAATTTCCTTTTTTTTTTTCAAGTCTCATGTTACGCTTCTTAAAAGGAAGTGACCATCCGCCGCGAGTAGGCTTCCATATATTTAAAGCTTAATCTCTAGTGAACTTTTTATTCTAAGTTACGTAAATTCATGACTGGAAACTAACTAAATAATTAATAAATAAAAATAGATTTTTGAAAAAAATCTTTTATTTAAATGCATTGAAAAGAAAAAAAAATGTATCGTCTGTCATTGAGCAATTAGATGTATCTGAGTGAAAATAAAAGCTTTTTTTAAAAATGTATTTTTATTTATTAGTTATAAGAAGGCTTAATTTCATTTGATCACATGATTATATAACTATTATCCACTTCTATATTATTTTTATACATACGCAAAATATTTAGGATCATTAAAATATTAGAAGTTTATCTTGCATTTCTTCAATTATTTTTAAAAGGAATATTGCTTTTTAAAATATATTTTGCATCATTTCCCTCTTATAGAAATAAAATTTGAAATATAATATTGTGTGACGAAAAAATAAATTTAAAACAATTATCAGTGACTCTCCTTGGTTCTTTTTTTTTAATTATTAAATGAAGAATACATAAATACTTTGAAAATAGAATTAATTTATTGTGTGATAACATTTTCGCTATTTTACACTCATGGACAAAACTTAAGGAAGTTGTACCTTTAGCATTAATATCGAGATTTACACACAATATAACACTTAGAAAAATATTTTATAAGTAATGACCTTTATTTAAAACCTTGAAAACCTTTAACACAATGGCCTTTATTGGAATATCCATTCAGAAACAATATGAAGTTGCCGACGCGGGGGGTGGGTTAGTATTTATTAGTTTTATTTTAAAATTATTTCTTTCTTTAATATTCACAGAGAAACTCTTAAATAGGATATTTGTACAATTTAAGAAAATCCCAGATGGCAACACAAGGAAGACATAGGGGCTGCTAGGAGAGAAGTATTCGAAAAACTAAAAGGAAATCGAGGAAGAGAAATTCTAACCAAGCTCTACTCTCCCAGGAACCTGAAATTGAGAATAAATTGGCGGGTTTCTCGTGGCAAACACTTCGGTATAAAATAAATTTATTTATAATTTTTCAAATTCTCCATTCAGATAAGCTACATTTTTGGTTTCTCTGTTGCGAAGTCTTTCCCGCCGTGGGCGCCAACAATGAAGAGCTTTTTATACTATATATAAATATATTTTTGCCAATTATTTTTATTTATTTACATTTATTTTCGATCATATATTTATCCCTAGATAATCTCATTATATTACTATTTATTTATTTTGTATTTACCCTTTGTGAACGCTGAATTGAAGAGTTTCAATTTCAATCTGTCTCTCTCCCTCTCTCACTGCCTATTGACGAGCTCTCTGTGTCCCACTCCTTCCCCTGGGCCTACCTGCGTCACAATGCTTCTCGGGGCACGACGCAGACATCGCCCTACGGCTCGTTCTACACGCTCTACCCCATCCTGACCATCCTACCTCGAGGCGTGCCGCCTGTGGGTCCAGCGACGGGTCGCTGACCCACAGATATTGGAGTTGCCGAGCCGTGCGACCTCTGCTCCGGGAGGTGTTCGCTTCCTGCGATGTGTCCATGGATCTGCTGGCCTGGATCTTCGGTGTTGACCTCCATCCCGAGGCAGTAAATCTCACAAGAGGGTGGCGAAGGCTACCATCTACAAATACTATCTAGGTCTTGAAGTGGGTAACGACAGCCATAACATCGACCTGGCCACTTTGTGGGAAAGAACTCTTGCAGTCCATCGGTGGCGGAGTCTTTCCCGCGGTGGGCGCCACCAATGGAGATACTTGGTATATATAATTTATATATATATATATGTATTGTGACGCATTAAGGCGCCATCTGTTATGAAAATTCGAAAATATTATAGACGCGTATGATTCTTTTTTAAAATATAAACAATTTCTACTGCCCTTACTGTAATGGAAAAATTATGAAATTTTAATAACAGTTGGCGCGCTAATATATCTTAATATACACTGGACCGCAAAATTAAAGGATCAACACATGTTTCAAGAAAAATAAAAGTTAGATTAAGGGATATATATCAAGTTTTGGTATATTCAAAATCTCCCATGAATTAAGAAAGTATATAAACACAAAAACAAATAAAGTTGTTCCCAATATGCAAAATACCACCGTCTACGTTGCCTCCGCCTCCAGTACGTGCCTGAGTCTTTCTCAAAGCGTCCTAATTTTACGCTCCGCTAGATTTTTATTGAACCTTTTTGTTCTTTAAAGTTTTCATGGCTTATAGGCAACATTTATCACAAGAAAAAAATGGCAAGCTATTAGAAGGATGGAAGCAGGCCAATCACAGGCAGAAGTAGCAAGATGGCTTGGAGTGACAAGAAAGTTGTCTCAAGGCTTTGGAAAAAATTTCAAACGACAGCTAATGTTGCCAGAACACCCGGACAAGGACGGCCAAGGGTCACAACGTTAAATCAAGACCGTTATTTGAGTCTCCTTGTGCGTCGAAATAGAAGAATGACAGCATCGCAACTACGAAGTGACCTCAATGCAGCTACAGGAGTCTTAGTATCAACTGATACAATACGCAGAAGGCTTCACAAGAAGGACCTCTATACTCGACGACCCATAATTTGTGTGCCATTGACACCACCTCAAAAGAGAGCAAGAAAATTTTGGTGAAGACAACATGTCGCCTGGAATCCAGATGAATGGAGGCGTGTAATGTTCACTGATGAGTCCAGATTCTCTCTAAACAGAGATTCTCGTCGTGTCTTTGTCTGGAGAGAGGTAGGAACCAGAAATAATCCCCGGAATATGGTTGAAAGGGATCCCTACAGAAGCCAAGGTTTTATGGTCTGGGCTGAAATCTTCTTGGGCGGTCGCACAGCACTCCATATTTTTCGGCAAGGAACCCTGACTGGACAGAGGTATCGGGACGAGATCTTGGCAGCATATGTGATGCCTCAAGCATTGGAAATGGAAGAAAACTTTCTTCTAATGGATGATAATGCCCGTCCACATAGGGCTGGGACAACATTCAGAATCGAGCTCAGAAGAGTACCGAATCCTGTGAATCCTATATCCAAGACGTTCTGAGCTTGTGTAGGCAAGTGAATCCCGATATGACTAAAGAAGAGAAAGTGGCACATCTAATGAAAGGTGTGGTAGAAGATGTCTATCAGGTCATCTTGGTAAAGGAAATTGATACTGTTGAAGCCTTTGTCGATTGGTGCCGAAAATTAGAGGCTTGCAAGCAGCGACGCATCGGGAAACCAAGGTTTGAGCGACTCCCCAACGCCAGGAGAACGTGCTTGTAAGGGCAGTAGCCACAAATTTCTGTAAGTATGAAGTTATATATAATGCCATCACCATGCGCACGTGCATTATCCTGCTGAAACATAGCATTTCACAGGTCTAGAAAAAAGGTATTTTCCCGAGGATTAACACATTAGATATTTAATGAACTTGTATAAAAAGCGGGGAATGAAAACAAGAAGTGATTGAGATACTGGTTTCAGAATATTAGCTCGTCAGTCTTGGGATTCCACGATGTCGACAAGGGATTCAAAATATCTTCATAAAGTTTCAAAGAGACGTGTATTTTGAAAGTGGTTAGGTTATTTATATGGCCGAAATATAGAGGAAATTTGTTGGAGGATATTGATTTTTAGAAGTAATATTTTTCCTTCTGTCAAATAAAAGAAAAAACTTAAAGCTAACTATTTATTGAATTATTTGTGTGGCGGACTTGGGTTGGTAACAAAACCACAATACATTAGTAATAAGTTTTAAGCCTATTTTATTGAGGTTTTTGTTTTTATCTTTACATATAAATTCAATTCGACAATATTTTGTCACAATTTGAAAATATATATATCTTTAAATGATCAGTCAAACAAACTGAACGTTTGATAAAAAACATCTAAGCATTTCCTGGCAGCTGCCAATTATTCACATAATGTAAATGTTGACTTTGCTTAGAATTATTAATGAAACTGATTCCAATAATTATTAATTAAACATTATATTTATTGATTTACAAGAGAGAAAACAAAATATAAAAGAGAAACTAATATTAAACAAAGGAACTTTTTTCTGTTTTGGTTAGCGCCTATTTACTTGAGAGCTTACACACACTCTGTGGTAACAAATAATTAATATATGTACAACACACGCTCCCCTGTGTGTAAGCCCTAATCAGCAAGTCCAAGGCTATCTGCACATTTCCGTAGTTTGTCCTTAGGTAGACTCTTCGTTAGTATATCCGCCTCCATGTCTTCACTTTTAGTGTATTCCAGCTTGATTCCATTTTGAATTTCCTCTTTCACAAAATAATACTTTCGGTTTATGTGCTTTGTTCGTGAAGTAATTTTGTCAGATTGTATCCAGTTTATTGCAGCCTGGCTGTCACTTTTCAAGGTAATTGGGAAAGTTACATTTTCACAAAGTTCTTCTAGTAATCCCTTTAACTATAATACTTCTGAAATGCCTTCACATATTGAAATAAGTTCTGCTTCACATGTAGAAAAGGATACTAAATTTTGCTCTCTACTTCTCCAGTTTATTAAGTTGTTGCCAAATTTGACTGTATAGCCCGAATAGGATTTTGCGTCTCGGGTTGTGCACCAGCTCGCATCAGTACTTATTGTGATGTTGTTGTCTTTTGACTTATATGCCAACATTTTATTTCTTGTTCCCTTCAGATATCTATAAATCCTTTTAACTCCAGTTAAGTGCATTTCCCTTGGATCATTACTATACTGTGATAAATTGCTGACGTTGAAGGATATGTCCGGTCGAGTACCCATAGAAAGGTACATAAGTGATCCAATCATTTCCTGGTACACAGTTTTATCTACTAGCTTAGAGTCCAAATATTCTTCCTAATTTTGATTTTGATCTCCAGGTGTCTGCACACTGTTGCATTTTCCCAGTCCAAAACTGTGAAGAATTGTATCAATATAATAAGTCTGAGATAGATAAAATCCATCTTCTTCCCTTTTTATTTCAATTCCAATAAATGGTTCGCTTACTTTCTTTTCTGTTAGAGTAACATATTTTTCTATTTCTGAGGCTAGGTTGTCATTAATTTCCTTACTAGTTCTAGCAATGATAATCTACATATAGACCAAGTATTGCATACTCTTCTCCTCTCTGGAGTTTATAGACACATGGATCACATTTGGTTCTAATCATTCCCAACTGGTATAAAATTTCATTGATCTTTTTGTTCCAACATTTTCCTGATTGTAGTAGTCCATACAGGCTTTTTTTCCAAATTACACACTTTGTTTTCTTCTCCTTTTTGCATAAAACCATCTGGTTTTCTCATGTATACTGTCTCTTCTAACTCACCATAGAGATAAGCTGTCTTCACATCATAAGTCTTTATGATTAAATTCTGTTGTGTTGCAAGAGTTATTATTGTTCGCAAGCTTTCCTTTTTAAGTACAGGTGAAAAAGATTCCTTATAATCCCCACCATATCTCTGATTGCATCCAACAGCAACCAGTCTGTCCTTTCTTTTATATATGCCGTCATTTGATGTTTTCTTCGTACTGTAGACCCATTTACTATTGATGACTTTCATACCATTTTCCCTTGGTACTAGTCTGACGTTGACGTAGTCTGATTCGACGAATCGTGAGAGAAGAAATTAAAAATGCCCTACATTCCGAGTCTATAATGCCAGAGGTGAACTCCCTGAAGAAAATTATTCATGAAGAGGTTGAGAGAAATCTGACCCCAATTGCGGAGCAGGGTCCATACTACCGAGAACAACGCTGCCAATTTGAAGGACCGGCGAAACCACCCTCGTATTACCAGCAGCAAAATCCTACAAGGCTGACAACTGCCCGAAGAAAGACTGACGAATGGAGGACGGTGGATAATATTCCCGTTTGTTTCCAATGCGGACGCCCGGGTCATGTCGCCAGGTACTGCCGAGAGCGGCGAGGGATGGTGGATCGACAGCCACCGGGGAGATACCACCCTGTCCAGAACGGCCCGCGAACGATCTATAATAGCAATGAAACCCCAGGCCTGCGCAAGTTATCGAAGCCCGTCGCCCTATCCAGGTCGTGGCCGATCCCCAGCTGAACGTCGCCCCTCGATATCGCCAAGCCGACGATCTGGCCGATCACCTTATCGTGAGAAATATTAGAGCAAGCGCCCTTCGCTGGAGGTAAGGTCACTGAGGAGATTATAAATCCTAAACTATCACAGAATTAAGTTGACGTTACTATTGACGATAAAACCTTTCCTGCCCTTGTCGACAACGGCGCTTCGTTTTCGGTTATTTCGGACCACTTTAGACAACAACACAATAAGACTATGTTCAGTGACGCTGGCATGACACTTAGAGTTGCCGACGAGAAATATATCGTTTCCAGGGGCCGATGTACTTTACGTTTAGAAATAAACGGATTAGTACAGCCGTTTGAATTCGTCGTTTTACCAAGTTGTAGCCACGACACCATTCTCGCTTGGGACGTCCTTGAGACGTCAAGGGCTATAATCGATTGTGGTAGTGCCGAGATTCTGTTAGAAAAAGCAGAACTACCAGAGGATTCTTCGAGTAAATTTTCCAAACTGTGGCCGCCGACGATAGCTTTATAATCCCCGCTGAATCGACCAAGAAGATAAACGTAATCAGCGAAGCTATACTCGGTGTGGGTGATGTCGTAATGGAGCCTTCGAGGATCCTCTTTCTAGAACGTGATCTGATGGTTCCTGCCTCGATCTTCGCTGTCCAGCATGAAAAAGGGAGAATTTGGATAACCAACATCGGCACATGTGATCGAACTGTCTCCAAAGGAATGTGTATTGGAGAGATACAAGTACTGGAAGAGGGTTACCTGGCAGTCATCGGTGATGCTTCGGACACCAATCGTCAGGGGATTCTTGGACAAGAAAACTATCCAAACATTGTCTCGATGATAAGCCCTGATCTATCCATGCTTGAAAGGACCAGGATATGTTCGATACTAGGGAGTTTCAGCAGCTTATTTGAATTTAATAAGTTTCTTTCTAATCTGACGAGCACAGCCAAGCACAAGATAAATACAGAGGACCATCCCCCGATTAAACGCCGTCCATATCGAGTGTCGCAGGTCGAACGTCAAACCATTCAGAATGAGGTCGACAAAATGCTGAAAGGAGGTATAGTTCAGTTTTCCGAAAGTCCTTGGTCCTCTCCTGTGGTATTGGTGAAAAAGAAAAATGGTAGTTGGCGTTTCTGTGTCGATTACAGACACCTGAATAAAATCACAATAAAGGATGTATATCCACTACCAAGGATTGACGATACACTCGATTGCTTAAGAGGGGCGAGTTATTATTCTTCCATGGACCTCCGTTCTGGTTGCTGGCAAATTGAGGTGGATGAGGCAGATCGCGAGAAGACCGCCTTCATTACACCCGACGGATTGTACGAGTTCAAATTTATTCCTTTCGGGTTGTGTAACGCCCCAGCGACATTTGAAAGAATGATGGTGCTGAGGGGGTTGAAGTGGTCAATGTGTCTTTGCTATCTGGACGATATTATTGTGTTTTCACCCACCTTTGACGAACATGTTCGACGCCTTGAATTAGTTCTCAGTTGTCTCTCAAAGGCTGGACTTGTGTTAAATCCAGACAAGTGCTTGTTCGGAACAAAACGACTAAGCATTTTTGGGCATCTGGTGGATGGAGAGGGCGTACACCCCGACCCGGATAAAGTTGATGCTATGTCCAAATTCCCTACTCCCAAATCCCTCACTGATGTAAGAAGTTTCATTGGAATGTGCTCATATTATAGTCGTTTCATTAAGAATTTTGCTCAAAAAGCTGAACCACTACACAGGTTGTTGAGAAAGGACACCAGATTCGAATGGGGACCAGATCAACGGCAGGCCTATGAATCCTTGAAGCTGGCACTCGCGTCGGAACCCGTTTTGGCCCACTTTGACGAAAAGTATGCGACCGAACTGCACACCGACGCCAGTGGGTTTGGAATTGGTGCAGTTTTGGTCCAGGTCCAGGGAGGAAGTGAAAACCCGATTGGATATGCATCAAGACCGCTGTCAACAGCTGAAAAAATTATTCAACAACGGAGCGGGAGTGTCTTGCCGCGATTTGGGCGATCGGCAAGTTCCGTCCATACCTATTTGGGCGCTCGTTTACAATTGTGACGGATCATCACTCGCTCTGTTGGCTTTCGGGCCTGAAGGACCCGTCGGGAAGACTGGCCAGGTGGGCCTTAAGACTCCAGGAGTACAATGTGAACGTGGTATATGAAAACGGTAGAAAACATCAAGATGCCGATTGTCTCTAACGCAATCCAATCGAAGCGAATAACCCAGGGGAATCCGAAGATGACATACCAACATTAGCTGCTTTAACTGATATCGTCGCGGAACAGCGGAAAGATCCGGTAATTGTGAGAATATCGGAGGAATGTTTGAAGAACGATCAAAATCGCTTCAAAATAATCAATGGAGCTCTTTACAAGCGGAATTTCGACCCAGTGGGGCAACCGTGGCTATTGGTGATCCCCAGGCATTTGCGCCCTGACGTCCTCAGAAGTCTCCACGATAATCCAACTGCCGGTCATTTAGGGTTAGCTAAAACCCACGATAGAATTAGGAGGAAGTATTTTTGGCCAGGTCTTCTGAGGAGCATAAGAAAATATGTCAGTCACTGTAGGGAGTGCCAGCGTCGTGAACATGTGAACATTTCAGTCTAAACTAATATCCGAGCTGACGGGACTTGCTCCTCGGCTCAGAGATTTACAACGGCGTACTATCCTCAGACGAATGGTCTCACTGAGAGACTTAATAAAACCCTGGCCGACATGATGTCAATGTATGTGGACGTCGAACAAAAAGAATGGGACGTTATTCTTCCTTTCATCACGTTTGCTTACAATACGGCGAAGCAGGACACCACCAGATTCACCCCATTCAGCCTCATCCATGGACGAGAAGCTGAAACTACGTTAGATACATTGTTTCCTCTTTTAAAAGATGAAGATCAAGATGACTATAATCGAGAGATAGTGACCCGAGCAGAGGAGACGCGACAATTGGCTCGGCTACATACACTGAGAGCGCAAGAGGGCAATAAACGACTCTACGACGCCAAACATCGAGAGGTGAGCTATCAGCCAGGCGATAAAGTATGGATATTTATACCCGTCCGGAAAATAGGGATATCCGAAAAATTAATAAAACGATATTTCGGCCCTTATAGGGTGACGAGACGCATTTCGGAGGTGACGTACGAAGTCGAAAGTCTAGACACTACTAACCGCCGTCGTAAGCCAAAGGAAATTGTGCACGTAGTGAGAATGAAGAACTACCGGGACCCGGACGAACAACTGGACCTACCCGAGGATGACCCTGCCGTCTGACAGCGAGGACGCTGTCCTTTTGGAGAGGAGGGCTTTGTAGCGTTATTTGTTGTATTGTTTTACATAATTAAGTTTTTTAGATTTTGTTTGTGTTTGTTTTGCATATATTGAATTAATGATTGGTATATATATTCGTGTATTCTTTGATTTGGGTAGTCTGCTCGTTGGCAGAAATAAACGATTATTGTTCGATTTATCTTCGCCTGTTGCTTGCGATTCTAACCGTGACAATATATATGTATATTTTTCAATTTTATATATTTAAATTTATTTAATCCATATATTTATAATTATTCAGTCCTTTTTTATCGATGCTTATTCAATTCTGTATTCAACCTTATACAATCTTATATGAACGATATAATAAAAGTAGTTTCAATCTCGATCTCTCTCTCTGTGAAAAATATAAAAATAATAATAAAAAAGGGTCAGATGTTGGTACCAATGACCCAGACACTACCCCTATGGAAAAATGGAAAGGTAAAAAGCCATCCGTCTCTCACATCATGAGATTTGGTTGTAAGTCTTCTATAAACTCGAGAATCATCAAAGACACAAACTAGAAGCTAAATCTAAGAGAGGAATATTTGTAGGCTATTCAAGATGCAGAAGAGCTTATCGAGTATTTGATATCACAGCGAGAGTCATTCTTTAAACCGCAGACATTCATTCAGAGAGAACAATAAGGTCATCTCGGAAGAAAACAAAGTGATAATAATACGGACACTGACACATATTTCTTCATTCAGGAGGATGAACAACTGGACAATCATGTTCTATCAGATGTTGATATTGAAGAGCCAGCACCAGATACCATGATCAACAGACAGAAAGAGTCAAATGGATCAGACAGACCACAAAGAACTCGAACAATACCTAAAAGATTCGATGACTACGTTCTGGCTACTACGAATGAAACCATTCCGAAAGACTATGATGAAGCCATCGCATTCGAAGACAAGAAACATTGGGAGAACGCAATGCTTGAGGAAATACAGAACATGTACTCGCATCAAGTATGGGAACTGGTACCTAGACCTGTAAACGCTAAAGTTGTCAAAGGTAAATGGGTGTTCAAAATATCTAAAGACCAAGAAAACAAAAACAAAACTTACAAAGCTAGACTTGTTGCAATGGGATACAACCAAATCCCAGGAAGAGATTACAACGAAAGTTTCAGCCCTGTAATTAAAAATGCCACCCTCAGGACTATTTTGTCAATAGCAGCAACAAAAGATTCAGTCATTAAACTATTTGATGTGAAAGCAGCCTATATAAATGGAAACATTGAAAATACAATATTCATGGAACAACCTGCTGGATTTGTTCAAGACAAAAACAAAGTTTGCAAACTCAACAAAAGTATTTACGGTCTACCTCAATCCGGAAGATCGTGGTATGAGAAATTCAGTCAAGTACTTATGATTGTGGACTGGAAAACTTAAATCTGATCCTTGCCTATTTAAATGGAAGAATGAAGACAGATACTTCTATGTAGGGATATATGTTGATGACTTTATCACTGTCTCAGATTCTGAAGATACCTCAAACAGATTCATCAATAATTTGAGACATCACCTGGAAATAAAGGATGTAACATGTAAAGGCATGTTTTTGGGAATGAAGATCATACAAGACAAGGAGGGAATTTCGCTACAGCAAAGCCACTATGTATAATAAATATTCCAGAAATATGGAATGGAACCTTGTAAGTAAGTTCCAACATCAGGTTCCAAAGAAATCAATTTGGACAATCATATTGAAGATGACAATTGCGATCAGCACACTTACCAAGAGGCCCTTGGAATGCTAATGTTTCTAGCTGTTAACACCAGACCCGACATCGCTTACATCACTAGCAAACTTTCACAGTTTTCCAGACAACCAAAACAGATGCACTGGACAGCAATCAAAAGAGTGATGAGATACCTACGAGGAACAATTGACCTAGGAGTGAAATTTGAAAGAGGGAAGACTGGAATCCTGAAGTCCTACACCGATGCCAGCTGGTCGACCACCCATGATGGAAAATCCTACGGCGGATATGTATTGAAGCTCGGCGAAGCAACTATACACTGGAAAAGTAGTAAACAACCACTCGTCGCCCTCTCCACAATGGAAGCGAAAATTATAGCTGCTTGTGAAAGCTGCTGTCAAATCAAGTGGATAATAAACCTGTTACAGGAGCTTGAAGAATCGAATTTCATGGAAAAACCAACTGCGATCTATACAGACAGTCAGTCATTGATCAACTGGATCTCCAGCCCTAAACAAAGCAGTCGCTGTAGACATATCAACAGAAAGTACCACTTCTTGAAAGACTGTTATGAATCCAGAGACATCTGCCTTCTGTAAAAGCCATCTCAGGACCTGGAGGCGGATATCTCCACAAAGGACCTATCCCGAGACCAGATGAAGAAACACCTGGAGAACCTCAGCATCTTGGGAGTAAAGACAAAGTAAGGAGGGAATTGTTACGGAAACTTTGACTTTAATCATCATCGATGCTGACGTCACTACGATTACAACACTTCTACGCTTCAACCTTTATGTTTTGATTCTTTGCTCGCTTGTTTACAACAATTGTATTGGAACAAGTCGTTCCTTAAATAAATATATATTTGTTTATATCAAAAAGGGATGTCATCTTAACTACAAAGTACGCGAGTACAAAAACAACTTGAAATCCTTAAAAGAAACATCGTATTTTTGCTAAGCCTATATCAAAAAGAGCAAAGACAGAACCATGATAATATAATCTTCTAAATATGAAATTAAGCTATTAGAGAAAGAGAAGTATTTTTTCCTATTCTCTCTTGATGAAAGAAGATAGATTTTTAATTTTTTTTGTGAAGTTTTTTTAATATTCTTATTTTTAAAACATTCTAGTGTGAAACTGGAGGACACGATATATATATATAAGATAGTATATTAATTTAATGAACTAATTAGGAAGAATGAAAATCTTGAAGGTTAGACCAAATGAAAACCATAAAGGTTAGTACGAATGGAAAGAGGATGGTACTCAGGCGGGCCTCTTCAGATGAAGACCTGAGCAGCAGTTCCAGCCCTACCTTCATGACTGCTAAACCATACCTCTTCGACCAAATAGAAAGAAAATTTCGTTTGGAATGGAAATCGGCTAACAGCTAAGTTGCAGATTCAACACAAATCAACTAATGAAACGGATAAAGTATCATTTTCTGTAGTTTCAAACAAAATTTAAAATGTATTTTTCATTTTAGAAGTTAAAATTGGAAGAAAATAATATATTAATTCTATAAGAAAAGGATAATTATTTTATAAAACAATCAAATTAAAAATTGTATGTGTCAATATGGGAGCGGGAAAGCTATAGTTATTAGAACAAAGGACTAAATATTTTGTCTGATGAAGTCAATCAAACTGTCTTTGAGAGGGCAGATACTATCAACCTAATCGTATCCAAACTTACATTTACGTAGTTAAAAACTATAATCCAAGATGTACTTTTTCTCTACAAGATTTTTTAAACTATGAAAAATATAATAAATTATTAGAACTATAAGTTAATACGTCTCTAACCACTCAAATCAGATGTATGCGTCAATAATTAAACAAAGAAGTTAGTTTCGATAGATCAATGATTAAATCGTTTGTCTAATTATGGTAACTTCGGTAGATTCGAAACAAACAGAACCAAAAATTTATAGGATCAAGTCTACCTATACCATAATTACTATTTATAATCTAGCATGTGCTTATTCACTCTAAGCATTAGAACAGGTGAGGGAAAAAATGTTATTAGAAATACAAGAGGTTGATAATAAATTACTAGAAATATTAGATAATATGACTCATTTCAAATAGATCAACAGTGTGTGCTAAAAATGATAAAGAGAAGTATTCTTCAATAGGCCTAGGGCCGGATCCTTTGTTTGATAATGGTAACTACAATGTATTCAGATTCCCAAACATAATAAGATTAAGACATACTTTTCCCTTAGTGTTAAACTATAATTCAAATTATGTTTATTCTTTTTGGATATTAGGACTGTAAGATATTGATAAGATATTAGAAATACAGTTAATAGATTATTACAAATACAAGGATATATGACCCTATCCAAAGAAATTAACAACGTGCGTCGACAAGGGAACAGGAAAATCTAACATCAAAGGACAGAGAAATAGATCCTTTGATGTTGGTAGGTTAAAATTACAATCCAAATGGTGTTTATACACTCTAAATAATAGGACTGCAGGAAAATAATAAGATGTTAGAGGTACAAGAGAATAGTAAAATATTAGAAATACAAGAATATACGAATCAATCCAAATAAATAAACAGTGTGTGTCAACACTGAAACAGAATAGTCAGTCTCATCAGTCAAAAACCTAAATCCCTTGTTTGAAGATGGCAACAATACTGTACCGTAATAAATCAAAATAGCAATCTACATGGATCAGTCCTAACGGTGCTGTAGGGCCAGCCTATGATTCGAATTGTGTTTATTCTTTATAAATATTAGGAATGTAATAAAATAATGTATTAGAAGTATAGTTAATAAATTATTGCAACTATACAAGAAAATACAACTCTATTCAAACCAATTAATAATGAGCGTCAACCTGGGAACAGGAAAGCTAACGTCAAAAGACAAAGAAGTACATACTTTTCCTGATGTTGGTAGGTTCAAACCATAATCCAAATTGTGTTTATACACTCTAAATGATAGGACTGCATGGAAATATTAAGATATTAGAAGTACAAGAGAATAGTAAAATATTAGAACACTACAAGAATATACGATTTAATTCAAATAAGTCAACAGTGTGGATCAACCCATAAACGGAAAAGTCAGCTTCATCAGACAAAGAAATAAATCCCTTGTTTGAAGATGGTAAAAATACTGCCCCGTAATAACTCACATCACCAATCTACATCTATATTCTATATATAATCCTATTTGTACTTTTTCAATATAAGTATTATATATGTGGGGCAGTACCTGTTATTTCTGCTAACTAAGGAAGTATAGGAATTTAAGTTTTAGTGCTTCATATCAATTAGATTGATTTTTCATTCTCTATACCCCCCTTTATAAATATTGAACAAGAAAAATCAATGATAATCTAAATTGATCATGATATTCATAGATAGAATAATTATATTTAAAATTAAAAAATAATGAAATATAATTAAAGATCAGTGGCATTCCTATATTTCACTCGGATATGTTTTCACATTTTCCTAACATTAAGACATTCCCCGCTAGTAGCCGAGGTTTCGGGTAATGGGAGTTTTGCTGACATGTTTTGTCGAATTAAATACAAGTATGGGAAATTGACACGAGTTTCTTTTGACAAATATTGTTATTGTGGATGTTTTTACCGTTTTGAAAGTAAAGGGTGTTACATTTATTAACATCTATTCAATTTGGATTTCACGGGAAATTTATTCAAAACTATCTTCAACATTTACGGATTTACAATTAGATAAAATAATCCCTTGAATTAATATTATTTAATCGAATTGTGAACTCAAGTTAAGTCATTAAAAGAATCTTTTCCCTGGAGGCTTTATATTTTTATTTTAATTTACGGATTTAATTTGAATGTTGCATAACTCTGAATTAGTTTGACAATCAGACATCGTGTGTTATAATGGTTGTTTGTTGAATTGGATCAAGACTACAGGTGGTCGTTTAGGGAGGTGATCTCTCATCTAACCGGTCGCTTATTAGATATTCCGCTATGCACAGATAAAGAGAAATATTGAATTCAAAAATTGAATTAGATTTATTCCCTTATATTTTTGTAAGATTTTCATAGTTTATATAAAATTGTTTGAAAAATTAATTCGGATGCAAGTCTTAATGCAAGTCTCTTAAAAGATCAGGTGCGCTTTAGACTCTCGTCAGTACTTCTCTGACCCAGCAAGCTTAGAACGATATTTCATTGATTTTTTTTAAGAAGTCGATTAGCCCCTCTTAGAGGATCATTGAAGGACAGCCTGCACCACTTCAAAAGTCGAAACAGCCCCGAAACGTGTACCCATTTGTTTTTCTTGATCATTACAAAATAATTTCGCCAATTTTTCCTAACTAAAATAGAGTCCACATTAACTGAGTTTTTGTATATATTCTCATTGTTTTGTTGCACTCTCTACTAACCTTTTTACACTAACCGTGAAAACCCTCATATACGCGATTATGTTCGGGTCTATATATAGCAACGTGCTGATGTATTACTGCATTACACAGATTCTATTAAATCCCACTAAAATCCGTTTGATTAAAGAGAATGGATCCGTAGTATAAAGGACTTCTCGTCGCACCAATTTTTCTTGACTAACACGACAACACGGAAAGAACAAGAGGACTCTAATATGTAAGCAGGCTTGTCCCCAGGGGTGGTTTGGTATTCTGGAAAAGTGTCAGCTTCCTAATGAATATTAATGACTATAGATTTTTTTCATTTTTGTATTTATGTTTCTTAACGTCCTTAGATTTATAGAGTTATCATTAATAAGATGAAAAAGGGGTTCCTGCGTAGGAAACTTTTTGTAAGTTATTCACTCAAGTGTTTTTTTACTTTCCACAAATTATATGCTCAAAATATATTTACACTAAAATCCTATTAGAAATGCGGGTATAACTAAGTAGTCACCTACTAGGTAACATAACTTAAAATATTATGAAGAATATCATTCCATTATGCAAAAATCAGTAGATTTATTCTTTTTAACCAGTATTTTCTCCAGTTTCTTGGTTTTATAAAATATTATATATATAAACGGAAAATTATATTTGTAAAATAAGTCAATAATATTTCTAACAAAATATATCAATGTATAAATATTGGAGTAAAAAGGAACATTTTTTTTGTAGGCAAAATATGTTATCAGTTCATTCGAGCATACATCCGATTCAATCTCATTTAAAGTTTATGTGTTATGTTTATAAGAAATTATGTAATACATTTTTACATTAGGACCAATCAGAGAATATTCTGCGAATTAGGCCTAACTCTAATAGGTTAATTAACATGAATCAAATAATCGTGTCTTAAATAATGCGAAAATATCACTCAAAGAGACAGCGGAATTGTGAATAAAATTATACGAGGAAAGAAGGAAGAAACAAAGAGAAGATAGCGCGACACGAGAAAAAGAGCGGATCTTCATTGAAGAGAGATTGTGTTTGACTGGAGAAAACAAGAAAGGCTGACAAACACCGCCAAATATGGAAGGATATTATCGTGAAGTCATCAGACCTGAGAAGACTGACCCTCGACGAAATTGCCTAGAGAAATAACTGCGACGTTTCAGAACTTTTTAATTGGAATCTACAGGCTATTTATCCAATCATTTCCCCAACGACCGAGTACGGCGTGCTCATGGGCCGTCTGCGTCGACATCTATAACACCTCATCGTTAATCTATATATTCTATGATTATTATATATTAAATATCGTATTGAATTATTAACTTATCATCTTATTCATATTATTTTAATTCTGCCTATTTATATTAAAAATTAATTAGTATATTTGTTGCTAAAAATAATCTTCTATAAAATTCTAAATTAAACTTAATAACCTAAATAAATCACAGTGTTGGCGCCAAATATAAAACTATTTTAGGTACGTTAATTGTACAAAATGGCTTGCGAAATAAATAGAGTCTCCTTTATGAATTTTAATCTAGACGAAAATTGGAAGTTTTGTTAAATGTCTGCTGTTCAGAGCGTTTTTAGTTAATGGAAGACCTGAACGTGAATAGACTCCAATATATTCAACCATTAAGGTCCAGAATTATTTTAATTGGCCGAAGATCTTTTTGCATCTCCCAGAAGATTTGGCGTCCGAAACCTTTAATAAATTGTCACCAAATTACAATATCATCTTTCACCTACACAAAAAGTAATTCCTGCCAGATTGAAATTTTATAAAAGGATGCAGGGATATGAATTCATAGCAGAGTATATGCCAGTAATAATAAATCTGGCAGATTTTTGTAAATTTATAAAAATAGTTTAAACCGAATATTAAATAATAAATTAGTAATTGGTGCTGGATCTGATAAATTACATAATAGGTTATTACAGGAGGGAGGTTGTTAGACAATTATTGATAAAATAATCGAAATCGCTTCTCTCCTAGCATATGAATCTCCATAATCTAAAGTTGTTATTCGATATTAGTTTCTTGTATAGTAGCCTGTTGAAGGACGTCATAGTCCGAAAGCTTGCCAAGATTATACCGTGCAAATAAAGAAACTTGTCGTCGTTAGTATTGATTCCTTCTTTGAGATATTATTATATTAGACATATTATATATTAGACACTTTTAAAATATTTATTTTGCAAAAATTCAATTTATTGATTAAGCGAGAAAAGCTAACTACGTATGCGTTTCGGGCCGTTGGCCCTCATCAGCGTGGTGTAAGCTGTACCTCAACGACCAAAAAAATCTGGTCTTTGGAACATTCTGAAAATCATGAAACAGGTATTTAGCCCGGAAGTGCGTGTGAACGCCAGACAATGAGAAAAAAATACAAAACTAAAATTTGAATGGGTTGGGGGAACAATTAAAAAATAAACCGTGGGTTTAGATTTTCTTTATTAATCAAGAAAAGGTATTTAGCCAATACTGGAATAATTAAAAATCATCCATATTTTTCTGAAAATAGAGCAATCCATATTTGAATCTTTAGATAATATTAAAGGCATATATATATATGTTCTTGAATATTGAGCAATCCATATGAAATTATTAATTAAAGGGCATATTTTGGATCTGAATTAAAACAAACATTTTATTTAATATAAAATGCCAATATTTCAATAGGCTATACGCCTAACTTCATCGGGCGTTTCTTGTTTTTAAACTGCTTCGGATGATCACGCGATGCCTTCACGCGACGATATATAAAATATTTACAACTCTGGGGCTAAAATTTAAATATATACACACAGATATCAATAATAATAGACTATATACATGATTCATAATAAGTATAAGAAAATAATTTTAAATCGATTTGAACTGTAAATATAACGGAGGGATGTCAATTTTTCTATTAATACTGTTGGTATCTTTCATTGAGGTCCAACTTTCTAAAAATAGTCTTGAATGTTTATCCTGAATGTTGTTGTATATAATGTCTGTATTTTCAAAATTTGGTATATGGTCCTGTTTGAGTGCGTGATCTACTAGAAGTGATAATGGGCTATTCATTCAGGATAAACATTCAAGACTATTTTTAGAAAGTTGGACCTCAATGAAAGATACCAACAGTATTAATAGAAAAATTGACATCCCTCCGTTATATTTACAGTTCAAATCGATTTAAAATTATTTTCTTATACTTATTATGAATCATGTATATAGTCTATTATTATTGATATCTGTGTGTATATATTTAAATTTTAGCCCCAGAGTTGTAAATATTTTATATATCGTCGCGTGAAGGCATCGCGTGATCATCCGAAGCAGTTTAAAAACAAGAAACGCCCTGATGAAGTTAGGCGTATAGCCTATTGAAATATTGGCATTTTATTTTAAATAAAATGTTTGTTTTAATTCAGATCCAAAATATGCCCTTTAATTAATATATATATATATATATATTAGATAATAAAAGGCATATATTAGATTTAATAAAATATTTATTTTGCCAATATTTCAGCTGGCTGAACGCCAACCTTTATCGAGGCATTACATTTTTGTATACAGTGTATACAAAAATGAAATGCCTCGATAAAGGTTGGCGTTCAGCCAGCCGAAATATTGGCTAAATAAATAGTTTATTAAATCCAATATATGCCTTTTATTATCTAATGAATTAAGTATGGAGAGATTGCTCTATTTTCAATATATATATATATGTTGTAATGTGTTTTATCCTGTAGGATGACTGTAGTGTGGCCTTTTGGTTAGATGCAGTCGTTGTGGCCACAATGTTCAGCATGGTTACAGGCCTGAATTGAATTGAAAAAAAGGAACAAGGCATTTTGGATGTCACCTTATAAAATGCTAGAGAGTGAATCCGACACCCAGTCAAGGCAGGTCTGTCCTGGGAGGTCTGTCAATTATCGTGTCTCAAAGCGGACTGCCCTATGTTTGAACAAGAAGGGAGCACACCTGGTACCCCGACATGTTTTTCGGACATTTTTCCTGTCCTGGCGCCAGCTGTCACTCAGTCTAACTTTATTATTTCGTTTTGGTATTACACTATAGCTATATTACATATGTGTATATGGTAATTTAAACCAACAACCCTATATTGTATAATACTTATAACAAGATTGTCATGTTGTATATAGAAACACATCTATAAATAATTATGCGCATGATTGACATGTGTCATTGCATCACCATATGTAATGTACATTGTACAAACTGAGGATGAATAAATAAAACTATGTATTAGATTAAAAGCTGAGTTAAAGCAAGATTGAGAAGTGAATCACAAAGCAACTTCTAAAAATAGATTGGAAGCCGTCAGGTCGGCGCCAGTGTCCAGTAGCGACACGTGCTGTAATGCAATTCTCTTTGTCGGAGGCGTTATATAAGGCCTCCTTCGGCTTAGTTACAGTCAGTCTTCACCGTCGGCGTCACCCCTTGTCATTTGTACCCAGGACCACATCATCGCCATGTAAATCAGTAAGATCTCTTCTATCTCCATCTTGCTCTAAGCTCGACTCCTATCTGTTCATGGAACTTTCCTACTACAACTGTGTCTCTTCGTTTTTGTTGTGTGTGGACATTCCCAAGCTTTCCACTCTGCCTCGACCACGACTGCCTGTACTTTGTGAGAACTGTTAAAGGTCCTACAAGGTGCAGAGAGGTACTGGAAAACTCTCCACGCCCTGACTGTCCCTCTCGGCTACTACAGGTTTGACCCTCGGTGACCACAGGTATATAAGTATATATTAGAATATATTAAAACATATATATATGTGATGAGTGAGTTGCTGTCGACTTATCTGTGATGAGATCCTGTCGACTCATGTAATGAAGATGAGAATTCCAGTAGCTTTTGTAGAGATCCTGTCGACTACTGAAATAAGTTGAAGTTCTAGTAAGCCTTGTGTAGAGTGTTGACCGAGAGGAACAGTCAGGATGTAGAGTTTTCCAGTACCTCTCTGCACCTTGGAAGACCTTTAAAAGTTCTCACAAAATACAGGCAGTCGTGGTCGAGGCAGAGTGGAAAGCTGGGGATATCCACACAAAAAACGAAGACACAGTTGCACTAAGAAAGTTCCGTAAACAGATAAAAGTTGAGCCAGGAGCGAAAGATGGAGACATAGAAGTTTCTTACTCGTCTACATGATAGTTGAGATCGACATAAAGTACGACCGACGTGAGCTGACGCTAAGGGTGAACTAAACTCAACTGACTGAACTGTACTGAGCTGTCAAGCCACTGTAAGGTGATGATTTATAGGTTAAAGACGGGGTGACCTTATGTGACAGGGGCGTTTGAGAAAGGGCGCCTTTACCTGTCCAGGTGTGAGAGGGGTCTCTGCATTCCACCACATGTGACAGTGTGGGTGGCCTGTCGTGGGAACTGTGAATCTACCTGATTTATGACTCCCATCTTTAGACTCTGTTGTTTTGGCAATTCTATGCTCGATCTCTGCTTTAGCTCAAATATTAAATCTATTACAGATTTTATTTATTTATCCACTTTGTACAAATTACATTACATAGGTGATGCAATGACACAGATTAATCATGCGCATAATTATTTATAGATGTGTCTCTATATACAACATGGCAATCTTGTTATAAGTTATCTACACCATATGAGGTTGTTGTTTTAAATTTCCATAGATGGGCCCCGGGAGTGAAAGGGTTTATCCGGGTTTAGGCGGGTAAAGCCTCTCTAACACAGGTAAGTAATTAAATTTTCTTTTAATTAATTTAAACTGTGAGGGTTAAAAAGGGCTATAACAAGATGATATTTGTTGGATATATAGAAGTGAAATAAAAATGACATTGTGTTTGATTAACAAAAAAGATGATTAAAATAAAATGATGACATAAAAATTCACATTCTAAGAGAATATTGGTGGGCGTTGGACAGGGTTAGTAGTTAAAGAATAAGCAATTGTGAGATTTACACATGCAATCAAATACTTAGGTCCAGGTGCAAAGCGAGGATATGGACTTGAGCGTCTTCCTAGGCAATGTTTCACCTGTGATCCTGTATAGGGTAACAGTGCTTTGTCACAATTGTAGTGTTATTGGGTTGAAAAGTTGTTGAAGAATATGTAATTGTTAGAAGTGCCCATGTAAACCAAATACTCAGATCCAGGTGCAAAGCGAGGATATAGACTTGAGCTGTCTTCCTTGGCAATGTTTCACTTGCGATCCTATATAAGGGTTACAGTGTTTTGTCACAATTTTAGGATTATTGGGTTAAAAGTTGTTGAAGAAAAGTTGCTTATTAATATGATTGAGAAAGGAGTGAAATAGAGCCATGCGATAAGTAGAATTGTAGCGACAGTAGGTGATCTGACTTGACTCGAAATCAAAGGTTGAATGTGGTCCGCTAGAGCTGAAAAAAAAAGTTGAAAGTTGAAAAACGTGAACGCTTTGTGAATGCGTTGGTGATTTGCTCTGCGGATGAAATGAAATAAACTCTTGAAGCATGTTCAGACCAGAAGTTTGGATTGGTAAGTCTGGGGAACGGTGTTCTCAAAGAGAAAATTACGAAATCAAAAAATAAATTGTCAAGCAGTGCTGTCGTTTTTCTACGTTGTTGTGACGCAATGACTGAAAAGATAGTGATGAAAAATATAGGGAATTGGTTAAAGAAAATGATTGTTGAAAACGATTGTTGTAGATGCCCGATAGTGGATGATTAACTTTGTCAGATAATAAAGGTATTTAAACAAATAAAATATAGTGAATAGAAATATAGAAATATGATTGCGGGTACAAAAAGTGTAAGTGGACAAAATTAAACCTGTAATATATAAAATATATAATAAATAATAAAATAAAAATAATTTTTGAAACAATTAGATGTTTTACAATACTAAAATAATATCATGAAAAATAAAAGTAAATTTGATTAAAGGTTTTTTTTTTATTATTATTTTTTTTTATGGTGGATCAAAAATTTGTTTATATAATTGAAAGGTAAGAATAAGAATAATTATTCAAGATTTTATACAAAATTTATAATATAATTGAAGGTTATTAATGATTGGATAAATTTTAAGTAGTGTAAAATTGAACAAAAATTGTCTCTTTTGACGAAAAGTTACAGTTGTGGTGTGTGACTAGATTATATCCCTTTGGTAACATCGGTGTTTCTATGACTCTGAAACTGGGAATATGTGAAATGATCCTTTCGTTTGTCCTCAATGCTGGTATGTAGAGAATGATTTCTCTTTCGCGTTAAAAAGTCTATATAAGACTTAACCAAATTGTTTTAATTGGTGTTATCAATTAACATGTAAAATGTTTAAAGTATGTTGTGTTGTGATATCTCGTTGGTGAGATTTATGAGATTCTCGAGGAAATCTAAATGATTAGTATGGAACATGTGTTCAAACTGGCGTCATGAAGCTAGCGGTCAAGATGATCTGCCTTGAGGGGGAAGAGAGGGCATGTCCAAAGATATTCTCAAAAGATAGTAGTGACCAAGGGAGTGACGTCATAAAGAGCGGTCACTTCCTTTTTTCACAGAAATTCTATTTTTGGGGTGGTCACACGTGCGGGGTGTTTATTTTCTGTCTTACTTGAAACTGCTTTTCTCTCTCTTCTTTTGTTGAAGTTTGGCAATTTTCTTGCCTATTTGAAAATATAGTTTTCTCGATGTTCGTAAGTGTTGTGTCTCGAAATCAGTTTAGACTTAGTAAAATTGTTATACGATGATTTCAGGCTAGAAGTGAGTGAAAGATATGACTTTCGACGTGGACACGTTTTGGGATGAATTGTGGTGTCACAGGCGTGGTGAAGGCGTCTTTGGCCTGAAAAGTGAAAAAGGTTTTGTGGTGTGGCACTGTGACACGAAGTGAGAAATGTGAATATAAAGGTGTCACGTGAAGTCTTAGTTTGGTACAAATCTAACCTGTTTCACCATGAATAACAAATTTAATAAAGTCATGGGTGGTTGTTGTATGAAACACATCGAGAGAATATTTGACTGTTAGTGGATGTGGCATGCTTAATGTGAAATTATTTTATTGTGGCGACGATATAGAGCTAAGTGGAGGCTTGTGTGGCTCAAGATTTGGATTTGTGTGTTAAGTCGCGCACTAAAAATTGTTGCCAATCGGATAAAGTGATGTGTGAGGGTGTTGTAAGGTTTGTTGAGAGAGATGTATGGTTGATTAATTATGCATGTAAAAGGAAAGGTGAGGGAGTGTATTTATCCTCGAAAATTAACGATTGTAATCGTTTTGGAAGGCTGTGACTTAAATCAGCTATTGGCGGTCAAGTGGAGTGAATCTTTATTCCTAACTTGTTTTGGGAAAGATAGTTGTTTTCCCTAGTGGTGTTTTTGAAGATATTGTATCTTCCGATTTTTGCAATTAAAAAAAAAATGTGTTTCACCTACGTTAATTTATATTTAAAATTTGAATATAATTTTTAAATCGTTGATTATGGCAGTTAAAATGATTCTTATAAAAGGGCAATGTCGTGATAGTTACAAATAATTTGAATTGGGCGCTTACTTAAAATGGTGAACATTACCAAATTTTAAGAATTGATAAAGATATTGTTCTTTTGGTATAAAGATAACTAATAAGTAAAACAAAAATAAGTTGAGAATTATGATGAATGATATTTTTTTTTTAAATATAAAAATATCGATTTTTTTTTTAAGTAAAATTGAGAGTAAAAACTTGAAATTTATAATCTGATTAAAAATAAAAGTAAATTTGATAAATGAGAGTGTTAAAGTTTTAAAAATTGAATAAAAAATGATATAAAAAGGTAAAAATTGATTTTAAAATGCTTAACGTGAAAATATAAATACAAAATTTATAGGGAATCAAGTTTTGAACTTGAGGATAAAGTTAAGGTAGGTTTTTTTAAAAACTTACAATTTGGATGAAAGTTCAGTCAGGAGACGTGTTCTTTGGTTGTTTTCCTGCTGACGTGGAAGTCGCTCCATGTTGGACTTGTAGAAGCTTGTAGCTTCTGTGAAGTTGATTGTGGCTTGTTGCCTTGAGAATTGTCTCGACGATGTCAAGTCGAAGGTGTGGAACTTGTCACAGGGTTTGGGTACATCGCTGCTCGGTTTCCATGACTTGCGGGAAGTTCGGCTGTGTCGTTGGGGTGGTCAGACAGCTTGCTCCAGGCGTTGGCGATCGGTTAGCGGGTATGCGGAAGTCCGTTGGGGCGGCGTTTCTTCCGTAAATATCTTGGGGAGAGATTGCTTGGACGTTTCGTTGGAATGGTCGGGCTTGTTCCTCCATCTTCGCTCTTTCTCGCTTCCTATCTGAACAGTCTTCTTACCTCTTCGTTGTGTCATCCTTCGTTTTGGTCATCCTGTCGACTTAAATGTGATAATGAGTGAGTTGCTGTCGACTTATCTGTGATGAGATCCTGTCGACTCATGTAATGAAGATGAGAATTCCAGTAGCTTTTGTAGAGATCCTGTCGACTACCGAAATAAGTTGAAGTTCTAGTAAGCCTTGTGTAGAGTGTTGACCGAGAGGAACAGTCAGGATGTAGAGTTTTCCAGTACCTCTCTGCACCTTGGAAGACCTTTAAAAGTTCTCACAAAATACAGGCAGTCGTGGTCGAGGCAGAGTGGAAAGCTGGGGATATCCACACAAAAAACGAAGACACAGTTGCACTAAGAAAGTTCCGTAAACAGATAAAAGTTGAGCCAGGAGCGAAAGATGGAGACATAGAAGTTTCTTACTCGTCTACATGATAGTTGAGATCGACATAAGGTACGACCGACGTGAGCTGACGCTAAGGGTGAACTAAACTCAACTGACTGAACTGTACTGAGCTGTCAAGCCACTGTAAGGTGATGATTTATAGGTTAAAGACGGGGTGACCTTATGTGACAGGGGCGTTTGAGAAAGGGCGCCTTTACCTGTCCAGGTGTGAGAGGGGTCTCTGCATTCCACCACATGTGACAGTGTGGGTGGCCTGTCGTGGGAACTGTGAATCTACCTGATTTATGACTCCCATCTTTAGACTCTGTTGTTTTGGCAATTCTATGCTCGATCTCTGCTTTAGCTCAACTATTAAATCTATTACAGATTTTATTTATTTATCCACTTTGTACAAATTACATTACATAGGTGATGCAATGACACAGATTAATCATGCGCATAATTATTTATAGATGTGTCTCTATATACAACATGGCAATCTTGTTATAAGTTATCTACACCATATGAGGTTGTTGTTTTAAATTACCATATATATATATATATAAGGGTGAAATGGGATGTGGTATTTTCATCTGAAGAGCCCTGGTACCACAGATTTCTCTCTCCAATAGATTTTCCAATCTCCTTTTGTGTAATGTCCTGGTCTACCATTAGGGTTCCAAAAAATAATTTCTAATAAGCAAAGATTTAAAATATGTTTATCTATCCTTAACTAGGCAAAAACATTATATCATATTATTCTTACTCTTAGGAAAAAAAAAAATCTAAAATTATATAGGAAAAAAAAAATTATATAAAAAAATTACAAAAACTATTAATTAACTAAAAAAATACTAACACCCTTTCAATTCTCTACCTGTTTGATATAAAAGTGTATGGTTCTTTCTTTATCTCTTTCCTCTCTTTTACTAAAAAATAAATATATAATCATTATAAATCTCTTCTTTATTCCTATTTATTTTAAGAGTATGTCTAAATGACGGGTAAAAGCCGATGCTAAAAGACGTTACGTTGTTAAATCTTCTTTTCTTGTTAAATTTTCTTTTTATTTTTCAATTTTCTTTTTCTATCTAAAATAAAAATATATTATTCTAACATATAATTACTTTTATTACATTTTACTCTCCTAAATAAGATATAAATATAATACATATAAACAACTTTTTAATCTCATCTGACTTAAACACAAAAATAATTATCAACTTTTATCTTATATAATTAATTTAGATTTAGCTTGCTAATCTAATAGAATTTCCTTTTTATATATAAATATTACTATTATTAAAAGTTTTAAATATAGTTATATCAATATATAAATCCATCTTAACTCACTCTATAATATCAACTTAATTTAAATTATATTTAAGATTTAAAATTTTATTTGATAAACTCTTTATTATTTACATTTCATAGATATATATATATATATTATTAAAATAAATAGTTGTTTATTTTTATAGTTTAGTTTTGTATTAAAATTATCTTTATTTCATTGATTATTCAAATTCAAATTATAAAATTTGTAAATTGTTATTAATTAATAGAGAGAGAGAGAAAAAAAATCCTTTACTTCTTATACATCATCCATATATATTTATAATTAATAACAATAAAATTTAACAACGTAACGTCTTTTGCAGTCGGCTTTTACACGTCATTTAGACAAACTCTAATTTGTATATATCGTAATATGCTATGCTGGGAAACCTTACTCTTGGGGTTGAAGATTGTTGAGGTGGTGGCGCAGTCGTGATGGCTGAATGGTAAGGTTTACACACAAGGGAAATAAGCCAGGACACTTGATGGGTTGAAAATAAAAGGCAACTGGTTGGAGGAAAGAAAGGCTTGAGAGAAGGCGGAGCGGTTTTTGACTATTGGCCTATCGATTCACATGGCGGTGATTGACTTTAGGTGCTATCTCGGTGGGAGCGAAGTGAACTAGGTCCGAACTCGGTGGGAGCGAAACAACTACTTTTTTAGGTGCTGTCTCGGTGGGAGCGAGTGAACCACTGACAATCCTTGCTTCTCGATTTAACACCAAGACCTATCTCCTTTCCCATTGGAGGAAAGCTGGGACGTGGCCTTTTTCTATTGGTTGACCTTTGGGAAGGTGTTCCCTCATTGGTCCTTGCTCATTTCTTTGTCTTTTGGACTTGTTCTGACACGACCAGGAAATACTGTGTCGTTGAACTCAAGTTTTATTATTTCCGCGATCATAAAATCGGCTGTAATTTTGCTAATGGTTGTGCTGACTCTTAAGCCTTCTTTCTAGGCCTTGTTTCTCTAAGTCGTTCTATCCTCCAGTTACCTTATTCTTTATTAAATCTTTGAAACATACATTGCATACATATTGGGTCGGGGTTGCATACAGCTATTTACAAATTATGACAGATGCGCCCCCTACATGTGAAGAATTTATGAAGGGGTTTTAGTCTGAATAAGTTCTTTACATCAAAGAAAATAATTTTGGGCGAAAATTAATTGATTATAGGGAGGTTATATACAATTTTGCTAAGGATATAAGAGAAAAAAAAATGTAGTGTTAATGAAATATAGTTGGTTGTTAGTTAATAGAAATCAAAATTTTATAAAGGTGCATCTTATATTGAGTACTATGGTACACAAAAAAAAGGAAAAATTGCCTAACTAATTTTTGCTCGAGATTGGGAAGGGAAATCGAGGAAATATCATAAGGTGTTTTGAAATCAAAATAAAATAAAAGAGATGTTGAGCGAAATCAAAGTTGAATGCTTGGTTGAAAAAGTGAAAAAAATGCTTTGGTAAAAGAGAAATGCCTAATTACTTTTTGCTCGAATTTTGGGAAGGAAATCGAGGAAATTTCATAAGGTGTTTTGAAATCAAAATAAAATAAAAGAGATGTTGAGCGAAATCAAAGTTGAATGCTTGGTTGAAAAAGTGAAAAAATGCTTTGGTAAAAGAAAAATGCCTAATTACTTTTTGCTCGAATTTTGGGAAGGAAATCGAGGAAATTTCATAAGGTGTTTTGAAATCAAAATAAAATAAAAGAGATGTTGAGCGAAATCAAAGTTGAATGCTTGGTTGAAAAAGTGAAAAAAAATGCTTTGGTAAAAGAAAAATGCCTAATTACTTTTTGCTCGAGTTCGGGAAAGGAAAACGAGGAAATTTCATGAGGTATCAAAAATAAAAATAAAAGAAATGTTGAGCGAAATTAAAGTTGAATGCTTGGTTGAGAAATAAAAAAATTGAAAAAGGTTTTTCAAAAATAAAGGATGACTTAATGTCTTAAGTTTAACCGAAAACCAATGAGTTTTCGTTGATAAATGAAGCTACGATAATATAACTAAGTGTGGTACATAAGATAGTAATTAATGGTTAAAATAAGTGATATTAATTGAATAATTTGCTAAGTTGGTTAAATATTTTAATTTTAATTTTAAAAAATAGTGAAAATGGTTAATATATAAACAATAAGGTGTATTGGTTTGAACCCTTTTTGTATCTACATGCCCTGATCTAGATGTCTTAATTGCTTAATTATGCCCTATAAATTTCTTTTGTTATTGTGTGTATTGTGGAAAATGTTAGAAGTTTTGGTGTAAGAAATGTGTAAAACGAATTCTATGTGTTGTCGAGATCCTAAGGTCTGTGATATCTACGTATAGGTGGAGTATATAACGTTTTTTAAGAGTCTGTAAAATTTAATGAAAATTAATTATAATAGAGATATAATAGAGGTGTAATAGGGATGTGAATTCATTGAGAATGTTTGTGTGTGTACCTTGTTTAATTTACTTGTGATAAGGCGATTGGACTACATTTTGCAAAAGTCGGTATGTAGTTCGAATTGGGACCCAAGCTGAACGACATATAGAGAAATCTGTGGATGGGGAAACTCGATGACCTATTTTTATGTGTCGGTCAAAAGAAGGATCCACGGTAATTTGATCCGGAAATGGGGGAGCTCCTTCTGCTTGCATACGGCTGATTTTATCGCCTCGCGGAACTACGCTTCCTGTCCGCCGTCTAATTGTCTTTGTGCCAATTGATTTTGTTCAACTAGGATTTTTTCTTTCTTTCGGCCCTGATTTGTTACTTTCAGTTACTCTATCTCCTCGGAATTTATTTAGATTTTCTGCAAAAATGTTTCCTAAAATTATAAGAAGTTTTACAAATGCTTGTCCAAAATGAAAAACTGCTTCTTGCAGCTCGAAAACGCTATGGGAGGGCATGGTATAGATTACCAGATATATTAGCAGGAATAAAACTGGGGTACATTTATAAGGTAGGACTAGCAAACAAAGGATAAAATCAGATGAAAGATAGGGTATTGATACATGTTCTTCCATGTTGTTATAAATGGGGACTCTGAAATATTTGCTTGAACCTTATTAATTGTAGAATTTAAATGATTGTCAGGTTCGCAGTTCTCCTGTTTGATCGTCAATGGTTTTATTAGAGATATGTCGGCGGTAATTGGTTTAAGTGGAGATGGGTAATCGTTTCTCTGACGTGGGTGATGTAATTTCGGCATTGTTTGTATTGTGTGTACGCCGTGTTTTGTGTACGAATTTTGTTTTGCCTTGTGGGCTGTGTCGGTATTTTTAGGTGGAGGTTGGTTGGATTCATCGATTCTTCTAGCGAATCGGCAGGTGGGACAGGTTTTTTCCTGTTTTTGTATTGTCGTGTGTTATGTTCTGCCAATAACATTGTGAAGAGACGAGTTGGTGTAGTTTCGGCATTATTTGTATTTTGAAAATCCGGATATTGTATCCATTTATTAAATCGAATGGTCGTTGTGACTTTAGAAAAAATGTTATTCAGTGATATTAGAGTGGAATTAAGTGAAAGTGAGGCTTTCAACGTGGACACGTTTTGAGTTTAGAAGCGTCACAGGCGTGGTGAAGGCGTCTTTGGCCTGAAGTGAAAAATTTTGTGGTGTGACCTGTGACACGAATCGAAAAAAAAATTGTAAATGAGAAGGTGTCACGTGAAGCCTTTGTTTGTACAAAATCTAACTTGTTCTCACTATGAACAACAAATTTATTAAAGTCATGGGTGCTGGTTGTACGAACATATATTGAGATTTTTATTGTTAGTGTATATGGCACTTTTTAATGTGAAAAATTTTAGTGTTTTGGGTAGACGAGATGATTATATTATTATTAACGGTTGTGCATGCGTTTGTTGGTTGTTGTCGTCTTTTGGCGCGAGTGTCGCGCGTGTTGTGCGGATTGTGCGTGTTTGTTGCGCTGGTGGCGTGGGTTACCGTTGTGTGGTGACGTACGGGTGCGCGTGTTGTGAGCGTGAAAACCGTCCTGTTGGATGGGTGCTGTCTGTGTATTGTTGTTGTGAATGTCCTGTTTGTTGTGAGGTACATTTGCGTGATTGTGGCGTGACGACGTATGGTCACGTATGGATTTTGTGTGGTAAGTGGGTGAGCTGCGTTGTTGTACGGACACGTTTTGGGCATTATTGGGATTGTAGGTTGAAGCCGTTGTGGCTTTATGAGTTGAGGGCATATAGTACTGGCAATTGGGTTGAGTGAAAAGTTGCGTGGTGTGAGATTAGAATGGTGGCATGTAAATATTTGGGGTTGGGGCAATGAATGCAGGCAAGGGTTGCCATGTGTGAAAGCTTTGGGTGCTGTGCGAGTCCTTTGGGACAGGTTTTGGCCTAGCCCGTGCTTGCATTCATTTGGTACATGTTTAGATACATGGTTAAAGGGGTAGATAGGGTTAGATATAAGTCCAAAGTCAATTCTTGACGCCATAGGGTGGGTGCCTACCTCAGTCTCGAAAGGTATGCTCGGCTGGGACGTCTTGGGCTTGGGATGGTTGCACCGTCCGCGGAATTGAAGTGAAGACCGGTACTGGGATATCGTTTTGGGACTGTTTGCACTGTCCCGGGTCGCGTGGATTACTTTCGGGTGCGGTGTACGGATACGGCATGGCGATGGATGACTCCTCGGTGGTCGGTGTCCGGCCACGTTGACACTTGCCTGGGGTGGTGGCACGTGCGTCGGCTGTCCCGTCCGTCTTGCCGGTCGGTCGGCGGGGGGTGTGGGCTGTCCCGGGGGTGGCGCTACGGAACTCCGTCTCACCTTGCGTGGCGTTGACTCGTCGGAGGGCCACTGTCATCTGCCATATAATGGCCCCTAGAAGGCGTCTGGTCGCCTCGCTTCTTGCTAGCTTCTTTCCGCTCGTCGCCAGTTTCTTCTTTCTCGGTTTGTCATTGCCGTTTGTTTTGCTTGTGTCTGGGTTACTTTCCACCATGATCCTGTCGACTTTCAATAGCTATCGTAATATGCTATGCTGGGAAACATTACTCTTGGGGTTGAAGATTGTTGAGGTGGTAGCGCAGTCGTGATGGCTGAATGGTAAGGTTTACACAAAGGAAAATAAGCCAGGACACTTGATGGGTTGAAAATAAAAGGCAACTGGTTGGAGGAAAGAAAGGCTTGAGAGAAGGCGGAGCGGTTTTTGACTATTGGCCTATCGATTCACATGGCGGTGATTGACTTTAGGTGCTATCTCGGTGGGAGCGAAGTGAACTAGGTCCGAACTCGGTGGGAGCGAAACAACTACTTTTTTAGGTGCTGTCTCGGTGGGAGCGAGTGAACCACTGACAATCCTTGCTTCTCGATTTAACACCAAGACCTATCTCCTTTCCCATTGGAGGAAAGCTGGGACGTGGCCTTTTTCTATTGGTTGACCTTTGGGAAGGTGTTCCCTCATTGGTCCTTGCTCATTTCTTTGTCTTTTGGACTTGTTCTGACACGACCAGGAAATACTGTGTCGTTGAACTCAAGTTTTATTATTTCCGCGATCATAAAATTGGCTGTAATTTTGCTAATGGTTGTGCTTACTCTCAAGCCTTCTTTCTAGGCCTTGTTTCTCTAAGTTGTTCTATCCTCCAGTTACCTTATTCTTTATTAAGTCTTTGAAACATACATTGCATACATATTGGGTCGGGGTTGCATACAGCTATTTACAAATTATGACATATATAGAATAATAGAAGTGAGAATATATATAATAGTATAATTTTTAGTAGTTAGAGAGAAAAGAGAGAAAGACAGAACCATGCACTTTTATTCAAACTAATAATAAGAGAAAAAAAAATTTGTAAAGAAGGTAGATAAGATTGTTAGTATATATATATATATTTTTATATAATTTTATATTTTATCCTTTTTATATGATTTTTATTTTTTTATTTTATAATATAAATATATCTAGTTGTATTTAGTAATAAATCTATAATATGAATTAACTTTTGTTATAAGTTTGGTTATTATGTTTTGAAACCCTAATGGTAGACCAGACATATACAAACAAATTTTAAATGAATTGATTAATGGAAAGAGAGATCTGCTTGACCGGAGATTTTCAAATAGAAATCAAGCGACATTTCACTCCTGCTCTATTATGTCATAGAACTCTCTTAAACCAGATTTTATGTGTTAATATTAAGTTGCTTCAGTGAAACATTTATATGAACAGGTCCAACAAATACAAGTGTTAAGGAACTTCCAACTGTAAACCTACCTCGTCCGCGACGCTCTCCTCTGTAAACAGCTATTTCTGGCTGACATCTGTTGCGGGGGGACACATGTCGTTCCTTCAAAATTAGAGTGCTTATTCAGAAATTTTAGAACAATAAGACAGCTAAAGAAGAAAATAGTTAAGGGAAGAAAGCCAAACTTTATAATTTACAGTTAGTTATATTAATATAACTAATTTAACCATTATTTATCTTTCAATATTTCTTTAATGTCTAAATGACGTGTAAAAGCCGACTGCAAAAGACGTTACGTTGTTAAATTTTATTGTTATTAATTATAAATATATATGGATGATGTATAAGAAGTAAAGGATTTTTTTTTCTCTCTCTCTCTCTATTAATTAATAACAATTTACAAATTTTATAATTTGAATTTAAATAATCAAAGAAATAAAGATAATTTTAATACAAAACTAAACTATAAAAATAAACAACTATTTATTTTAATAATTAATTTAGATTTAGCTTGCTAATCTAATCAAATCTACTTGATATAAATTATCATTCTTATCAGTTTACTCTTTAAATTTTAAATATATAATCACTATTATATTTTTATTATATAGTTTTTACACTATATTAATTCATATGAGCTTGCTCTATGATATATTCTTATATATAATATAATATACAAATTAAATTATATTAGAAATTCTAATATAAATAAAACTCCATACAGATTTTAATTATCTTTTATTATTTGATTATGAAAAAGTAAATTATAAAAGTAATTTTAGAAATAATAACTTCATTAATTTTGTTTATTTCAGTGTTTAGTTAGTTTAAAGATGTTTTTTATTAGTTATTCTTAAAAATATAACAGATAACAAACAGTAATATCTATATTTTTATAGATTAAATATTCATTTTATTACAAATATAATCACCACAAAAACAATTAGAAAAATATATTGAAAAAAAAAATTCATAAGAATAACAAACTAAAAAACTAAAAAAAAAACTACAAACATATTAGGGTTAGCACCTCTTTTATGTTAATTAAAACTCGCTAAAAATTGCCTAAGAAAGAATTGTCAAACTTGTCCCTCTCTTAAGAACCATGACACATTTCAAACGACTAGTTGTAAATTAGTAAATACTATTTATAAATTAACATGCCAAATTTGTCAACTATCATATATAGGACAAACATGTAATCCATTAAATATACGAATAAACCTACATAGAAACCACGCTAAAAAATCAATTGGTAATATATATATGAAAGAACACAATCAATTACATACTTTTAACAACTTCAAGATAGAGATACTAGACATATGTCAAAACAAAAAACAACGACTATTATTAGAAAACAACTACATTTATAAACACAAACATTATTCCCTTATGGACTTAATGACGAATTATACTACACATACAAACCACAAACAGAAGAAATTTCAACTTATGAAATCAGCTGCGAATACAAAAAAAAATGAATTTAAAACTAAACCTAATAAAACTAGAGGTAAAACTACCAATAAATTAGGTTACATTGTATTTGAAGAATTACTGGACCCAAAACAAATGTATACTAACAACTTCATCGATAAATTTATTAAAACATTATTTAAACTAAATAATAATAAATTTATCAAACTTATAGAATATATTAAAATTCATAATCTGACTAACAGATTAATAGATATCACACACGACATCTTTAAATACAGAAAAATTAAACAATCTACTAATAACATTAATATTATCATTAAATTTAATAACAATTTATTTAATCATATTAAATTTAATGATATTTTTAATAACCAAAACATCAATAATCTTTTCCCTATAAAATATTTAAATTTTAAAACAATCTGGAGATACAACAAAAATATAGGTAGTTTAGTTTGCAATTATACCCAATTTATTAATAATTTGGCAAATTTAAAAAAAAATTAAATGTAATTGCAACAACTATATTGATAGATATAAGTTCTCAGGTCATATATTAACTAGCAATTTTTCTTTTTAAAATCCAGAATATCAGGATATTTTAAATAAAGGGTATAAATATATACCTCAAATTAAACACAATTATAATAATACAATTAAATCTATATTAAAAGATATAGATATTTTCATAAATAAAACTAGTATGAAATACAGTATTCCAGAATTTACTTTTCTGGAATGGAAACATAATATTAAAAAGGAAATTATAAATTATTATAATAATACACTTAAATACACAAAACCTAATTCAGATATTCCTTCTTTTAAAGAAAATATAATTAAATTACAGAAGGACTTTATTATCACTCCTATACATAAATGTTCCAATAACTTATCTATAATTTGTAAAAATCTATACCACGATATACTAAAAAAGGAAATTGATAATAAAAATAAATACACTTTTGCGAGAACTACAGCCACAAAAATCAAAAAAGACATCAAAAACGTTGAAAATTCACTAAAAATTTATAATTACTACAAAAATCCAAACATACCAAAGTTCTATATAATTCCTAAACTACACAAAAAACCAATTTCTTTCAGAACTATCACATCTGGTATAAATTCAGTTATAAAAAACATTGATATACAATTAGCTTCAACACTACAATTTATTATAAATAAATTAACTAATAAATATAATTATAAATGTATCGACTCAAATAAAAAAAATCATTAACTATTTAATGAACAATTGGACAAACATTGAAACAATACACACATTTGATTTTGAGGACCTATATTCTAAAATAAATTTAAGAGATCTAAATAACAAAATAACCAATTTATTTAATGAATTCATTAATGACAAAACTTTCTACATTAAAATTATTCATAACAGATATAAAACAATTAAATTAGATCTTAAAACAGCAAAACCTCTACTAGAAACATTTTTAAATTTTAACTATATAGAATTTAAAAATAAAATATATATTCAATCAGAAGGCGTTCCTATGGGAACTTCATCAAGTCCTTTATTAGCTAATCTAATACTCTTCTGGTACGAAAGAGAATACTTTCTACAAAATAATGTTAATTGGCAAATATTCCGTTTTGTAGATGACATTATTATATTTAATAACCCAGAGTTTAAAAACATAATACCTGAAATATATCCTAAATACTTGAAACTTAAGAACAATGAAAAAATTAATAGAAACAAAAAAGTTAACTTTTTAGACCTAAATATAAACCTTACAAATAATGCTATTAAAATTTATAATAAAAAAGTAATTATAATTTCAACATTATAAAATACTGTAATATAAATTCTAATATATCATTAAAAATTGCTGTAAAGGTATATATTTTGGTCAGTTTCTAAGATTTTATAGAATAAATAATATATTTGAAAATTTCATAGAAGATGTTAAAAATTTAAACATGGAATTTATTAAAAACAAATTTAGTATTAGACAAGTAAAATATTTTAACAGTATATCAATTATAAAATATTAAAAAATAAATAAATGGAAGTATCCATTTATTAAATCAACTTTCTATAATTTCCCTCAATAATAACTAATACAAATTTATAATCTTTAAAAGTTAATTAAACTTAAATTATATAACTAATTTGAAGATTTTTCACAAGATTTTTAAAGTAATATTGTATAAAATTCATTTTATTTAATCTCCAATTTCTGGGGAGGAAAATGGAAATTAAATAAAAATGAATTTTCAAAAATAATAGCCTTATTAATCATCTAATAATTTGCCTTTTTAAAGGAATATTGAAATATAAATAATGGTTAAATCAGTTATATTAATATAACTAACTTTAAAGATTATAAAGTTTGGCTTTCTTCCCTTAACTATTCTCTTCTTTAGCTGTCTATTGTTCTAAAATTTCTGAATAAGCACTCTAATTTTGAAGGAACGACATGTGTCCCCCCGCAACAGATGTCAGCCAGAAATAGCTGTTTACAGAGGAGGGCGTCGCGGACGAGGTAGGTTTACAGTTGGAAGTTCCTTAACACTTGTATTTGTTGGACCTGTTCATATAAATGTTTCACTGAAGCAACTTAATATTAACACATAAAATCTGGTTTAAGAGAGTTCTATGACATAATAGAGCAGGAGTGAAATGTCGCTTGATTTCTATTTGAAAATCTCCGGTCAAGCAGATCTCTCTTTCCATTAATCAATTCATTTAAAATTTGTTTGTATATGTCTGGTCTACCATTAGGGTTTCAAAACATAATAACCAAACTTATAGCAAAAGTTAATTCATATTATAGATTTATTACTAAATACAACTAGATATATTTATATTATAAAATAAAAAAAATTAAAAAATCATATAAAAAAAGGATAAAATATAAAATTATAAAAAAATATATATATATACTAACAATCTTATCTACCTTCTTTACAAAAAAAAATTTTTTTTTCTCTTATTATTAGTTTGAATAAAAGTGCATGGTTCTGTCTTTCTCTCTTTTCTCTAACTACTAAAAATTATACTATTAAATATATTCTCACTTCTATTATTCTATATACAAATTAGAGTATGTCTAAATGACGTGTAAAAGCCGACTGCAAAAGACGTAACGTTGTTAAATTTTATTGTTATTAATTATAAATATATATGGATGATGTATAAGAAGTAAAGGATTTTTTTTCTCTCTCTCTCTATTATTTAATAACAATTTACAAATTTTATAATTTGAATTTAAATAATCAAAGAAATAAAGATAATTTTAATACAAAACTAAACTATAAAAATAAACAACTATTTATTTTAATAATTAATTTAGATTTAGCTTGCTAATCTAATCAAATCTACTTGATATAAATTATCATTATTATCAGTTTACTCTTTAAATTTTAAATATAGAATCACTATTATATTTGTATTATATAGTTTTTACACTATATATATATATATATACAGGGTGCCTCAAAAAAATGTATACACACTTTGAACTTCCATAGAAAATTTATTTACCGTTCTACAAAGTTAAATTTCAGGAAAATAGAAAACTGAAAGTCCAATATAAATGAAACATAAATAACAAATGTTAATACTGTTCAAATTGGTGACCTGCAGCATCAATACAATTCTGAGTACGAGTCACCACAGATTCTGTACATCGTATCAAAACGTCCAATGAGATTTCTCTACACGCGGCTTGAATCTCATTCCAAAGAATGTCTAGGTTACGTGGTTTACGTTTGTACACCCCATCTTTTACTGTGCCCCACAAGAAGAAATCCAGTGGTGTAAGGTCTGGAGAGCGTGCTGGAAACTCGATTGGCCCCCTGCGTCCTATCCACTGGCCCGACAAATTTTGATCCAGCACGCTCTCCAGACCTTACACCACTGGATTTCTTCTTGTGGGGCACAGTAAAAGATGGGGTGTACAAACGTAAACCACGTAACCTAGACATTCTTTGGAATGAGATTCAAGCAGTGTGTAGAGAAATCTCATTGGACGTTTTGATACGATGTATAGAATCTGTGGTGACTCGTACTCAGAATTGTATTGATGCTGCAGGTCACCAATTTGAACAGTATTAACATTTGTTATTTATGTTTCATTTATATTGGACTTTCAGTTTTCCATTTTCCTGAAATTTAACTTTGTAGAACGGTAAATAAATTTTCTATGGAAGTTCAAAGTGTGTATACATTTTTTTGAGGCACCCTGTATATGGTTTTGAAAATATATTAATCTATATTTATATCTTTAGATAATAAAAAACATATATTGGACTGAATGAAATATTTATTTGCCAATATTTTATTTAATCCAATATATACCTTTTTAATAAATAATAAATAAATAAATCGATTATATTTACTTTGTCAGTATAAGTACTTTCTCACCATTTTTCTTTGATAGTTTTCAGACCGTATTTAATCTTTCTTTGAATCCTGACCAATTGTGACAACTATATTACTTCACTACAATTAAATAAAGATCAAATAAAATGTTCGTTTGACAGATGAAAATGGAAGTTCCATTTTTAATGAAAAAATACCCCAAGTAAATTGTTGGAGGAACTGTTGAATAAGGCTGCTTCAAGTGCAATAAATTAGCTGAATCGAGATTATTAAATTGCCTGGAAATTACTCTCTAATTTATATTGATTTCTAATATTTATGTCTTGAGAAATTTAAATAGAATTTGAGAGAGACAGAGTAAATTATTTTATTAGATAAATAGTTAACACATATATAAATATATATATTCAAGTGAACAAATACAATATTTTTATATAAAAAATAATATATAATAATTTCCTATATTATTATGTTATTCAAAAAGACAGTAGAATTTCTATAATATGCTTTTAAAATATTGCCATTCTTGGTCTCTCCTGGAGGGGGTCGTTTTCTGGAGGTTGTAAAGATGTAGGATTAGTAGGATGTAGGAGAAATGGATTCTAACCACACAGGTCACCTCAAGTGGGTGGTTTCTTCGGATGTTTTATGAATTACACATTTTAAATATAAACTTTGCCAGGCAGGCATTTATAGCACTTAAATTTTAGAGAAATTATTTAAAATTTTATACTTAAAACTCTGAGAAAAAATATTTTAAAATCATGTAAAAATTAAATATCATAGGAGATTTTGAGCTTGCATTAATTTTTAGCATTTTTAGCGTCCGTGGTTAGCTTTTCTTGATTAACCAAGAATCGGTATTTGGCCAATTCTGGAATAATTAAAAATCAACGAGAATAGTTTATATTTATTCCGATAGATGGCGCAAGCCATCAGCAACTCTCAGTTGCACGATAAGGAGATGCCTTTTTTAAAAATTAATTTTTAGATTTAATTACCTCAGGAATGTCTCGACATTTGGGAAAATGTTGAGATAATTTCACTTCAATTACGGATTCAAGCATTTCCACGTTTTCGTATTTATTTTTTTGAAATTAAAAGATTTAAAAGTCCTTATCGCACTTTTATATCCAGATTAGCTTTATGTAATTGGTTGCAGAGGTTATTAAGCCAGGAATTCTCCGCTAACCGACTTTGTTCGATCATTAAAAAACTGGACTCTTTTTCTTTAATTATAATTCTAGGTATTATAGAGGCCCCCTAATTTACGGTTAAAGCAATAGAAAAGTTTCAAAATTACTGCTTTGAAAATTATTTTAAATATGGAAAAAAAAGTGTATTGCTTATATAATATTGATTTAGATAGATATTTAATTTACCATGTTTTTATGTACCAAAAATTTAAAATTCGACTTTGTGATAACTTATTTTGTCGTATTTTAGGTTTTAAACGAAGGTTGAGTGCAATTAATGAACAGTGTCGTCAAGGAAAATGTCAATGTGAAATTGTTCGGCTGCTCAAGTCCCTTAGAAAACTGTTTCCAAGGCCATCTAACACTTCTTTGGCTTAGCCATGGCGACCATGCCGAAAGAGGAAGAAAACGTACCGCCAACACTTCCGACAACCATGAGATCATCAAAAGCAACTTCAACGAAATTCGAGGTGGCAATGAGAAAAACGCCCGTGAGACCGACATAAGCAAATCGTCAATACATCGAATAGCGAAAAAGGAACTCAACCTCGATGGGTACAACTCTAAAATTCAGCTCCTCACGGATGAGAACAAGCACGTACTGCTGGATAGATGACGTCAACTCAAGAAGTGGACTCAGGTCAGCGATTGGAGTGCATCCTCTTTATGGATGAGAAACTGTTCACCTCCGAAAAGACGCACAACCTCCGAAAACGACAGCAGCTGGTTTGATGAGGCTCCCGGAACATCGGGCATCGTCGAACACCGCCTTCCGCAGTCGGTTATAGCATGGGCAGGGATTTGCGCCAGTGGCAAGACCCCCTCGTTTTCGTGGGTCAGGGTTCAAAATCAACCAAGAAGTGTATCGGCACGCCATTCTCGAGCCAGTCGTACTCCCATGGGTTTAACAGCACTTCGGCGATGCGGATTGAACGTTCCAGCAGGACTCCACGCCGGCTCACAAGGCGAAATTGACTCGGAACTGGTGCAGGGCCCATTTTTCAGACTTCATCATGTCGGCGGAATTGCCGCCCTACTCACCCGATATCAACCCTACGGATTATATCGTGTGATATATTTTACAGACCAGGGTCTCTGTTACACGCCGCAAAGTTTGAAGTCAGTGAAGCTTTCACTGCGCCGAGAATGGGACCGATTGTCGCCGGAGGACCTGTGACCCATAGCCGAAAATTCCAAGTCACGTTTGGATCTGTATATCGCCGCCAAGGGAGGCCACTTTGAAACCGGCTGAATAAATTGTTATTTGGTATCTGTATTATATTGTAATGCACATTGTTAATTTCTTCAATATTTTGTTTTAAAAAATGATGACTAAAAATGTTTGATTCCGTTATTTTGGGACGCCCTGTAGAGAATGTGGTTAAAATGTTTTCAAGGCCCAATTATAAGTTTATTTTGTTTTATAACTGACAAAGTGACTTTCGAAACGTCGATAAAAATCAAATAATTTTACTGACTGAAACTTCTATTTAATATACACCAGATACATTTATTAATTACATCGAGTATAACAACAGTTGTTCTTATTTAATATATAAGGTCGATTCTCACAGTTTAAAAATTTCTCCGAAATTCTCCCGGCTGAAGAAACACCGCCATCGATCCAGGGTGAAGTGGAGCTCTGACAAAGTCCTGATGGAACTTGACATCTAGATAATTGAATGGCTCAATGACAATACCCAATTGATTCCAAACAGAAGCATACTAATGCAATAAGTGTGCCACAGCCTTTAATTGAATTTTAGTTACCGCATTTTACCAATTTATTCTCTCTGTTCAGAGTAAATGGGATCATACTGCCACCATCATTTATAACAGAAGGTTTAGGAATTCACATAGAGCTCCACTTAGTCGTACGTAATACCCGAAATCTATCTTAGTAATAGGAACTTATATTTATTCCCGACATTTCCCAGGTAAACTGCTTCAAGGCCTAGTCTGTTTTTTTTTGTTTGAAATGGGCGAGATTCAACGGAGTCCTGGCCCTCATAAAGTTCTGATATTTAAATCGAATTTATAGTTTTCTTCTTTGTCGCCACAATAGTGATTTAAACTGTATATAATAAATATATATATGTTAAAAAATATTTTCTCATATATAAATTACTGGCGAATGTGTACCCGGCTTCGCCCGGGTTTTATCCGAGTGAAAGTTTGCCTAACGAATATTACTGATGATAATATTCCGGGACACACAGAATGTAATGATAATAATATTCGTTACATTATATATTTATATAATATAGAAAATATATTTTTCGCGAGCAAACATATCCATTCTCTCTACTGAATAGAATTTTAATAAGATATATATAAATGAAAATATCTAAAGATATACTACATGATCTTAACCAAAAGGCCGAAAAACGATATTTTATATGTAGAGATGACCTGGCTTCGTGTGCCTTCTGCTCGAGGAAATGTTTCGCAGTAGAATTTTGTTCTTGCCTACTAAAAATTATTATCTGGCTCCGCCCGTGGACTGCTTTAGTGAATATTCCCCTAAAGAATTTTGTTTATGTCAATCAAGCATGATACAGCAATATTGTCATTAGCATTTCTGACTAAAAAAATTTTGTTGCTCAGTACTATAATTTTTCTTGGTTAAAGTGCGACAAAAAAAAACTATTTCAGATTTAACTCTGTCCTTTTCAAATTTCAGCGAGATTAGTTACATATTGAGGGCGTGCATAGCCGACATTCTATATACAGTTACGAGCGTCATTCCTCATCTCCTAATCAACAATCAGTCATTAGTTTTCATCTTTGTCACCGTTGTTTTTTTTTTTTTTTTGGAATGGCGCCCTCCTATTGGTTGGCTACGGTCACGCCACCTTTGCCCCCCTCCCCTATCATGCCCCACTCGCCTTTTTTTTGGAATGGCGCTCTCCTATTGGTTGGCTACGAACACGCCACCTTTGCCCCCCCCCCCACAAACAAACGATAATAAACTACAGCAACAATGTAATTTGCATCTTCACTATTATAAAACAACAACAAATCAAATTAACAATGTAAACATATATTTTAACATTACATTTTAACATTTAACACAAAAACATTACAATATTTTCTTTCAATATATATTAATATTGAAATTCCAAGTTTTTTTTACGTCATTGGAATATTATATTACTAAATTCTCAAATTGAATTTATTATACTTGGAACACATTTTAAGCATTGTTACAATTTATAAATATAATTTCACCAGATGCTGCTAGAGGCGCTGCTTGCGAGTGAAAGTAGAAAATTTGCAAATAAAATTGCAAATAAAATTTATTTCAAACCAAATTCAAACCAGAAACCTTTCCAGTAGTTTAGTAAATATATACCTTCCTAAAGTTTCACGGCGATTGGATAATCTTACCTTTTAAAAACCTTCATCATGTGAACAAACTAACATTCATCGTGTAAACAAACCACGTGTTAATTATTAACCAATCAAATTCATTTATCGTCGCGACCAGTGCTGCGCCCAAGCGGTAAAAGGCTGGAAATAACGCTTTTTTGTTTTATATTATTTTAAAAAAGAACATTAACCTTTTTAGTGTTTTGAATAGCCTATATGTTAAACGAAATCTTCAGCTATCTACATGCGAAATTTCATAATAATTTATTCTGTAGATTTTGCGCAACGCGATAACAAACATCGATTTTGGATTTCATTTTTATAGATATAAGGATTTGTTTGTTTTTGAGAAAAAAGAGCATCATACCAATGGCATGCAATCTTGAGATCTGGAAAAAATAATTAGAGCAGTTATTCTTTAATTGTCCTAATAAAATAATTTTAGAAAGAAACACTATACACTTGAGGCGCAAATAAGAAATGAAATAAAAATATATAATACGTTTTCGCATATTTACAAAAGGTTTTGTGCCGGCCAAAGGAAACAACAACAATGACTTTATATAGTGTAAAGCCGCGACATCTCTCTGGCAGTCGATTTTGCATAATTTGTTCTAGAATAAATTGTTAAAGAAATATAAATAAAAAAATAATATAACATATATTTATATTATACTCAACACCAAATACATAATATGATATAAATTTAGAACACAAGACCCCAAAAGAAAATTGCATATAATTGAGATAAGAATTGTAAAGATCTTTGGGAACCTTCCAATTTAATTAACCAAAATTAATGTTAATTTTATTCATATTCCTACACTATATTTTAAACCAATCTATTATAATATAAGCAAATATTCGGAGAATAGTTCGATTATTTCCTATCATATATAGGACGATTTTCTACCATTTTAATAGGACGATATTAAAAATGAGAAGTAATTTTAATGAAGATTTCTCTGAAGTTTGACTTATTAAACCTACGCGATGGATTTACCTAATGCGTATTTCTACTGCAGATAATATATTAGCTATCAGACGATAGAATTAAAACGAACTGTGCAAAAGATGGGCAGTGGATTAAATAGGATAAACCGATGTCGTCACTCTCTGACACGTTAACCCTATAAATAATTCATCTTCAGTTTAGTAATGTCATTTTGTACGATTTGACAAAAATTTCTCATATTTTAATTCTTTCTTCAAAGTACAGATAGTGCTTGATATTGTTTCCAATAAAGTAATATAATCAATATAATAAATTACTTTTTAGAGAAAGAAAGGTGCCTATTTATATTTCAAATCTGTAAAAACAAAATAAAAGTCAGAAGTTTTGATCAAGTGAAAATATATGGGATTTTCTATTAATTTCAAACGTTAATTGGCTTTTTATCACTTTTCAGCGCCGCCTAATTGCGCAGATGATTTCCTCTCTTGCACCGTTTAGGGCGGTGCCCTACAAATTTGTTGGTCGATGGCCACTAACGGTAGAATGTACTTTCTGCTGCATATTGGTTGGTGGGAACATTTTGGCTATATATTATAAATATCCATAAAGCATATATTATGCTTTGTTTTAATAATGAAGAGAGATATATATATATAATATAATTATTATATATATAATAATCCTTATGGAAAAACAATAGAAAAAAATAAAAGATAAGTGGGTCAGGTGTTGATATTAAAAATAAAAAAGGCATCTCCTGACCACGAGCACATGTGCTTTTTAGATGGCAGAGCGCCATCTAGTGGAACAAAAATAAACTAAACGTTTATTTAGCTTGCTCCGTGATATTTGGCCAACCCAATTTCTTGATTTATCAAGAAAAGCAATCCACGAACGCGTTTCGCGCTGTTGGCGCTCGTCAGCGTGGAGAAGGCTGTAACCACTGCGACCAAAAAATATTTTTGGTCCCAATGGCTTCCTGAGAAATCAGAAAATGGGTATTTAAGGCCAAATTTGCGTAAAGACGCTTAACACATGAAAAAAACAATAGAAAAAATAAAAGATAAGTGGGTCAGGTGTTGATATTAAAAATAAAAAAGGCATCTCCTTTAACGAGCACATGTGCTTTTTAGATGGCAGAGCGCCATCTAGTGGAGCAAAAATAAACTAAACGTTTATTTAGCTTGCTCCGTGATATTTGGCCAACCCACTTTCTTGATTTATCAAAAAAAGCCATCCACCAACGCGTTTCGCGCTGTTGGCGCTCGTCAGCGTGGAGAAGGCTGTAACCACTGCGACAAAAATATTTTTTGTCCCAATGGCTTCCTGAGAAATCAGAAAATGGGTATTTAAGGCCAAATTTGCGTAAAGACGCTTAACACATGAAAAACAATAGAAAAAATAAAAGATAAGTGGGTCAGGTGTTTATATCTATATATATAAAAATGAATGTTTGTATGTTTGTTTGTTTTTTGTTGGTTTCTATGTCCGCGGTATACAAATTCGCAGTAGTTCACTAATTCAAACCAAAATTTCTATACATAGGTAAAAAATAACGGGGATGACGATAGGCTATTTTAAAAAATATATAAATCAATTATTAAAACTATATATTCAAATTATTCGACTTAGTTCACGAGCAGCGCCCTCTAGAACACTCAAGCGACCTGCCGGCGGCGTGCGCCCGTTGGCTGCCGGCGAGCACGTGACTTCCTTGTGCGCGCGTATGGCGGGCGGTCGCGTGGAACAGCCCTAGCCGAAAGCCATGCGCGCGCACAGGGCAGTCACGTGCTCGACGGCAGCCAACGGGCGCACGCCGCCGGCAGGTCGCTTGAGTGTTCTAGAGGGCGCTGCTCGTGAACTAAGTCGAATAATTTGAATATATAGTTTTAATAATTGATTTATATATTTTTTAAAATAGCCTATCGTCATCCCCGTTATTTTTTACCTATGTATAGAAATTTTGGTTTGAATTAGTGAACTACTGCGAATTTGTATACCGCGGACATAGAAACCAACAAAAAACAAACAAACATACAAACATTCATTTTTATATATATAGATATCAACACCTGACCCACTTATCTTTTATTTTTTTCTATTGTTTTTCATGTGTTAAGCCTCTTTACGCAAATTTGGCCTTAAATACCCACGGGCAGGTCGCCTCAGCGTTCTAGACGAGAAACTTTTTCTTAATTACAATGCAAGAGTCCTTAACTATATTTACAGTTTTTCTAATTTATAACTATTTCACATATTTACATATATATTTTCCTTTTTTGCTATAATTAATCTAATTCGCCGTTTAAAATAACTGCTCTTGCTATATTTGCTATGTTTTATTTTGCTATGTTTTATGTGTTTGAATAAATACATTTAATCGTGTAAACCCGGGCGTTGCCCGGGTCATTCGTCTAGTTAAAAATACAAAAAGGCATCTCCTGACCACGAGCACATGTGCTTTTTAGATGGCAGAGCGCCATCTAGTGGAGCAAAAATAAACTAAACGTTTATTTAGCTTGCTCCGTGATATTTGGCCAACCCAATTTCTTGATTTATCAAGAAAAGCCATCCACCAACGCGTTTCGCGCTGTTGGCGCTCGTCAGCGTGGAGAAGGCTGTAACCACTGCGACAAAATATTTTTGGTCCCAATGGCTTCCTGAGAAATCAGAAAATGGGTATTTAAAGCCAAATTTGCGTAAAGACGCTTAACACATGAAAAAAAACAATAGAAAAAATAAAATATAAGTTGGTCAGGTGTTGATATTGAAAATAAAAAAGGAATCTCCTTTAACGAGCACATGTGCTTTTTAGATGGCAGAGCGCCATCTAGTGGAGCAAAAATAAACTAAACGTTTATTTAGCTTGCTCCGTGATGTTTGGCCAACCCAATTTCTTGATTCATCAAGAAAAGCCATCCACGAACGCGTTTCGCGCTGTTGGCGCTCATCAGCGTGGAGAAGGCTGTAACCACTGCGACCAAAAAATATTTTTGGTCCCATTGGCTTCCTGAGAAATCAGAAAATGGGTATTTAAGGCCAAATTTGCGTAAAGACGCTTAGCACATGAAAAAAAATAAAAGATAAGTGGGTCAGGTGTTGATATTAAAAATAAAGAAGGCATCTCCTGACCACGAGCACATGTGCTTTTTAGATGGCAGAGCGCCATCTAGTGGAGCAAAAATAAACTAAACGTTTATTTAGCTTGCTCCGTGATATTTGGCCAATTTATTACTGTTCTACATGGTCGATGAGGTGGACCTGGGTACAACCGACGAGGGCTCACGCTGATGGTGAAGTGACTGTTTTTTCGGCTAGGGCAGAGGCTTTTTATATTATTGCCGAGTGAGGAGACATGCGGGAATTTGGACTTTGAACGGGTGCAAAGGGCGTGGGGCGTCTGCGGTATTCCACACCCTTTGGACCTGATGGTAACGGCCTGCCAAATTCCTCTTTAGGGTTGATTTCTAACTCGATCTCTTGCTTAGCTCTTAATCTATTACATAGTTTCATTTATTCATCCTCAGTTTGTACAAAGTACATTACATGTGGTGATGCAATGACACATGTCAATCATGCGTATAATTATTTATAGATGTGTTTCTATATACAACTTGACAATCTTGTTATAAGTATTATACAATATAGGGTTGTTGGTTTATTTTGCCATATACATATGTATATTATATATATATATATATATATACTAGACGAATGACCCGGGCAACGCCCGGGTTTACATGATTAAATGTATAATTCAAACACATTAACCATTTGCCCGTTGGCTGGCAGCGAGTAAATGTCTGCGCCCGTTGACTCCCGGCGAGCAAGTGACTGCTCCCGTCGGCTGCCGGCGAGCAAGTGGCTTCCCGGCGCATGCGCGCGCACAGGGAAGCCACGTGCTCGCAGGCGGCCAATGGGCGCGCCCCGCCATCAGATCCACCGCGTTCTAAAGGGCGCTGCTCGTGAGCTATTTAGAATAATTTGAATATATAGTTTTAATAATTGATTTATATATTTTTAAAATAGCCTATCGTCATCCTCGTTTTTTTTTACCTATGTATGGAAATTTTGGTTTGTATTAGTGAACTACTGCGAATTTGTATACCGGACATACAGACCAACCAACAGACAAACATACAAACATTCATTTTTATATATATAGATATATATATCTATATATTAAAAATAAAGAAGACATTTCCTGACCAAAAGCTCATGTGTTTTTTAGATGGCAGTGCGCCATCTAGTGTAGCAAAAATAAACTAAACGTTATTATAGAGCAACCATAAATACATCTATAATTAAAAAAGCCTATATTGGATCAAAATAATATTCATTTACCATTATATTCTGATCCAATATATGCCTTCTTAAATTAATAATATATTATTAATATTTTATGTTTTTTTTTAATTATAAAGAGAGATAATATAATTAGTATATACACACTCAATGTTATGTTTTATTTATAAAGGGAAATAATATATTTATTATATAGATACAATGTTATGTGTGTTTTAATTATAAAAAGAGCTAGTATATCCAGTATTTTTATTTATTTTTTTTTCAATTTTTAAAGCGCTATGTCCCCCTAGGGACACTTACGCTGTCATAGATGTATGCCTTTACATTTGTCTATACATATAAATAGAATAATTTTAGGCCATGAATAGAATAGTCATTAGATATTAACAATGGGAAAGAGAGAAAATAAACGAAAGAAATAACGGCGTACAAAAGAGAGAGAGAGAAATAAGGGTTCCCCGGGCCCCTGGAGCGCAAAAAAGGCCAACTGCCCGGCACAAAAGAAAGAAGTGTCTGGCAATATGTACAATCAGCATAATGTAAATTATCTTAGTTCCTTGAAAACTATTTGTTGCTATATAATTTAAAATATAGAAGTGGTCAGGTGTTGATATTAAAAATAAAGAAGGCATCTCCTGACCACGAGCACATGTGCTTTTTAGATGACAGAGCGCCATCTAGTGGAGCAAAAATAAACTAAACGTTTATTTAGCTTGCTCCGTGATATTTGGCCAACCCAATTTCTTTATTTATCAAGAAAAGCCATCCACGAACGCGTTTCGCGCTGTTGGCGCTCGTCAACGTGGAGTAGGCTGTAGCCACTGCGATCAAAAATATTTTTGGTTCCAGAGGCTTCTTGAGAAATCAATAAATGGGTAATCAAAGCCAAATTTGCGTAAGGACATTTAATACACGAAAAAAACAATTTAAAATAAAAATAAAATAAGTAGGTCAGGTATTGATATTGAAAATAAAGAAGGCATCACCTGACCATCAAAAAGCACATTGCTCGTGGTCAGGAGATGCCTTCTTTATTTTTAATATCAACACCTGACCCACTTATCTTTTTTTTCTATTTTTTTTTTTCATGTGTTAAGCGTCTTTACGCAAATTTGGTCTTGAATACCCATTTCTTGATTTCTCAAGAAGCCCCTGGGATCAAAATTCGTTTTAGTCGCAGTGGTTAGAGCCTACTCTACGCTGATGAGTGCCAAACAGCGCGAAACGCGTTCGTGGAAGGCTTTTCTTGATTCCTCAAGAAATTTGGTTGGCAAATATCACGGAGCAAGCTAAATAAACGTTTAGTTTATTTTTGCTCCACTATATGGCGCTCTGCCATCTAATAAGCACATGTGCTCGTGGTCAGGAGATGCCTTCTTTATTTTTAATTTAAAATATATATACAAATGGTATTGAATTTAATAAACATTTCTTTACTGGAAATGGAATTATTGGATCTGTTACTATTAAATTATTGTCGATTCTATAGTCTTGAAAAACATTAGTATGTCAGTATAGATACAATGTTATGTTTCAAATATAAAGAAAGCTAGTTTTCAACATTGTATGGAGATTATGTATGTTAAAACGTGTCTATCAAAATTTGATAAAAGAGTTAGAATTTCAAATTGAATCATTAGTGATAAATTGTGAAAAATAATTCCATATTTCAAATGATAAATTGGGGTTAAAGTCTAGAGTAACACGAGATCATCCGAATGGTCCTAAATAATCCGAGCAGAGTGCAATAAAAGGTAACTTGAGAAGGAATCTTAATAATTACTTCAACACCTCAGCGCATTTGTTTTTATTGCATCGATTTCTTTAAAATATTCTGAAAAGAGAGAATTCGTTGATTCCAATTACTTTTATTGACAAGCCGGATAAAACGAATATTTCTCTTTAACATGTTTTAAACAAATCTTCTGTGCGCTATTCAACAATATTTTACTGTTATTTTGATATTAATTTAATTATCTATATCCTTTCAATACTTATAAAAAATATTAGAATATTTTATTTAAGAATGTAGAAAGGTGGCCTTATAACAGTAACCTCTCCAGAGTGTCGAGACTAGAAATTCAGATAAAGAGCATCAGGTTATTTTCTTTAAAAATAATGCCAACCTGGTCCTAATTGAAATTCAATAAATATTGGAAATTCATACTCAAACTTCGTATTCCACAGGTTTATAAATAATTTCATATATGGTAAAAAATATTTTTTTCTGACGTTCATATATTTTGTGATAATTTACTAACTCAATTTCGTTAAAAGTTTTTTAGAAACGACAATAAAATAAACTATTTTGCGGGCCGACATATCATGTATAATTAAATAAAATTCTTAATATTTCTTTAATTTGTTCCACGTTTAGTTCCTCAAGACTTTCAGCACATGTTTTCGACAGGCTCATGGTATTAGTTATAAAATGGTGTGAAATCAACATTTCTAGACCCAGTCTAGACCATCTTTATAATGCATAGTGAATAAATCTTTGATTCATGTGAAATTTATCTCCCGATAGTGATTTAAATAATTTTGATAGTGATTGAGATGATGGTGTAAGCCATCAACAACGTTAAGTTACACGATCGGGGGAGGTTTCATGTGCGCTGACTAGGGGCGTCACAAGGGGAGTTACCGGAGATAGCCCTACAAGTCTTTATATATACAACAGGTATATGGAGAGTCCTCTGGTCCGTATCCTTTTCTCTTTACATTGAGCTATTCCATATACGTTCTTAATTGTTCAAATAAGTTATTTAAGAATTAGAAAAGAATAAGTCAATAATTTTATAAGAGGTTGCTAAGAAGTAACTAGAAGTAAAGACATAAAAAGTAGTTTAAAGGCACCTAAAAAGTAGACTAGCAATACCCAAGATTCATACAAAAAGTAGAGAAGAAGTTGATAAGGAGTATTTCAAGAAAAATACAAAATTATCGAGAAGGAATAGCAAAACCATGCATGTTAATAGGAGTAAGTAACTCTCTCTCTCTTGGGTAAAGGGAGGAGATATCAGAGCCTCTTTCAAAGTGAGATACGCCGTTTTTCTCAAAGTTTTACTAACCGGCAGATTCTTCCTTGAGAAATTTGGGCAGTAATAGCGTAATAATATAAGTATATAGCGCAATGGAAATTCGATCATTTTCTCAATATACAAGGGTGTCAGTTATATTCGAAAAACACAAGCAGGATCGAAATCCAGTTAGTTTATCTAAAAATCTTTTTTAACTCGAATTTTTCTGAAGGTCTTTTGCTCTCATCTACTCGACGACTGGTTCATTCAATCTATTTTATTTCTAAGATCTAATAGTGTTTCTTCAAATGAGACAAGTAGATATAACAGATATACACATAAATGAAAATATCGAAGGCTGAAGGTACAATTACCTCTTGTGCTCCAATTCTTTTATAATAATAAATATCGAATTTTGTAATAAATTGGAACTACTTGACTCATCCAGTGTGAATCTTCTCAGAAGTTTAGCCGATTCATTTGGAAAGGTTAGCCATTGATGAGCTAATCCTTGCAATAATTTCGCCTTATTTCTAGTTAGTAATTGTAAAGATTCTCTCTCCTGCTATATGGTAATAAACGATAGACCAGTATAGTTATATTTTCAACACTCAGATGTCTGTATTTGAACTGTTGAATTTATATCTTAGTCCATATCTATGCGAAGGCATTATTAAGGCAGATGGCACTACATTATATGAGAATGTGGTGTGTGAAATAACATGTTAGGTAACTAATCAACCTATCAAAGAGAATTTCAAGTGCGGGGGCGGCAACCTGACCGATGTGAATTTAATGAGCCCAAGATAAAAGCCACTAAATCCCAATTTCAGATTGTTCCAGCGAAATGGGAATTTGATGGGGTTTCTCTATGAACGAACAAAGGAAAGTCTTTCTTTGAAAATCCTTTTTAACAAGGAGGCACGTCTCCAATTAATATTTAAAGGTCAAAGATAATTTGTAGAAATACTTCAAATTAGTGGAAATATTAAAGGAAAGATTATCTCTCCAAATTTGTGGCTGCTCCTCTCTAGTTTAAATGTTGGGATTATAGTAAAGCGGATTAAATTACCGGTTCCATCGATAGGAGTGCTAAGCTGGTGAATTATTGGTGGCGGAACCAATGTTTACATCCGTGATTGCCTCTTGGACTAGCAACTGGGATCGCCACACATGTGTGAATGTTATACATGATATAGAGTCCCAACAATGTCACACACAGGTATTTTACCTTTTTATAACATTATATGAAGTCACAGCTATCCCACACATGTGTGTCTTGTTGAACAATAATATAGAGTCCCAGCTATGTCACACACAGGTGTGCCCTGTTATAATATAATATCAAGCCACAGCTATGCCACACATGTGTGCCCTGTTATGACATTATATAGAGTCACGGCTATGTCACACAGGTGTGCCCTTTTATAATATAATATGAAGTCACAGCTATATCACACAGGTGTGCCCTGTTATAATATAATATGAAGTCACAGCCATGTCACACAGGTGACCCCTGTTATAATATAATATGAAGTCAAAGCTATGTCACACAGCAGTGTGCCCTGTTATAACATTATATGGAGTCCCAGCTATGTTACACACAGGTGTGTGCCCTGTTATGATATTATATGGAGTCCCAGCTATGTCACAAACAGGTGTGCCCTGTTATAGCATTATATGGAGTTACAGCTATGTAACACAGAAGTGCTCCCTGTTTTGACATTATATGGAGTCACAGGTATGTCACACACAGGTGTGTGCCCTGTTATGATATTATATGAAGTCACAGCTATGTCACAAAGGTATGCTCTGTTATAACCTTATATGGAGACATAGCTATGTCACACACAGGTGTGCCCTATTATAATATAATAATGAGTCAAAGCAACGTCACACACAGGTGTGCCCTGTTATAATATAATATGAAGCCACAGCTATGTCACACAGGTGTGCCCTGTTATAATACTATATGGAGTCACAGCTATGTCACACAGCTGTGCACTGTTATAATGAAATATGAAGTCACAGCTATGTCACACAGGTTTGCCCTGTTATAACATTATATGGAGTCACAGCTATGTCACACACAGGTGTGTACATTGTCATAACATGATATAGTCTTAGCTATGTCACACACAGGTGTGAACCCTGTTAAAACATGATATATAGTCCCAACTATGTAATCCACAGGTATGTACCCTGTGTGTTAGAACATTATATGAAGTCACAGCTATTCCATACATGTGTGCCCTGTTGAAACATAATATAGAGTCTCGGCTATGTCACACACAGGTGTGTAAATTGTTACAACATGATATAGAGTCTTAGCTATGTCACACACAGGTGTGAACCCTGTTAAAATATAATAGAGTCCTAACTATGTAACCCACAGGTATGTACCCTGTTAGAACATTATTTGAAGTCACAGCTATGTCACACATGTGTGCCCTGTTATAACATGATATAGAGTCCCAACTATGTCACACACAGGTATGTACCCTGTTATAACATTATATAAAGTCACAGCTATGTCACACATGTGTACCCTGTTAAAACATGATATAGAGTCCCAGCTATATCACACACAGGTGTGTACATTGTCATAACATGATAAAGAGTCCCAGCTATGTCACACAAAGGTGTGAATCCTGTTAAAACATTATTTCGAGTCCCAACTATGTCAGACACAGGTATGTACCCTGTTAGAACATTATATGAAGTCACAGCTATCCCACACATGTGTGCCCTGTTAAAACATGATATATATAATCCCAGCTATGTCCCCAGCAGGTGTGTGCATTGTCATAACATTATAAAGAGTCCCAGATATGTCACACACAGGTGTGCCCAGTTGTACTGCTATGCCACACATGCGTGTCCTGTTATAACATTATATAGAGTCACAGCTATATCACACAGGTGTACCTTGTTATAATATAATATGAAATCTCAGCTATGTCACACACCAATGTGCCTTATTATAACATTATATGAAGTTGCAGCTATGTTACACACAGGTGTGTGCCCTGTTATGATATTATATGAAGTCACAGCTATGTCACACAGGTGTGCTCTGTTATACCATTATCTGGAGTCACAGCTATGTCACACACAGGTGTGCCCTGCTATAATACAAGGTATGCCCCATAAGTTCCCGGACTGGGTCCATAAAGAAGGAAAGATATTTTTTGAAAAATATTAAAACTTTTCAATGTAATCCCCTCTTGCTTCAACGCACCAGCGCTATCGTTTCTCCCAATTGTCTAAACAGTTTTTATAGGCCTCTTTTGGGATGCTCTCCAATGCCAACAGCGATTTTTCTATTATGTCATCCCTAGTGTCAAAATACCTTCCTTTTAGAACTGCTTTAAGTTTGGGTAACAGGAAAATGTCATTTGGTGAGATATTTGGGTAATAGGGTGGTTGAGGTAGGATTTGTGCCCCGTTTTTCGCCAAAATATTCGTCACCAAGTGCGCTGTTTGAGGGCGGGCATTGTCATGGTGTAGGATCCAGTCACCATTAGTCCATTTTTCTGGCCTTTTTTTAGAATCGCTTCCCTTAGACGGCGAAGAATACCCAATTACATTTCCTTAATAACTGTTTGGCCTGCAGGAAGATACTCGTGATGAACAATGCCCTTGTTATCCAAAAAATCGGCCAGGAACACCTTGTTTCTGGATTTCAATATCCTGGATTTTTTGGGTCGAGGCTCACCCTGACCTCTCCACTCGGCAAATTGACGCTTGGTTTCAGGGTCATAGCCATAGACCCATGTCTCGTCGCCTGTGATTATCTTGTCTTTCCATTCCAGATCCGTTCTTATCATTTCCAACATGTCCTCACAGTTTGCAAGCCGACACAGTTTTTGCTCATTAGTGAGGAATCTTGGAATTAATTTTGCAGGAGTTTTTTTGAGTTTCAAATCTTAGGTTACGATCCTTCTAATCGTTGTTTTAGAGATGCCTGTGCCTTGCTCTAGCTCCAGAAAAGTGGTTCGTGATTTTATTTGATCAAATCGGTGATTTTTTTGCACATTTTCTCAGTCCTTTGAAATTTTGGGCTTCCTTGACAAAGATCATCTTCAATGGAAATTCTGCCATCTTTGAATCTAGAATGCCAATCAAAAACAATTGTTTTCTTTGTGCGTCATTGGGAAATGCTTTATTAAGCATTTCAAAAGTTTCGGTTGCTGATATTTGAAGTTTCACACAAAATTCTATGCAAATCTTCTGCTTCAATTTTTGTTCCATCGTAAAATCGCAGCAGCGCCAGGTGTAACCTTTAAATAAATTAGAATGACCTTGGTTCGCGCGCACGTACCGCCTCAATATTGGTACCACCGTGTTGCCAGATATTTTTTCTATAATAAACAGCCAAATTTATTTTTATTTTTCATTAATTTTTTTTATGGACCCAGTCCGGCAACTAATGGGACATACCTTGTATAATATGAAGTCACAGCTATGTCACAGAGGTGTGCCCTGTTATAATACTATATGGAGTCACAGCTATGTCACACACAGGTGTGCCCTGTTATAATACTATATGGAGTCACAGCTATGTCACACACAGGTGTGCCCTGTTATAATATGATGTCACAGCTCTGTCACACAGGTGTGTCCTGTTATAACATTATATGGAGCCACAGCTATGTCACACAGAAGTGTGCCCTGTTATAACATTATATGGAATCCCAGCTGTGTTACACAAAGGTGTGTTCCCTGTTATGATATTATATGAAGTCACAGCTATGTCACACAGGTGTGCCCTATTAAAACATTATATGGAGTCACAGCTATTTCACACACAGGTGAGCCCTGTTATAAAATAATGTGAAGTCACAGCTATGTCACACAGGTGTGCCCTGTTATAATATAATAGGAAGTCACAGCCATGTCACACAGGTGTGCCCTGTAATAATATAATATGAAGACACAGCTATTTAACCCAAAAGTGCGCCCTGTTATAACATTATATGGAGTCACAGGTATGTCACACACAGGTGTGTGGCCTGTTATAAAATTATATGATGTCACAGCTATGTCACACAGGTGTGCCCTGTTATAACATCATATGGAGTCACAGCTATGTCAAACAGATGTGCTCTATTATAACATTATATGAACTAGTAATACTGTGTCCACTAATATGTATATTTGTTCATCAGTGCGCCCATCATGACTTTCATATTATTCTAAATATAATGCCTCAATAAATAATATTCAGCGGCGCTTAGTGTTATAATATCACAGTTAAAATCATTTAAAATACAAAGTAGGTGTGGGAAATTTGTGCATGAAAAATCATTATAAAAATTACAATCAGAATAAGTTAAACATCTTAAAATATTAAAGGAAAAATAATGAGGTCCATCTTATATTTTAAAATATTTGTAATAAGTACTGTAGTATTCTGTGTTTAAAAATATAGAATATATCATCATCAAAAACAATAATATACGATGTATAATGTAAACAACGTGTTGATGTAAAAATATGAATATAAAGTGTAATAAACAATTTGTAATAAAATAATTTCATCTGGTGAGTAATGTTCAATTAATAAATTAAATAATAACTATACAACATAAATTGGCGACGAGAATTTGAAAATATAACTGTAGCCCTAAAAAAAACAAGTATGGCAGCCAACCTGACGCCACCTTTACCCATGAATATGAATGCTAGCAATTTATTTGCGGAATATAAGCAATGGATGGAATCCTATGCCATTTTTGAAATAGCATCTGGAATTTAAAAAAAAATCGGATGAAATTAAGAGAGCAACTCTATTGCATTGTTTAGGGCCAAATGTACAACGTATATTTTTCAACTTGCCAGATGAAAAGAAAAATTATGAACAAACTAAAATGGCTTTAGATAAATATTTCACACCTCATAAAAATGTGGTCACTGAAAAATTTAAATTTAGACAAAGAGTCCAGAAAGATGATGAATCGATCGACAACTAACTAATTTCTTTAAGAGAGCTTTCTAAATCTTGTGAATTTGGGAATTTAGAAGCTGATATGATAAGAGACCAAATAATTGAAAAATGTAACAACAAAAAACTTAAAGAAAAATTGTTGCAACAAGAAAATTTGACACTGTCAAAAACCATTGATATTGCTAGAATATTAGAAATTTCTAAAAAATAAATTAGACTTCTTGTACCTCAAAATGATCAAACACTAAATAGAGTTCAAATTAAACCTAAAAAGCACTATAATGCTAATAATTTCAACAAAGGTAGATTCACTAATCAAGGTACCCCATCATTTTCAGGTGCCTCAAAGCCTAAATGTTATCGCTGTGGATTAGATACACATTCAGCACAAGAATGTGGTGCTAAAAAATGACTTGTTCATATTGCAATAAATTAGGACATCTTTTTAGAGCTTGCAGGAACCGCCCAAATCAAAATAATAATAGAAACCACAAAGTTTCAATCAAACTAAAGTTTAGACCATACAAGAAGAAAATAAGACTGAAGTAGGTGAAAGTTCAGATGAATATACCTACTATACAGGTGCTGAAAATAAAGAAAAAGTGCAAATAGATGGTAGTGAAATAAATATGATAATTGATACAGGGAGTGATAGAACTTTCATAAGCTATAATAAGATGCTTGAATTATATGGCCATAAAATTATGCCAAAATTACATGACACCACCCGAACCTTTTTTGCCTATGGTCAAGATAGACCTCTTCCATGTTATGGTTATTTCAATGCTGTGATTTCTTGGAAAGAAAATTCAATTTCAGAAGAAATTTATGTGATTGATAAAAAAGTTAAATCTTTGTTGGGAGGCAAGGCTAGTTTTGAACTAGGTATAATTAAAAGGGTAAATCATGTAAATGAATCAATGTCTACTAATATAGAAACTCTTGTTCAAGAACATGAACATCTTTTCCATGGACTTGGAACTATAAAAGGCTATAGTCATAAAGTGACATTGAAAGACAACTATAGGCCCATTGCCCAGAGATGCCGTCGTATACCTTATGCAATGGTAGAAGCAGTAAATCAAGAGCTTGATAAGATGCTAGAGAATGGAATCATTGAAGAAGTGCATCAAGGTTCTGAATGGGTTTCTAACATAATAGTTGTTCCAAAAAGGGATAGTGAGGAAATTAGACTATGCATAGACCTTCGGGAAGTGAATAAAGCAATATTGAGAGAAAGACATCCAATTCCTACAATTGACAATATGTTACATGCCCTTAAAGGTGCTAAAGTATTTGCAAAGCTGGATGCAAAAAAAGGGTTTTGGCAGGTTGACTTAGACCCTCAATCAAGACCACTTACAACTTTCATCACGCACCGTGGTTGTTACAGATTTCGTAAAGTTCCTTTTGGTCTATCAAGTGCTCCAGAGGCATATCAGAAAGGAATGGATTCAATTTTACTTGATTTGAAAGGTGTAATTTGTTACTTGGACGATGTCGTAATTTACGCCAAAGATAGACAAGAACTAGAAGAAAGGCTTAGAAAAGTCTTACAAAGATTTGATAAAGTAGGCATTAGGCTAAACAGGTATAAGTGCAAATTTGCAATGGAAGAATTGGATATTTTAGGTCACATTGTTAGTAGTGAAGGTTTTAAAACCTGATAATAGGAAAATAGAAGCAGTCTTAAATTTTCCAATACCAAAAAATATTGAGATGTTAAGGTCATTCTTAGGAACTTGTGGGTTTTTAAGAAAATTCATACCTAATTTTTCTAAATTGGAAGAACCTCTAAATAATTTGACTAGAAAAAATGTTAGGTGGAATTGGGATTTAAAAACAAATAAAGCATTTCAGGATCTTAAAGAGTCACTAACAAAAGAGCCATGCTTGGCATATTACAACTTGAACTCACCAACTGAATTAATCACAGATGCAAGCCCTATTGGTATTGGAGCAGTATTAATACAAACACAACAAAATGGCATTAAAAGACCCATTGCATATGCCAGCAGATCCTTAACTGATACTGAAAAAAGATATTCACAAATAGAAAAAGAGACATTGGGATGTGTATGGGCAATTGAACATTTTAACACCTATATTTGGGGAAGGAAATTTGTGTTAAAAACAGATTACAAACCTGTAATCTATATGCTGAATCCTAAAAATGGAGCTGTTTTGCCTCCAAGAATTCAAAGATTGAGTTGGAGATTACAACCATATGACTTTGAAATTGAATTCATTCAAGGAAAGCAAAATATTGCAGATATATTTTCAAGACAACCTCTTTCTAACACAAGTGATGAAAAATGGCTGGAGGACTATGTTCATAAAGTCTTATCCATCACTTCTGAAGAGCTTCAAGCACTGTCTTTGAAAGAGATAAAAGTTTGTACAGAGCAAGATCCTTTGTTTCAAAAACTGAAAGAGATGGTTCAAAAGGGAGTTTGGCCATATCCTTTGAATGAAGAATTCAAATGTTTTTATAAGTTTAAAGATGAACTCTCAATTTTTGATAATCTTATCTTAAAAGGAAGTAGAATTTTGCTACCTTCAAAACTAATAAAGAGAGTCTTGAGAATTGCACATGAAACACATCAAGGAATGACAAGAACCAAACAACTGTTAAGAGAAAAATATTTTTGGATAAACATGGACTTTGACATTGAAAATATGATAAGAAACTGTCCAATTTGTGTAAGGAATCAACCTTTGATAAATGATCAACCATTGCAAATAGTTCCGTTACCATCAAAACCTTGGATGAAACTTGGAATTGACATAGTTGGTCCAATTGGCCATCATTATGTTTTAACAGTTATCGACTACTATTCTTCATATCCTGAAGCAATGGTAATAGAAGACATTTCCAGCACGACAATTATTGAAAAATTAATGGAGATTTTTGCAAGACATGGTTATCCACATGAAGTTGTGACAGATAATGGCTTACAGTTTGTAAGTACATCAATGGAAAGATTTTTAAAAGAATGTGGAATCAGGCACATCAAAGCCTCACCCTATTACCCAAAAAGTAATGGGAAGATAGAAAGATTCCATATATTTCTAAAGAAACAATTTAATTCAAGTTCTGAAGACGGGAAAGATTGGAAAGAAGATTTATCCAGAATTGTAATGTCTACCGAACTACTCCAAACAGATCTACAGGAAAGACTCCAGCATTCCTATTATTTTCAAGAGAAATCAAAACTAAATTAAGCTCACTTGTTAATGATGCAGAAGAAGATGAATCCAACATCAAAGAATTCAATATGGTCTACAAAGAAAAAATGAAAACATATAATGATATAATTCGGAAAGCTAGTCCTCATAATTTTGAAATTGGAAATTTAGTTTATGTGGCAAATCCAAATAATGGAAAACTTGATTCAAATTTCAGATCAGAACATCATGTCATTCTTGAAAACACTTCAATAAATTCTTTTAAATTAGTCAACACTAAAAATGGGAAAATAATTCATAGAAATGCTAAACATTTGAAACATGTTCCTACTCAAGAGACCAATCAAGGCATTTCTGACTTGATTCCAGAAGAGAACCAGGAAAATCTTAGTTCAGATTCAACAAGAATTGAACGCCTCAACTCTTCTGATGTACAAATACCAGATGATAATTCCTCAAACCAAGACAAGGACACTTCTTTAAACCGACCAAGTTCAAGTAGAACAGGGTCTACATTTAACCCAGTTGTTTCAGATAGACTTGATGACGAGGCTCTTCACCAGTTGCCACCAGAGGTTTCTCCACCCTTGCCGACTACCAAGGAACCCGTGATCACCAGGAGTGGAAGAGTCGTCAAGCCATCATCAAGATATAAAGACATGATTCCTTTCATCTAAAGGAAGGAGGGAATGTAGTATTCTGTGTTTAAAAATATAGAATATATCATAATCAAAAACAATAATATACGATGTATAATGTAAACAACGTGTTGATGTAAAAATATGAATATAAAGTGTAATAAACAATTTGTAATAAAATAATTTCATCTGGTGAGTAATGTTTAATTAATAAATTAAATAATAACTATACAACAAGTACATTAAATATAATCCATTAAGATATAAATGTAAAAATATATGTATCTATTAAAACATTTGAAAATAAATTAAAAACGATTTAAACAAAAAACTAAGAATTTTAAAAAGGTTTATCAATAAAATGTGTGTATTTAAAAAAATGTAATTAAAATTTTTATGGAGATCGATTTATCTATAAGTAAAAAGTGTTTTATAAAAATGCATTTAAATGGAAATTAAAACAATTTAGGATGAATATATGACAAAAATAAATAAAAAAGTGGAAACTAAAATTGTTTAAAGTATTGCATGTAATATGTTATATGTTTAATGTATCAATACTTTTGCGTTTTGAAGTGATAAATGTAAAAATAATTAAACAAGTGGTGTGTATAATTTACAGGTTATTACTAATGTGTATCAATAGAATTTAAGAAATCGCGGGTATTACAACAATATATAAAAAATTAAATAAAGCAATGTCATGTAATTCAAAAAACGGCACCTCTCCCTTTAAAAAAGTATATAATAAGTCGATTTAAAAATAAAAATTAACTAATTGAAATCAAAATATTTAGACAAAAAACATTTTTTGAAATTATTTTCTGAATGGTGCGTAAATGTCTGGTAAATTAATTTTCCTATTTATATATATCTCTGTAGTAAGGTAGTCGATCCTGTAGGATGACTGTAGTGTGTTGGTTAAATGCAGTCGTGGTGGCCTCAATGTTAGAGTGGGTTCAGGCGTGAATGTATTGCACCAAAGAACGAGCCATGGTAGATGTTACCACGTAGATGGCGAGAGAGTGAGTCTAGACGACACCAGTCAGGGGAGAACTGTCAATCGTGTCTCAAAGCGGACTAATCTGTTTGCGCTAGAAGGCGGCATACCCGACTTGTTTTTCGGACCCTTTTCAGGCTTTCTGGCGCGGACTGTAACTCACTCGATTTTATTTGGCAATTACATATACATCTATACAATACATCGAGACATAGATATATATTGAAATATATTACACCAGTTTATGTCCCGGTTGATGAAAATTAGCTTATGGTGAATATAGATGAAAGCATAAGATAATTATAATGGGGGAAAATAATTTCTATACAAATTGGTTTAATATATTATGTGGTTGTAGAATTATAACATTGGGTATGTTTTCCTTAATAATAATTATTAATAATGAAAAAAAAAGAAATGTTGACAAATGATAACGTTAAGCACAATGTATAAAAATATATGAAAATGACCCGACTTGTTTTTCGAACCCTTTTCAGACTTTCTGGCGCGGACTGTAACTCACTCGATTTTATTTGGCAATTACATATACATCTATACAATACATCGAGACATAGATATATATTGAAATATATTACACCAGTTTATGTCCCGGTTGATGAAAATTAGCTTATGGTGATTATAGATGAAAGCATAAGATAATTATAATGGGGGAAAATAATTTCTATACAAATTGGTTTAATATATTATGTGGTTGTAGAATTATAACATTGGGTATGTTTTCCTTAATAATAATTATTAATAATGAAAAAAAAGAAATGTTGACAAATGATAACGTTAAGCACAATGTATAAAAATATATGAAAATGGAATTTAAAAAAAGTAAAGATATAAATATAAATTTGGGTGATCATATACAGCGTTGAATGATGGAATTAATAATTTAATGTGCATTGAATTGTAGGATTAGCTAATTTAAAAATTCTAGATAGGTGGACATAGAATAGATTCTGGTACAGCGATGCATGGCGACATTATGGGATTGTAGGCATTGGTCCATCTACAGTATGATGAAGGTATTCGACATGGGCTGTACTATCAGACGGATTTGGGAATGGTTGGTGGAAGCTTTGGTCGAGAAAAAGAGTGATAGAGAGTGTGGCAGAGAGAGAGAGTCGTTCTGTTGCATAAAAAAGCGATTTGGCCGAGGTAAAGGCAGTGGTGAAAGTGAGGTGATTGAAAAAAAAATAATTGCCCGAACAATATGAGAAAAAAAAGGAGGGGGGGGGGGCGTTGATGCTCGAACCGGGCAAGCTCACCTACGCGCCAACGATGACACGTGATCGTAGCTGTCCAATAGGAGGGCGCCGGCCATCCGTGACAGAGGCGGCCTATGACTGATTGATTAGGATTAGGATATGCATTTATTTAAGGCGCCAATTTATAATTGTAACAAATAGTATTCGAATAAAAATATTCAATCGGGTAAAACACGGGCGTTTCCCGGGTCATTCGGCTAGTGGTTTCATGTGAAGGAGACATATAGCTAAGACCATGCTTAGAAGTGTCCGACACATGCATCGATGGGTTGTGCTGATAGGTGGCAAGGTTAGCCATTTTGTTGGAATTTTCAAGGCTTTTACCATAGTTGCATGAGTCATTCACAAGCGAAAAATGCTACACGGTAGGTGGCAGGGGAGCTTCGTTTTGGAAGACCAAAAAGTTACATAAATCTATTTTCAATTTGAAATTGCTTAATGTATTAAGAGATAATATGCCAAATGGTAATTTAGAATCTATAACATAAAATTTTGTTAATTTAGTTAAACAGCCTATAGTGACATTTAAATATAAGAATCCCATTGTTGAAATGTCATTGGAAACAGAAATAAGAGTAACATTGTCTTCATATATTTTAAAAGTACAACCTAAATTGTTTTCAAGAAAGATAAATATTGTTATATTAATTATATTGACCGAAGCTCCTGTATCTGCCAAGAGAACGGTAAACAAAATTTTCTGCATAGTCCCAGTTTAAATATTAAATTATGGAGGGCAACGAAAATTACCTCCTAGTTCCTCGCTGCGGGGAGTGGTCTGGACTGTGGTATCAGATGACGGGGCTGACCGTGCTGGCTGTGACCTGATGGTGGAGAGAGATGTCCTCGGCTGACGCCCCGTAGTTTCTTGGTAAAACACATTGTTACGACCAGATGGTTGTCGACGCGGACACTGGGCGTTCCAGTGGTTTCCCCGACAGTAGTGGCATGGTGACGGGGGTTGCGATGGCACACTTGAATCTGCATGGCGAGGCAGTCTAGTGGTGCTGAAGAAACGCGGCGGCATGTTATAGGGCCGGCTTGGTTGTTTTTGGCCAAAGTAATATGGCCATCGTGCCTCGAAGAGGTGGGTTCTGGTGTTGGGCGCACTGGCGCGGTTACACTCGAACCCTTTATTCTAGCCATTAGATCGTGCCAGTCTCACAATGTGTTTGGCGACACGGTTCGCACCAAACGCTGGTCAGCTGTGGGAAGGCCTTCAGTCAGGGATTCGAGAATGATGCCGGTTCAGTTGTAGGCCCATTGCGGTTTTTTCCCTATAATAGCCTTGTAGGTTGGTTTGAGGAATTAGCTTCAATGCTAAAAATTTGGAAAAGGAAACTTCTACTGTGCCGGTGTACAGGTCTATTAAGATTTGTCTGGCCTGGTCGTAGGACTTATTGGCTAAGTCAAGTTGGCGAAAAAAAGTAAGTGCTCACCTGAGAGTTGTGTCGGAAGTTTTTGGAGGCGCTTCGTCCCTGTCAGGTAGGCGCGGTCGGCGATGTCGTCATATTGCTTGAAGAAATTGGCGGTGGGGTACGTTCCATCGTACCGGGGTAGTTCGCTATCTCTTTGGCCGGGGTTTACGATGTCGCGAAGAGCTGCTGCTAACTGCGCTACGATGTCGGTCGCGTTTGAAGGCGTGTCATTTCCCTCCGAGGTGGCGTCACTCCTTGCCTGGTTCTCCATCTTAGGATGTCTTGTCTTTGGTAGGTAATCCTGTCGGCTCTCTGTAGTAAGGTAGTCGATCCTGTAGGATAACTGTAGTGTGTTGGTTAAATGCAGTCGTGGTGGCCTCAATGTTAGAGTGGGTTCAGGCGTGAATGTATTGCACCAAAGAACGAGACATGGTATATGTCACCACGGAGATGGCGAGAGAGTGAGTCTAGCCGACACCAGTCAGGGGAGAACTGTCAATCGTGTCTGAAAGCGGACTAATCTGTTTGCGCAAGAAGGGGGCATACCCGAATTGTTTTTCGGACCCTTTTCCGGCTTTCTGGCGCCGACTGTAACCCACTCGATTTTATTTGGCAATTACATATACATCTATACAATACATGGAGACATAGATTTATATTGGAATATATTACAACATATATATATATTTATATATATGTGTGTATGTTTGATTTCAGGGATTTTTATCAGACTGCTCAATTAGCTATTTTTGATGCTTTTCATCTGTTATATATATTTAAATAAAAATATATGAAGATACAAAATTTTATTTGCAATAAAATATTTGATTTCAGGAGAAAGCTGGTCGAACTAGTTTGACCACATTGGTATGAAATATCGATATTAAAAAAATAGCCTTAAGTAGTATATATTTATGTATATATTTATGATATTTTGGATAGCATTTAACAATTTACAAAAATCTTTTGCCCATATTTGAAGGTTGTCTAGGAGAATCGCCTATATTTTACTTTTCATTCCGCCGGTTGATTTGGGGGGAAGCTCTCTTTATAAATGTATTTTACAAGGAGAATATCAAGATCATAGGATAACGCCTCACATAAAAACTCCTATTTGAGATGGGTTGTTAATAAAAGTCCACTTTAAGACTTGAAATAAATTCTTAATACTCTGACGCATATAATTCCTTTTTAAATAAAATGATTATCTATTCATCTTACTGTAATCATAAATTAATGGGAAGGCCTGGCTCATCAGTGATGAATACTCTCAGCGGCTTCGCCAGACTTGTATATACGCGCTAATTTAATAATATTTATATAAGATTTCAATATTTTATATAACTATATTAAAATATAAACCTTTATAAAACCTTAAGGTAGTTGCTAATTATTTAAGGATATAAACATGCAAAGTCATCCTCCATTTATAAAGATTAAAAGATGTGCAGCCACACAGAGAGACTCTCTCTTTCTATATATATACACTTCGTTCTCTTTTTATGCGGTTTTTTTTATGCGGTTTTGGAGTTATGCGGTGCAAGAAAAAAAAATTATTCGAATTTCGAAAATTTTTTTTTTTTGGTGATTCTCACTTTTTCTGAAAACGAATAAGAATAACAACTACAACTCTACTATTACGCAATCAATACAAATAAAGAATTTTGTAACGTCCTGGTTGTATGTTAAGTTATCCAACAAACTGTAGAGGGGAAGTTCCAATGTCTTTTATTCCGCGCCTGCCGGTGTCTTACACAACTCGTGCAAAACCGAAATCAAAACTGAAAACCCGCCGGCGTGCCAGCTGCCGTTACAAATTTATTTTTTCTTTTATTGACATGTTTTCTCTTGATTTGTTCTTAAAAACAAAAGAGACAAAAACAAAAATACCTCGTTAAAATTGCGTGTTTTTATGCTGCATTTTGTTTTTGTATGAAACTAATTAAAAAAGCCTGCATATTGGAAAGCATTATAAAATAAAACTTTGTGAAAGAAGGTTACTACCGAAAACCGGAAGATAAATTTACTCAAGTGAATTGTAAGTTTTTTTGAATAATTTTAGTGCGTAATTGTACATTAAGATTTTTCTATAATTTTTAGTCCTCTTAAAGAAAATGTGTGACAATAATAAAAAACAAAAAAAGAAGTGCAATTTCGCTAGAAACCAAAATTATAATTCTCGATTGCTTGGCGAAAGGAGAAAGATCAACAGCAATAGGTAAACGTTATAATTTAGGCGAATCTACTATAAAAGCAATAAAAAAAAATGAAGCGGCAATAAGAAGATCAGTCAGATCTGGTACAAATTTGAGTTCTAAAATTTCATCATATTCAAGAGGCACTTTAATAGAAAAAACAGAAAAGGCTCTCGTAATTTGGATTGAAGATTTAACTCAAAAAAGAATTCCGTTAGATGGACATTTAATCAAGATGAAAGCCCTTAAATTTTACAAGGAGTTAAAAGAATCAGAGCATCTACATCTTCACGTGAAAGTAATCCACAATTCTCTGCCAGCACAGGGTGGTTAACTGGTTTTATAAAAATATATTCTTTTCATAATCTAAAAATAAAAGGTGAGGTGGCTTCTGCAGATGAAGAAGCTGCTAGAAAATATCCTGAAAAGTTGGCTAAAATTATTAAAGATGGAGGATATTGTGCCCATCAAATCTTCAATGCTGATGAAACAGGATTGTTTTGGAAAAAAATGCCAACCCGTACTTACATTGCAAAGTCCGAAAAAAATGCCAGTGGTTTTAAAGCTGCTAAAGATCGAGTTACTTTATTGCTGTGCAGCAATGCATCTGGCGATCGAATGTTAAAACCGCTGCTTGTAAATCGATCTTTAAAACCACGTGCATTAAAAGGAAAAGACTTAAATACACTGCCCGTACATTGGATGGCAAACAAGAAGGCCTGGGTAACAACGGCTATTTTCACTGAATGGTTCAATAAATGCTTCGTACCCGAAGTAGAAAATTATATGAAAGAGATGGGTCTCGAATTTAAGATCTTATTAATTCTTGACAATGCACCAGGTCATCCAAACTTAGAACATCCAAATATAAAGGTAGTTTTTTTTCCCTCCAAACACAACGAGCCTAATTCAACCATTAGATCAGGGAATTATTTCAACATTTAAAAAATATTATGTAAAATTCACTTTCCAATTCATTTTCGATAAACTGGAATCCGATACAATAACAGTTACTGAAGTTTGGAAACAATTTAATATCTTGAACTGTGTAGATCATGTTGCGTTAGCAATTGCCGAGATAAAATCACAAACTTTAAATGCATGTTGGAAAGCTGCTTGGCCTGAATGCGTATCAAAGAGAAATGAATCAAATAGAAAAACAATAGTAACATCAGATATTATTTCAATTGCTAAGGAAATAGGTGGGGAAGGTTTTGATGATTTTGGCGAGCATGATATAGAAGAATTGCTTGTGGACGAAGCCCTAAATGATGATGATATTTTGGAAAGTATGGTAGATACTACTAAAGATTTCGAAACAGTGTGTGTAGATAGCGAACTGGAAGATGTTACTCCACTGGACGAAAAATTACTTCGGGAAGGCCTTCAACTTTCCGGTAAATTGGAAATTTTTTTTATTCAAAATGATAATGATGTAGAACGCGTCTTAAAATTCCAACGTGATCTGAAATTTTGTATGTCTGGCTACAGAGAACTCTACAAAGAACTAGTCAAGCCATCACAGCGTTTGATTACTGACTACCTTGTCAAAGAAAAAAAAAATCACTGAAGTTCCTAAAGAAGCATTACCATGTAGATCTGATGACGTAATTTTATCTTCAAGTGATGAAAGTGATCTTGCACCAATCCACAAACGGGTTCGCACATTATCAGACAGCGAATAATGATGAAAACATTCTTAATATGATTTTAAATAAAGTTTTGTTTATGTTTTTTTTTTTTTTACATATTAAGTTTTGTTTTTGTTATTAACACACATATGTGCCATTTATTAAAATATGATGAGAAAAAAATTAAATCTTATTATTTATAAATCTTTTTTTATGCGATTTCTGTGGAATTTTAAAACATTATTTAGGTTTTATGCGATTTTTTTTAATAAATGGAACGTATCCTTCATTTTACATATAAATGTATGTCTTTTTTTGTGCGATTTTATTTTATGCGGATTCCCCTGGAACGCATCTACCGCATAAAAAAGAACCAAGTGTATATATATATATATATATATAGTATCGTTATGAGAATTTTAAGATCTCTATTATTTGTTATTTAGTTTAAACATGGAGATTTGTTTTTATTTTTTTGTAAAAAATAATTAGTTACAATATAGTGGTATAAAAAAAGTAACTCCATCAAAGCTTCGGTGGTTAAACGTCATGGGCTGGGCAAAAAAAGGAAAAAGCTAATAAAAGGTTTTATAGAAAAGAGCAAAGACAGAAACATGATAATAATTTTCCAAATATAAAATTAAGCTAATTATAGAAAGATAAATATTTTTTGCCCTACTTTCTCCCTTGATGAAAGAAGATAGATTTAATTTTTTTTTTGTGATTTTTTATAAGCTTATTTTAAAGACAATCTAGTGTAAAACTGGAGGACACGATATAAGATAGTATATTAATTTAATGAACCAATTAGGAAGAATGAAAACCTTAAAGGTTAAAACAAATGAAAACCATAAAGGTTAGAACAGATGGAAAAAGGATAGTACTCAGGCGGTCCTCTTCAGATCAAGACCTGAGCAGCAGTTTCAGCCCTAGCTTCATTAGTGCTAAACCATACCTCTTCGACCGAATAGAAAGTAAATTTAGGTTGGAATAGAAATGGAGTAATAGCTAAGCTGCAAATACAACACAAATCAACTAATGAAACTGAGCAAGTATCATTTTCTGTATTTTCAAACCTAATTTAAAAAAGTGTTTTTTTTTTTTTTTTTCATTTTAGAAGTTAAAACTGGAAGAAAATAAGATATTAGAACTATAAGAAAAAATATTTGTGTGTGTCAATATGGGAGCGGGGAAACTAAATTTATTAGATCAAAGGACTAATCCTTTGTCTGATAATTTCTACAAACATGTCTTTGAAAGGGCAGATACTATCAACTTAATCGTATCCAAACTTACATTTACGTAGTACAAAACTATAATCCAAGCTGTACTTTTTTCTCTACAATATTTTTAAACTATAAAAAATGATAAATTTTTAGAACTATAAGTTAATACGTCTTGATCCTCTCAAATCAGATGTATGCGTCAATAATGAATCAAAGAAGTTAGTGTCGACAGACCAGGGATTGAATCGTTTGTCTAATTGAGGTAACTTCAGTAGATTCAAAACAAAAAGAACTAGAGAAATATTTTATAGGTTCAAGTCTACCTATACTGTAATTACTATTTATAATCTAGCATGTTCTTATTCACTCTACGTATTAGAAAAAGAGTAAGGAATGGAAAAAAAAATAAATTTTAAATTGGAAATACAGGAGGGTGATGATAATTTACTAGAAATATCAGATAATATGACTCATTTCAAATAGATCAACAGTGTGTGATGAAAATGATAAAAAGAAGTATTATTCGATAGGCCTAGGTCTGGATCCTTTGTTTGATAATGGTAGCTATAATTTATTCAGTTCCCCAAACATAATCAGATTGAGGCATACTTTTCCCTTAGTGTTAAACTATAAATAAAATTGTGTTTTTATTCTTTTTGGATATTAGGACTGTAAGATACTGATAATAGTTTAATAAACAGTTAATAGATTATTACAAATACAGGAAAATATGATCATATCCCAAGCCATTAACAATGTGCGTCGACAAGGGAACAGGAAAATCTAACACTAAGAACTTAGAAAAATAAACTTTGTCTGATGTTGGTAGGTTCAAATTATAATCCAAATTGTGTTTATACACTCTAAATAATAGGACTGCAGTAAATAATAAGATATTAGAAGTACGAGAGAATAATGACTAATTAGAACTACAAGAATATACGATTAAATTCAAATAAGTTAACAGTGTGCGTCATACCATAAATGGAAAAGTCAGCTTCATCAGACAAAGAAATAAATCCCTTGTCTGAAGATGGTAAAAATGCTGCCCCATGGTAACTCACATCATCAATCTACATGGATCAGTCCTAACGGTTCCGTATATTCTATATGTAGTCCTATTTATACTTTTTCAATATAAGTATTATATATGTGGACCAGTACCTGTTATTTCTGCTAAATAAGGAAGTTTAGGAATTTAAGTTTTAGTGCTTCATATCAATTAGATTGATTGTTCATTCTCTAAACCCCCCTTTATAAAGATTGAACAAGCATAGATAATTGATATGTATGCTATAAGGAGAGAAAAAAACATTTCTAAAGTTATCAAATCAATTTAAAGGATCAAACAAAGTAAGAATTAGAGAAAATACAGAAATAAAGGTATGGTATTGGTGTTTCAGAATATTAAATTTATTAGTTTCTATTAGTGTAGACGGAATTTATTTTTTAAAGCTTAATTATTATTTGTTCAAGTCCAATTAAAAGGGAGGGAATAAAAGGAAAGGAGAAAAAGAAGAGGGGGAAAAATAAAATAAATTTTCTTTGAAAATATTTTTAATAGCTGATAAATAAACACAATTAAATTGACGGAATTCCTTATGAATGTTATAATTTCAAAATATTTACTTATAATTAATTTTTTTATTATCTAGATTAGTTTGATGCAGTTAGTATTAGTGAATCCAGAGAGATAGATGATGTAACTGATGTTAGTTGCGTCATTGTCATCAAGCGAAAACAGTATTTAGATTGCGCGTTCCAGTTGAAGTCAGTATTGCTGTTAACATTATTGTAAATCATTAATTTATATGTAATGAATTGCGGTTCATGTTACCAACTTGAAATTCAATATACGTATGTTCCAATTAACATCACAAGCAAATTCTACTCACCCAGAGGGAGACGGTTAATGTTTATAAATAAATTTTTGATTTTAAAGTTACCGGAGAAAACAAGTTTGAATATCCGGTCAAAAGTTAATTAAAATCTCATAGTGAAATTTTTAAAGTCATTGAAGTTGAAATTGTAAGAAAATTTGTTTTTGTGAATATATTTTCTGATTGCTAAAATGTTAATTTTTAAATTGTATTTTGGCTGAATCCATTTTTTTAAATTCATCATTAGATTTTTAATTTTATTTATAAGGTTGTTTAATTTGTTGTTAATTCTGTAGAATCTTAAAAATTGTCTAAAATAGATACCTTTGGTGCAATTTTTTGATATATTTGAATCTTGTCTATTATATTTTTAATAATGTTGAAATCGAAATTTGATCTTTTGTCATAGAGTTCTTTATTTTTTTCTTTTAGATTTATGTATAAATCGAGGAAGTTGACTTTTTAATTAAATTTGTTTTTTTTTTCATTATTTTTTAGATTTAGATACGGAGGATAGATCTTTTCTATTAATTTTGAAAAATTGTTATTATTGATTATAAGAATGTCATCTACGTATCGAAACAACCACCAGTTAACTTTGTTAAGAGAGAAGAATTCCCTCTCATACCAAAATAACAGGAGGTTGGTCAATAATGGACTAGATGACATACCCATTGGTACTCCTTGTTTTTTATTATAAATTTGATTTTTATTTAATATATAATTGAATTTAAGGAATGTTTCTAAAATTAATTTTGATTTATTGTAGTTAATTACAATGATTTTGTTGTCATTGTGAATTAAGGGTATATTGAATGTCTTGTCAATTAAAAATTCAGAAAATAGATTAATAATTTTGAGTTTAAGATCCTCCAACTCCAGTTTAGAGAAAAGGTCTTCAAAATCAAAAATATAAACTGATTTGAGTTCGGGAAGGTTTTTGTTAATAAAATTTAATACATTTTTATTGGAGTCTATAAAAATTTATTCTTCTTTATTGCGGATCTGTTTTGTCAAGAATTTTAAAGTTGAAGCTAATTGAAGGTCTAAATTGCGCAAATTAGAATTTATTCCAGATGTTATGGTTCTGAATTTAAGAGGAATTTTTGTGAATTTTGGGAATGATATAAATATAAGGTATAATAGGGGTGGTGTTTTTTTTTTTTTTGCTATAGATATTCAAAGTTTTTTCCTTAACCTCTAATTCCTTTTTAATTTAATCGGGGTTATATTTGATATGCTGTATTTATCGGTGTTGTACATTTCTTGCATAATTAAGTCGTGATATAGATTTTTGCAGGTGGTTGCGAAATTGTTGGAACATTTATCAATTGGAGAGAGAGTAATAATGTAAATAATGTCATTTGATGAATTACCCGATATAATGTGGGCAGAGGAACCTTCAAATTATTAATTGTCTCTCTACATACCCTGGGGTTGTTAAGAGCGTCTTATTTCGTATCTCTGGCTCGGAGGACACTATTATAAATATATATGTTATGAATATAATGTTTTGTTGTGGAACGACATTTGAAAATATCCCGCATGTGTTTCTTTTGAACGAATAATCGAAATTTATTCTGAGAAGATATAATGATTATTTCTAACTTTTAGGGATGAAGTATGAAAGGATGAATTGTGAAGAGTAATGATAAACGGAAAAATAAAAGTGTCCAGGGATGGGAATCGAACCCACAGTGTTCCGCTTACCGGGCAGAAGCCATGTCCACTAGGCTACCCTGGACATATTTTTCCGTTCTTAAATATTATATAAAGTAATTTATAATACAATATAAAGCGGCTTATGATTGTAGAACGACATTTAAAATATCCCGCATGTGTTTCTTTCGAACGAAATATCGAAATATATTCCGAGGATAAATAATGATTATTTCTAACCTTAGGGATGAAGTATGAAAGGATGAATTGTGAAGATTAATGATAAAAGGAAAAATAAAAGTGTCCAGGGATAGGAATCGAACCCACAGTGTTCCGCTTACCGGGCAGATGCGATATAATAAAATTAAATATTTTTCTACAAAACTTTCAATCATAGTTGAACAACTTATGTTCTTCAAAAAAGGAAACAACACAAATAAGAAAATATTTCATTTCACTTTTTGAGATTATACGATTGGCATCAAAATTCAAATTTAGGAATTTTATAAAGGATTCTTTGAGGGACAAGTTTGTATGTGGCCTACTAGAAACAAATAAAGGAAAGACTTCTATCAGAGAGAGATATCCCTCTAAGGAGAGCGCTAGATATCGCATTGGCAAAGGAGGCTGCGGTGAAAAATGTGAAATTTCTTCATAAGGATGAATGGAAAAATAGATTTGATAAATTGTGTATCAAGACAGAACCTCAAGGCTTTGAACAATAGTGACCAAGGCAGGTAGAAAGCCTTGTTGGGCGAGAGTGGATAAATCAGTTGGAAAATGTATATTAGCCACGAACAAGATACATCATAAAACTTACAAGGCTCAGTGTAGGCGTGAAGTTCGAGTTACTATGCACACTTATCACAATGTATCAAATCACCAGAGGTTTGAGAATCAGTTCAAATATGAGGTTCTACAAATAGTCTTCAGTCAGTTGGACCAAGAAGTCAGTGACAGGAGGACCTCCGTTGGATCAGAAGACTGCCAAGGGAAACACCAAGAACTACCTGTTCCTTGGATTCATCGCCAGGAGCGAGAGAAATATCGAGATAATTTATGGGGAATATATGATGAGTAATATATTAATTCCATATATATAAATATATTATCTTTAAAATATATTAATTAACCCACATATATATTGATGAAATATCAATATAGAATTGTTGATATATATAAATAATATAATCCTTTTCTAAGAGGTCTATGAGTTAAACGCCCTTCGTATTACAAAAAATAATCGCCATAACGTTTCGGTTGATGTGATCATCCTCCTCTCCTTTTGGGACAGATTCCCAAACCCATATTTTTGATGTTTCTTGCTTTCTAGGGTCTAATATTGAATATAGGATTCGTTAATGGTCGCAAATCAATGCAAAAAAAAAAAAATTTTAATCACACTTAATGTGTTCAAAAACTGATTTGAAGTTATAGGTTGCATCTGCTTGTTCTTCGCCGTCAGCAATCGGCCCGATAAGATTTTCCCAGTAACCACATGCTGAACATTCTGGTAGATCAACCTCTAATACTTATGTTCGATATTCCTAAATTCGTTTTATCAATATTAATCTATATAGTCCACTTAGAGGACTGTATATTGCTCCTATAAGGCTCCCCTCTTCTGCCGCCTACCTCGTGAATTATTTTCCGGCCAACGTCACCACGGAAGCACAAGCAAGCACACAGATACTCTGAGCCACTTTATTTTTACAATTATACAATGTGTACATTTGCATGACACGTGGTCAATGGTCAAACAGAATAAAAGAAAGATTAATAATAAACAATAAATATTGACAGATATAAGTAAAGGATATGAAGCGTACGAGGATACTTTTCTTTTAAACTTTAATGAAGATTCAAGCTTTCGGGCGAAAACAGCCCTTCTACAGGAAATTATAGAAAAATACTTATCAGAGGATTCCAACTTTCTATGTATTGACAGATATATAAATTTTAATTCTCAACGTACTCCCCCGATTGATGGACTCCATCAAATTCCGATGGCGCAACAGGTAGCATCACCAGCTTAACTAGGGGTCTACGGAACACTCCCATTGACGTCTGTACCGTAGCCACCCAAACTAGGCCGTCCTTCCTATAATGAACCTCCATTATTCGGCCTTTTAGCCATTTAGCGGGAGGCAGTCTGTCCTCTTTGATTAGTACTAAGGTATTGATCTTAATATTGGGAGAAATGGTCTTCCATTTAGAGAAGGATTCTCATAAACGGCATTCAGATTTATTTTTATTTTTTTCTTGTTACCCATTTGGGGGCAAAATTCTAATCATTGAATGTGAGGCATTTTCTCCATCTTAACCTGAACAACCTGATTTGACTCATTAAAATAGCAGCCAAATCAATATCAAAAATCATTGGGAAAATTAGCGCGTGCGAGGTTTGAAGAATGTCAGCACATGTTGGCGACAATAACTTACTTTAGCACAGCGACTCCTGTCTCTAAAACGAAATACTTATTAGACTGCCTTCGTATATTAAAACATATAAATGAAACTGTACACAGAAAAAAATAAATAGATTCAACTTATAGACTGAGAGTATCACACCCTACATGAAGTGTGAGTGATACTGTCCAAGCCAGTATTTGAAAGGTAAGTAGAATTACTATTGAGGTATACTGCAGAAGAAATAGTACTTGGATAAGAAATGGTAATTTTATAAAAACCTTGTGTGAATATATTTATAGATAATTTCTAAATGTTCATGAAGATAACAATTTTGTGCATCTAAAGGTGCAAATGTGTTTGTTCAAACATTTATAAATGTTAATGGACCATCGAACCCGGCTAGTTGGGTAACAGATGTAAGTGACTGGATCCTCGACAGGATGTTTCTATTGACATTGAAACACACGATACTAAACAATCCACGTGCTGCTTCCAAATTTCAAAATTTATTCTCATATTCTATGAAATCTTTCATTTTATATGTTAACGATCACATTTGATGCGTACAATTATTGCCTTTTAATATAATGTTGTTGTTAGTCGGAAATTTAAATCGGAATAAATGTCAGGTTGGAGTTGAAACTTGAAGCAAGACCAGGTTCCAACAAAGATATCTTCGGTGAGAATCTGATATTCTGTGAGTCCTGACCTCTCCCTAGCGTGTATTCATTTGACTTCATTGTTTCTTAACGAACATAGAATCAAAAAAAATTTGCCAACAAACACTCTAAACATACGATGTAACACAAGGAATTGAATGAAAATCTACAGAATGAATCTACCATGGAAATAGGTCCGAATTCGGGGACAAACTTAGAGATGACGTTATTAACTCCCTGATGTATGAGCGAACAACTTGATAGATTGATTCATAATACGCCTCTGAGGTTTTTAATTTTAAAAATAAAGTATATTTTTATATTCATACTTATATTTTAGACCTCCTATTATAAAGCACTAACATTGAAGGTCATCTCAAATATTATTATTATTTCTTCTAAGTATCGGCTTTAGTTTTCTGGTTTGATATCTATATAGAATGATATTCCGCTTATCGTGTAATGTTGGCCAGTATTCCAGAGTATCTCTGTTGGAGCGAACTCTTACCGTAGTTCAATAGTAAGTTAAATCTCGCCCAATGTTTATATAGGAAAAATCTTAAACAGAGCGAATATAATCTTAAATAAAGATAGCATTCTTAATTGATATCGTTACATGTCATTATAACACCAAATTTGTATTGAACATTCGAACTACTAGTTGTGCATCACGTCCCCAGATATCATTATAAAGAGACGCTTTGACTAAGTCATGTGCCATTAAGGGCAAGGTTGGCTTTTTTATATCGAAAATATATTCTATTATAATCTATAAAATATTTCTCGGTGCCCGAATGGAAACTTCAAAACGAATTTATTTGCATTAAAATCATTGTATAAATCTCTTGTAAATGTGAATTTATACTTATAGGGAGATACTCAAACCACCATCATTAATATTGTGAAGCCAGAGCCTATAGAATTTATTAGGAGACAATATGGTAAACTACCTGAAGTACATTACCTTTATGGTGTAAAATTGATCACTCTTCCATAGATACGATACAATTGAATATATAAAACTTAAACCATAAAATACAAAGAGAAAGCGCGTTAAAATAGCTCTAAAATCGACTAAAAGTAAAATGAATATGTAAACAATATCAAATCGGTATTATATACAAATATTAATTTACGTATTCAAAATGTAAAATAATATGTGTAAAATATATAAGTAAATCTATTGGAGAGAAAATGACATTTTAATATCCAATAGCCATTTACAAGCGGATGTAATTACTGCACAAGAGAGAGAGAAAGAAGTAATTATAGAATTTTAATAAAAAGGTCCTCAATATGACGTCTTTACGAAGACATATTCTGATAAGTCGTCATAAAAAATACTTGTTTCACCTCACGCCATGTTTCCGGTACTTTAATTGCCGGGCGCAGGGAAGGTTTCTTCTAGGCGTGTAAATATATTGGCGTGGGTGGGTTGTTTGTTTCAAGTGGTTTGTTCTATCTATTACACCTTGTGTGTGCTATATATATATATTTATTTAAAATACGTATTCATTATCGCTTCTTCAAATTTTAACAAAATCAATAAGCAATCCAAGGTCAGGTCTCTTATAACCACTCTTTATTTCTCAAGAGCCAAGTTAAAAATCAATCATGACAAATGTGCTCTAAATAAAACACTGAATCAATCAAATAATTTATTCAAACAAATCAATGAATTAAATAAATCACTGAATCAATCATTCTTCATTTCTCAAGCTTTCGGCCCATATGCCCTTTAACAGGAGACCTATAAGTACCACTTCCAGCTAATTATACACGTCGAAAAAAAATATTTTTGGAGAAATAAAAAATAGTTAAAAGAGACCTGAACCTGGATTGCTTATTGGGTTTGTTAAATACATATTTTTCTTTTAAATACTTTTTAAATTCGAATTGTTCCAATCAAATTTTTATTTAGAGATTGAAAGCGATGGAAAAAATCTTTGTTTACAATATATTTGACTTTGATTCCTTTTCAAAGCGAATAATATTTAAATTTTTTAATCAGTGTCAGTTTATCTATACATTATTTCATGTTCATCTAAAGATAATATTGTATATTTATTATAAAATACATTTATACTCTTATCACTGAACAAAAATATCAGTTTAATTATACTAATATTACCAGAAAGGTCGGGATTATCACAGTCCCATTTAAACATATTTAAAGCCAACCCTTTGAGAACAAATGGAATTCTGGTTATTTTTACCTTCCGAACTCAAAATATATTACAACGTCTCGTAAGAAGAAAATAAATCTTTATATATTCGTATTCAAATAAAAATAAACTTTCAAACATATTTTCTTTGATCATCAAGTATATTTAAATTTACAAATATATCATATAATATTAATGAACATATTTTCGTCAAGGAAATGGTCTTTGGTTTAGGGTTTCCCAAAATAAATCTAACATAGGAATGAAATATATTTATGGGTATAAAAATATAAACTATTTTAGAAAAGTATGATTATTTTTTCATTAAAACAATTTCTACTGCCCTTACTGCAAACATACATTAATGGGAGAGCCCGGTTCATCCAGTGATGAGCGCTGTCAGCGATTTCGCCAGTTAAAAAAAAAGAATCATACTCGTCTAAAATAGTTCCAATTCCTTATAACAGATGGCACGCTAATGCATCATATTATAATTTATGGGTGTGCTATCAACAATTAAATCAAATAAAGAAGTGTAGATAAAAGGTGAGAGAATTTTTTTTGCTATAAAACGAGCAGCCAATTTGGACCCAAAGTCCAGGTAAACCCTGTTGCCTAAAGAAGAAGTGCTCCTACTGCCCCACAGGAATTACAGCCGATCGATCTATTGTTAGTTCCTAGAATGGGAGCTAACACCCAGAAAAATTCTGTTGTTAATACTTGAGACATGTTATTGAATTAATTTTAGATAGTACCAATATGTTTGGTGCACATTTTGTAATTATGTAAATACTATCATAATCTACACAAATAGATTTATATATATAAGTTTTGAAAATATAAGTGTGTGTGAAAAAATAGTATAAATGTGATATTGAACTGGGATAAGATTCTTAATTTTTTTATGAAAAAGGCATCTCCTTATCATCCAGCCATCAGCAACTTTCAGTTGCACGATAAGGAGATACCTTTTCCTATATTTATGTGTGTGAGTCTGCGTGAAAAAAAATATATAAAAATAAAATATAAAAAGGGTCAGGTGTTGATATTTAAAACAAATTAGGCATATCCTGACCACTAACATGAGCGTTTTTAGATGGCGGAGCGCCATATAGTGAAATAGAAATCAACTAAATGTTGATTTAACCTGTCCCTTGATATTTGGCCACTCCATTTTCTTGATAAATCAAGAAAAGCCAAGCATGAACGCGTTTCAGGTTGTTGGCTCTCGTCAACGTGGTGAAGGTTGTATCTCTATGGCAAAAAAATATTTTGGTCCCAGAGGCTTCTTGAGAAATCAAGATATGGGTATATGAGGCTAAACATGTTTAAAAAAATTAAAATCTTAGCGTTTTTACACATTTTTAGCGTATTTAGGCAAGTTTGGCCTTGAATACCTATTTGTTGATTTCTCGGGAAGCCTCTGGGACCAAAAGATTTTTGGTCGTGTATATATGTGTATATGTGTGTTATTATTATTATTTAGAAATTTTCTTCTCATTCTGATATTATTGAGATTCAGAATTATTACTTGCTGATGCTGATTGTTTTGAGTTCGTAAGTATTTTAATACCGGTTTGCATCGAGATATTTTAAAAATATAATAAACACAATTTGCTCTAATTGTGCTAATGAAACAATTTGAGAAGTACCTGATTTAAGGCGCAAAGAAGAATAAATAAAATAAAAGATTAAATACATATTTACATAATTACAATAGTTTTGAGCCGGCTAACGGGGGAAAAAACAACAATGAGTTTATAAAGTGAAAGCCGCGACATCTGGCGACCGATATTCCAGAATAGTTTTATCTAGAAATTAGTAGAAATTTTGTATTCGTAACAGCCTGTTGAAGAACGTCATAGTCCGAAAGCTTCCCAAGATTTAATCTCTTATTAAGAATGTCGTCGCTGTTATTTTTATTGCTTCTTAGAAATGTTATCAGACAATTCCTCTCTTTTTGTAATATATATATTTATTTATAAAACATATATATTATATTATGTGAAAAAATAGTACAAATGTGATATTGTACTGGGATAAGCTGCATAAATTAAGAAAAAGGCATCTCCTTATCGTGCAACTGAAAGTTGCTGATGGCTTGCACCATCTATCGGAATAAATATCAACTATTCTCGTTGATTTTTAATTATTCCAGAAATTTATATTATATATATTTAGTAAAAAGTGTGTGTCATTGAATGAGTGCTTCTTGTGAAGAAGAAGGCAAACAAAAAATATCAAGAAACTTGTGGGCCTTGGATAACTAGTTTAGATAACTAGCTATTTGATCGCACAAATATATTTTTGTTTTATAATAGTGAAGTAATCGTCGCCCTTCCCCTAAACTCTCTCTCTCTCTCTCTAATGTATAATAAATAAAATAAACCAAATATTAGAAAGAATTCTATCTAAGAATATAGTATTGTTTATATATGTTAGTAATTAAATTGATTCAGAAAATAAACTTTGGAATTGTATATTGTTCAACTTTAGGTTAATTAATAATTACTTTTACACTTTACCTTCTTTTAATTGGAAAACTAAAGCCTGGGGATTTTTAGATTTAAAGAAGTTGTTTTATATTTTTCGTATCAAGAAGTTGGACTTTAGTCAAGCTGCCCGTAATCAACAGACCTGGAGCGGTGATATGGGAATTTATAGCCGCAGCCTGCCGGAAGGGACTTGTGTCCCGGTCTAGATAATGACCTGTGGCCACAGAAGAACAAAATATAACATCGCCCAACGAGGACTTGTTCTAAATTGATTAGCTTAATTTGGTAAATCATCTCTCCCCATTACCAAACGGTAGTGTTACTGTATATATATATATATATATATATATATATATATATATATATTGACGCATTAAAATGTTATAATACCTGGAAAGGTTGGCGTTCAGCCAACTGAAATATTGTTAAAATAAATGATATTTTGATCCAATATATGCCTTTTTAATTATAAATATATATATATATATATATATTAGATAATAAAAAGGCATATATTGGATTGAATAAATAAATTATTTGCCAATATTTCGTTTCGCTGAACGCCAACCTTTATCAAGGCATTACATTTTTGTATAAACAAATTCAGCGCGGAATAGTGTTATAATATCACAGTTGAAATATTGAATTATTGAAATATTGTATATTTCTAAAAATACAAAGTAGGTGGGGGAAATTTGTGCATGCAAAAATTATAAAAGTTACAATCAGAAAAAGTTAAATATCTTAAAATATTAAAATAGAAAAGATAATGAGGTTTATCCTATATTTTAATTTGTGTTTACTCAATTTTTTAAACTTCCAGGATTAAACTTCGACGCTATTTAAAATTATGTCTAGAAGAAGTCACCTAGAATTTACAAATTTCCCGATAGCATCCAAATTATCTCAATTCGGTTATTCCGCGTACGTTTGCAGATGATTTACCAGGATGAATTATGACACTATAAAGTTCTAAGTCTGGTAGGAAACATTGCTATAATTATGATGCGGGATATTTTCAAAATGTATAACAATAATATATAATATACAGGTATATTTCTCATTGATTCCCACAATATTCGAAAATATAGAGAGTTAGGTATGGAAGGAAACACCATACGAGTGGAAATATACGAACATTCGTTTGGTTCTGTTAAATTTGCATTATATTCATTCAGAACATATTCTGTGTTTTCATCATATTTGATAAATTATAAACAAGAGGGGAAGAGGTAACTATCATTGTTTTAACGTTGAAATATGCAAATTAAAAATGGCAAGTTAATTTTTCTAGGTTGTTTTTCCTCATACGTTTCTAATTGCATATTCCATATGCATATTTTGCACCATTTCCGATTAGGTTTTTACACTATATTAGTAGGCGAGGAAAAGTATTACTTATTGTCCAACAATTCGAATATTAAAAATGATCATGAAACTATTATTATAACGAATTTTTATCCTTACCCCAAAATGCTTTTACAACTGCACACACCAAACAACTAAAGTATTAAAAATAATAAAATTTCAAATAAATACATATGGCTGTACAAATATTCACGTGGGCAGAGTTAAAGCGAACGTTTGGTCATAGTTTAATATTCTATTGGCTTTATTATCGCGATCCAAGGGTAGGAACTGTTGAAAACTATAATCAAACACAATGTTCTCGCTCCAATCTTCCCTTTTGGGAAATTAAAGAGAATTTTCTAGCGCGACAGTAGCGGACATGTAGCAGGCAATCCACACACGTTACAAAACACAATCTTTTCTCGGTTTAATAGTAAAGTTATAAAAGAGATAAGTTTACTTAGAATAAATATTCAATGCGCATGTCTTCAAAAAATGTAGTCGTTTTTTTCCATACCCTGCCTCAGATATCGCCTCGCTCAGCAAATTTAGCAGAGAGATAACAAAATGGGTAATTGGTGCTGTAAAAATAAAATGTGTGTCTATTCTTCCAGCATTTTTTTCTGAAAGACAAGTTTACCACCTGGCTGACCGATGATAAAAGTACCTCGCCAATCAATATTTTGATATTTTCGTATTAAAGAGCGAATTCTTAACAGTCGCTAAATACCTCCTGTCTGAAAAAATTCTTAAAATGGTCATCCAACCCTAGAATAATTTATTCAGAAAATAAAATGAGTAAAGTAATTGCTTTTTTTTTGTTCAACGTATATGCTCGCAAAAAAAGACCAGCTAAAGTTAAAATTTTCTTCAAATAAAAAATCACATTTTCACATCGTAGAAGGGTAAAATCCTAAATATATTATCAAGCTTTAATACAAAACTCAAAATTTTGTATATAAATTAAATTTATATTTTTAATTTTTAAGAGCGTATTGCGATACAGCTGAATATTGCAAATAGTCAATTTTATTCACAAATTGAAATTTCAAATTTTATATTGATTATTTATATCTACTAATGATGTATATTGAAGACAACCAATTCTATGATAAATGCCACAGTACATAGAGACTCAAAATATCTAGGTACCACACAAAATAAACTTCAAATAATTTAAAATCACTTATATCTTTGTGGTTTTTGACGATTGTATGTTGGTAACAAATGATGCCATATATCCCATCAAGATCAGGATTACATCAAGTTATAGTAATGCAATTTACTACGCCCTTGTATTTTCATTTTTTAAATATCCAACTTATATTAAATTCCATATCAATCAAAAAGCACTGACGAGTTTGGAATTTTGATGCTAGTATTAAAACTTAGTGGGTGTCAAGACATGCGGAGAATGATTACCCCTCTATATTATTGCCTTACAGTCTTGGTTTATTTACAAGAGCATTATAAGACGTGTGCTGATATGCTAAAGGTGTTGTAAATTATTGATATTTCAAAAATATTAATTACACTATTGTTTAAAACCATTAAAAAAGCGGCTCATGTTTTTTGGAGCTTGTACACATGGGATAGCGGACAGAGATGAGAGGGCGCGCTACGCACACCAGATACAACCTTATATATATATGAAAAAAACAATGCCGTCTAAAAAAGCATATGTGCTAGAGGTCAGTAAATGCCTTCTTTATTTTAAATATATATATATATATATATGTGATGATTTAAGACCATGGAATTGTTGTAAATAGTCTAGATATCTACTACCACATGTTCCACCCCATGACTGTATATAACTTCTTATGTACTGCAAATAGAAAGCCTCAACTAACATCATTCTGTACCGCGTAAGAATCTAATAAAGTATAGCAACTGTACAGATAGAAGGAATGGAGACTAACAGGAGAAAGTTAAGGTTAAAACAAATCAGGCTTAGGTGATAGTAGAAGTAAGGCCTAGCAAAAGAGGCTTATTAAAGCCAGCACCACTAGTAATAAATCTATAGTCAATTTTACGATCGCGGAAACCATAAAAGTCGAGTAACGCCCCGTATTTCCGGAGCAAGGCCGGTTATATCTTCCGTCAAAGAGATAAGCCAGGCCCAATCAGAAGACAAGACCTAAGTAGGTCAACCAATAGCCAACGGCCACGTGACATAGTCCCACCAATTAGGAAAGAATCACCTAAATAGGTCGAACAATGGGAAAGAAGACAGGTCGTGGTGTTAAATCGAGAACCTAGAATAGGCACTCTACGCTTGGATCCCCGAGGTAACACTTGCTCTAAAGATCTCTCTCTCCTCGTCCCATTCCTTCTTGACGTCAGACGCTTCTTAGTGGAATCTCTGTTTGTTTATTTCACCTTTGGCCCAGCTGTGTCGCCTTCCACCACGACTGCACGGTAGAGTTGACATCGAGGTTCGTCTAGCATCAGGTAACACTGGTCCCAGAGGTCCCAAGATATCACATATATTTGATATCTTGGGACCTCTGGGACCAGTGTTACCTGATGCTAGACGAGCCTCGATGTCACCTCTACCGTGCAGTCGTGGTGGAAGGCGACACAGCTGGGCAAAAGGTCAAATAAACAAACAGATATTCTACTAAGAAGCGTCTGAACGTCAAGAAGGAATGGGACGAGGAGGTAGGAAAGGGTGGATTACCTCTATAGGAGCGGCCTGCGCGGACTGGGACTGAAGGACTGCAACAAAGAACTAACTAACTGAGGCTTGGAGCCTCCTTTTATAGCTTCAGGGCCCAGGCAGGTCACTGTCCTTTTCTGACGTAAACAGGGGGGGGGGGGAAGTTACATGATCCAGGAGGGCCACGACCTCGTAAAAATTGGACTGGGCTCGATAGGCCTACTTTCTTATTTTCACTTAGGCCTGATTAGTTTTAGCCTTAATTTTCTCCTGTTATTCTCCATTCCTTCTATCTGTACAGTTGCTATACTTTATTAGATTCTTACGCGGTACAGATTGATGTTACTTGATGCTTTCTATTTGCAGTAAATAACAAGTTATATAGTCACGTGGTGAAATATGTGGTAGTAGATATCTGGATTATTTACAACAATTCCATGGTCTTAAATCATCACAGATGGCTCTGGATGTGAGATGGTTCATATGGAGGGATTTAAGAGAGCGGAATAGGAAGACTGTTATTAAGGAAGTAATTTTTAAAAATTAATTAAAATGAGTTGGTATATAACATGGGGTATTCTGTGTATCCATAAAAGATAATAAAGTATAAACAACTAATACTAAGCATACAAGTAAAAATAAAAATAGGAATAAAAGATTTAATAGAGAACATATAATGATGATAGGTAAAAATATAAATGATTGTATGGGCCAATCATGATCTCTTCGTGATGGGCTTAGAAAAGTTTGAGGGGTTAGTTATGTTCAGGATGAGGCAATGTCACCTTGACTCAAGTCCCAAACCATATAATGTGCACGGCGTGGAAAACCTAGGCCATGTTCCTCATGTAAATTTAAGGACCGAATAAAGTTACAGTACCACAATCAAATAGTAAGATAAGGGTGATTGTTATGGGTTTATTATTTAGTCGTTAAGACGAACGCATGCAGGATAAATGAGGGCGATGATCAATGACCAGAAATCAAAGTTTCGAGAAAAAGAGTAAAATAAAAAAAAAGATGTGCCAGCGTGTGGCATGAGAGTGCCGTGGAATATATATAAAAAAATACAATTTGCACGTTTCCAAGCCAGAAGTTGGGATAGGTAAATCTGGGGGACGGTGTGTCAATATTATTAATTACGAAGTCAAAGTTGGTCAAGTCTAGCCTGCGAAGGAGTGTTAAAAGTCCCTGCGGAGAAGGTTGGTTAGTACAGGGTGATCCAAAAGTCCCGCACAACTTTAAAAATTAATAACTCCGCGAATATTTGCGCTAGAGCAATGCGGTAAACACCATTGGGTTCAGGATGCAATGGGATTTTTATGGCAAATAATGAAAAATTCGAAATTGATTTTAGTTACAACTTTATTCGCTAGATGGCGCTCTAACAGAATCAGCGATTCAGCGGCCAAATTGTTTGATACATTGAAAAATATAACTGAATAACACGTATTTTTCCTTTTTGAATACCAGGAAAGAACCCTAATGATATCAAATTATAAATTAATAAAACACCATTCCGCCAAAAGTTAGAAGAAATGGTTAACGATTTTTAAATACAATCTGAGATATGTAAAATAGGTAAATGCAAATTAAAACATGTATAGCAAAAAATATCTATATTTTAGATGGGGTTTTATGAAATAGATTGAATGTTTGAAAAACACTGCTGATATCAATACACGAATTTTTGAAATTTTAATATAGTACCAGAAATTATGATGGCACTACTAATAGGATTTCGTGCTATAAGGAATGTGTAGTATCTTTACTAATTGGCGACACTTGACTATTTTACTGGGTATTTGTCATGATCCAAAAATGAAATATAGAGGGGAGTGACAAAATATATTTGTCGTAATTTATTCCAAATATCCTATGGGTTTGTCAAATGTTATCATTGTTTATTATACTGTACATAATTTTGAAAATGTATCCCCTAAAAAAAATCATTTTTAAATCGACCTTTTGCGTTGAAAAACGTGGTAGGAAAATCATTTTGTATTATTTTTTGCGCAATATTTCTAAAGTTGGTGGGGGGATACAGAGAATATTCCTTATGCTATTTCGTCTAATGAGCGAAAAGCGATAAACGAAATATAAGGGGTAAAATTGTGTATGCCAGTGTTATTCGAGAAGTTATAACACTTTGGCCTGCACGACATAATATAAGATGTGGACAAATGACAATCAAAAAAATTACTGTTCCCAGAAAAAAAAAGAGTCAAGATGTGAGGACAGCATTTATTATTCCCATAACCCAAAACAAAGAGCTACAAAATATAACACATGAGGTAACTGCCTTCTCTCTTGTATCAGGTCACAATCCTTGCTCAATGTGGCGCCCTTCATTCTCAAACACCGCCTGCAGACGATAGATGACAGAATGGTCACAATTAAATAGTTGAAATTTATAAAACGTGCCATCTGGTAGAAGCCTTCAACATGGCCAATGTGGTAGGACGGCATCGATAAAAACGCTACTTAATGTACCCCCATAACCGAAATTGTAAGGCGTCAAGTCTGGTGATATTGGAGGCCACTGGAATATAAAGTGGCGACTTATCAACGAATTTCACCGAACGTATCCTTCAGCAATTGTTTGGCACCGCGGGAGATATGAGGAGGTCCTCCATCTTGCATGAATGTTATTTCGCTTAGTGCTTGTCTGTCCTGCAATATGGGAATAACCTTTTCTCTCAAAAATGGCCCAATAATAAAAGAAGAAGTGAACCCACACAAAACTGTAACTCTGGACTGATGAAGTGGTATTTCTGTAAAAATCCTAGGGTTTTCTGTTGCCAAAATGAGGCAGTTTTGAATGTTAAATTCTCCCTTTAGATAAAAGTGAGCATCATCTGTTCTTAGAACATTTGACAGCCAGTTTTTATCAAAATCAATTTGCCGGAAAATCCATGCAGCGAATTCTTGACGCTTCTCAAAATCGCTGACTTTCAACTCGTGAAAACTTTGAATTTTGTTAGGGTATTTTTATAGAAAAATTCTAAATGTGTGTTCTCACCAAACTGTTCCATACGAAATCCCCGTTTGTCGAGAAACTTGTCTAGCACTTACCTCTCCATACGTGGATAACGTTTCAATAGCTTCAGCATTGTGCAAAACCGTAACAGCCACTGACTTGCATGTCGATGGTCTTCCACTCCAAGGTTTTGCTTCCAGAGATCCAGTTTCCTCAAAACTTTTAATCAATCGCTTTAGAGAGTAGCAACTCATTGGTCCTTTACCGCTTCGAATATCTTTAAAGGAACGAAACGCTCGTAAAGCTTTAGTGGCAGATTCTGAATCACAATTTAAAAAAATCACCAAGAGTGCTTTATCCTGTAGTGACGGCATTCCAGGGGGAAGGGGAGAAGTCCGACCACACCTCCTTGCGGTCCCCCCTGGACCCTTGGAATATTTGACCAAATTCTGGTTCGTTTCCAAGATGACAGAATACTGTCTATAGTATTAAGGAATGTTAGAGAAGGCAACTGTGTGTGTGGAAATTCACAAGGGTACCGAGAGAAAACCCACTAGCTCCTCATTATAAGATCAAGGAGGAATTAAATTTGGAGTTTGGTTGTCTTCAATGGCGTGAAAGAGTGGTAATTCCCCAAAAATTAAGATATTTAATTTTAAATGACTTGCATGAAATACACATGGGGATTGTTAAAATGAAGATGATTGCCAGACGGTATTTTCTGGTGGCCAGACATAGACAGTAACATCGAGGAGTTAACTAGAGAATGTAGAGTATGCCAAGAATCGGCAAGCATGCCTCCGGCTACCATTCGGAATGAATTTGCCCCAAAAAACAGTGGCATAGACTTCATCTTGATCTAGCGGGTCCGTTCATGGGAAGAATGTTTTTGGTTCTCGTGGACGCATACTCAAAGTGGATAGAAATTTTTATCATCAAAGATATTACCAGAAAAACGATTATAAATTATCTTAGAGACATATATGCCAGCTTTGGATTGCCCTAATTTTTGGTTACAGATAACGGAAGACAGTTTGTCTCCGGTGAATTCGAGCAATTTACCAAAATGAATGGTATACGGCACACTAAGACCAGTCCGTTTAATCCTAGTACAAATGGTTTAGCTGAGAGATATGTAAGAGAGTTTGAAAACCTTTTGAGAAAGAATAATGGGAAGGATGATTTAGAGACGAATCTACAAAGATTCCTATTTTCTCATAGAGCATTCCCCCAAACTGTAATAAAAGAATTCCCCCGCGGAACTGCTAATGAAGAGAAGTTTAAGATCAAAATTCTCGAATTTAATACCAAGATGGGAAATCCGCGAGAGGTATTTCATGAGGCCGTAAGAAGGCAGGAGCAGTTTACTAGAGGTTGCGAGGTTTATTTGCGCAACTATGCAACTGGACCTAAACGGTAAAAGTTATCATTTTGAAATTATTGAGCTACCGTCACGACCTTATAAGTTGCGAGGGCGTCGTGTATAAGAGGCATATCAATCAATTGCGACCTGTGAGAAAGAAACAAGTGGAGACAAGAAATTTGATACTTCCTCGAACATCAGGAGAGAAGCCTGTAGGTGGAAGTCAGAAATAAAGTGAAGAGGAGGTTCCAGAGGTTACATCAGGAAACAAGGAGGAGACTGCTTCAGTGCACGTACACTTTTGAACTCCTAGACCAGGGCCTGCTGGTGTGCACCTGCCCTCTTGCACTCCTAAACCGGAGCCTGCCGCTGTGCAAGTGCCCGTCCGCAGTCCTGGACCTCAGAGAGCCAGAAAACCCCCAGACCGACTGGAGTATTATTAAGGGGGGGAGATGTGTTGTGTATGTAAATAGATGAAGATTATTTGCATTCTTTAAAGTCTCATTATGTAAGAATATATGTATATATAAATTGGACAATTTTTGTTGGCCAAACGAAAAGAATAAGAGCTAAATAAAGAGTCATGGTCAAGTTTGAGTTGTTGTACATCTAATTACGACACAACCTTAACAACATCCATCCTCACTGAAGACACAAAGGTTGCCTGTTATTCAGATTATATAGCCATATGGCACACAAGTAGCAGCATAGAAATATCAGAAAAATACTGAACACATCAATGAGAGGACTGGAGAAATGGGCAATGAAATTAAAAATGACAATAGACCCAATAAACACAAACCTATAGGTCTCTTTCACTGACAGGAAAAAAGGCATGAATTTAACTCCAAAATAAGCATAAACAACCATATAATTGATAAAATTAGATCTCCAAATTAACTAGGTATGATACTTGATGAGGAATTGCGATTTACAAAACACATAATTAGCACCTCAAATAGAGCTACCAGAAACCTAAACATTCTGAGAAGGCTATGTGGAACAAATTGCGGAGCAAAACCCAAAATTCTCAGAACATATATCACTTTAATAAGGCCACCTGTTTGGGCTCCCTCAAGTTCATCACTAAAAAGAAGACTAGACAGTGTTTAAACCAAAGCGGCCAAATTAATCACTGGTTCTGTTTCAAATACCAACAATTAGAAAATTCAGAGAGAATATGGTCTAGACCTACGAGTAGACGTACTTGAAAGAAGAAGACAATTAAAAACAATAAATATCACCAATAGCTTAAAAACTAAAGAAACCGAACACATATCCCATAGAACCTATTTAAACTGGACACAAAAAGAAAGGCTCAAAAGATCTTCAACACTTCAATACGGCAACAATATTAGAAAGAGCATAAATATGAAACATAATGAATTTCAAATTCGAGAATAACCAATATTTCCAAACCCATTGCCATCAAATGTAATTCTTCAATCTTAACCTGAATGAACCCGCAATAAAAAAAAGAGAACAAAAACATACTTAAAAAGAAAGGACTTGACACAATTGGTTTATGCGATCAGATAAATTATTCAACAGCATATACAGATGGATCATCAGACCTTACCATAAGTAATGGAGGGGCTAGAATTAACATAATACTGCAAGATGGAACATACATCAAAATCAAAGAAAGGGCAAGAAAGATTCACTTTTGAACTGACAGCTATCTGGAAAGCTCTTGATGTATGCCTTAACCAACCATCCCTGCATAAAGCAGAAGGAATTATAATATACCGTACAACGACCTGATATCCGATCTAGAAGCAATTCAGAAGGGCAATACTATAATCACCCAGAAAATACACTCGTTACTTACTCAACTGATATCATTGGAGAATAACTGCATTCTACAATGGATTCCTGCCAGTGTTTGGATCGGGGGTAATGAAATGGCAGTTGAATTTGCAAAGGAAGCCAGAAAGTTGAGCCAAAGGAAAGAACAAATGCCATTATTTGACGCTGATGCTTTGCAAAAATACAAGATAATTGAACAAAAATAAGAAGAAAAAAAATCAAAATGCGAAATAAACACTGAGAGAAAAATGACAAAAACTATAACACGGCTTAGAACAAAACACTATAAAGAAATGAATATACATCCAGTTGGCACAAGAACCTATAGGACATGCAACAACTGTCCTGGTGTGGAACTAACACCTACTCACATATTCTCATGCCCAGCAATGGCCGCAGCCTTGCAAAAAATTGACATAGACCCAGAGCAGCTGCTTTACACACCCAAGATAGTGGACAATGCTGCTGTGATAGAGATGCATGGAGACATCTGAGGCTCTTTATTGGACACGACAAAAACAACAACGGCATTCCAGAGTAAAATAAATCATCAGAGATAGATAAATATTTTTCAAATGAATTAAAATAAATATAATCGATACTGAGAGAGAGTTGAATTGAAAAAATAGAAAAAAAATATTTTCGAAATTTAAATAGCTGAGAGGATTCCAGCAACCCTCATCTAAAATATCAGGTTTTTTTTTTGCTACATGTTTTAATTTGCATATACCTATTTTACATATCTCAGATTGTATTTAAAAATCGTTAACCATTTCTTCTAACTTTTGGCGAAATGGTGTTTTACTAATTTATCATTTGATATTATTAGGGTTCTTTCCTGGTATTCAAAAAGGAAAAATACTTGTCGTTCAGTTATATTTTGCAATTTATCAAACAATTTGGCCGCCGAATCGCTGATTCTGGTAGAGCGCCATCTAGCGAATAAACTTGTAACTAAAATCAATTTCGAATTTTTCATTATTTGCCATAAAAAATCCCATTGCATCCTGAACACAATAGTGTTTACCGCATTGCTCTAGCGCAAATATTCGCGGAGTTATTAATTTTTAAAGTTGTGCGGGACTTTTGGATCACCCTGTATTTATTAAGAAGTAACCTTTAAAGTGGTTGATTAAGGGGTTATTGAAGATTGTCCTGTTTTTAGATCATGATTTTTAGTTTGATTATAAAAAAATATATCATTGATATATGAAATTGTGAAATTAAGGCTTTGCATATAGCGTTAAAGGATTTTAAAAATCGAAAATAGAATTGCGAAGTTAAATGCAAAGTAATATTAAAAAAAAAAAGAAGTAAAAATAGTGATGACATAATACAAAGATATAGACTCTATATATAGATACTCTATAGCAGCATATAAGGGGTAATAGAAAGTTAACATATTAAATGAAAAACAATGAGAAATAATATACTCAATAGCATTGAACATGGTAGCGGAAGATGAAACAATGTAAATAACATATCTCTATATATATAAAAGTCAATTTCTGTCTGTCTGTCTGTCTGTTTCGCGATAAACTCAAAAACTACTGAACCAATTGGTACCAAATTTTGCATGTCGCTTTTTATAAACCTGAGGAAAATTTTCGGCTGCATTTTGATTAGTATTTTTAGCTAATTTCTTTTTTTTTTCATTTGAAGAACTTTTTTTACGCGGACTAATCCGGAATGGAATGAATACCTAAATATGGCCATTTTTTAAAAGCATCGGTGGTTCAGTGGTAGAATGCTCGCCTGCCACGCGGGCGGCCAGGGTTCGATTCCCGGCCGATGCATTTTTTAAAACAATTTTTAAAACTCATTTATATTATATCTTATATATCTCTATATATATAAAAATGAATGTTTGTATGTCTGTCTGTATGTCCGATATACAAATTCGCAGTAGTTCACAAATTCAAACCAAAATTTCCATACATAGGTAAAAAAATACGGGGAAGACGATAGGCTATTTTAAAAATATATATAAATCAATTATTAAAACTATATATTATTAGTCAGAAAATGATTATGACGATATTGCTGTATCAAGTTTGATTATCAGATACAAAATTATATCGGGAAAAATTCCAAAAAGCAGAGACCACGGGTGAAACCAGTTCATTATTTTGTACGCAGGAACATAATTCTAACAGAAAAACATTCATTCGAGCAGAAAACAAAAGCCAAATCATCTTTCTATAAAAATATCGCTTCTCAGACACAAAGTTTGGAACGGGACGTTTCACAAGAGTGACATCCACGGCGCCAATTTATAATTGTAACGAATAGTATTTGAATAAAAACATTTAATCGGGTAAAACCCGGGCGTTGCCCGGGTCATTCGGCTAGTAATTTATAAAGTGAGAGAAAATATAAAATGACGAATGCAAATTAGTGATAAAAACATGAAACATAAACTTGAGGTTATTAGATATGGAAGATTAAATATAAAGTTGATTATAAAATGGAGTCATAAAGCAAAAGTAAAAAACAATTTGGTAAAAAGAAAAAAGTAACTGTAGGGGACATGTAAAAACTATTGTTTTGTATTTCTATTTTATGTAAATTTTATTTGCTTTTAAAAATTCATATTTGTTTGTTGCAAATATGCAAAATTTTTATTATCTAACTAGCGGACGTACCCGGCTTCGCCCGAGTTTTAACCCGAGTAAAGGTTTGTCTAGCGAACATTTGTTAAAACAATTCTCTAAAAACTTATAAAAAAAAAGATATATTTTGATAATTTGAAACTCGTAAATTTGAATCTCTCGATAAAGTAAACATTTTTTCCCGGTCCCTGTGTGCCGTGTCATCCTGAATTTTGTCTTTCCTAATTTTCTACATTAGAAAATCATAGTTTTATCTAGTGAACATTTTTTCCCGTGTCACATCGCCGTGTCATCCTGAGATAATCTTACTTTTGATAAATAATATTTAAGATAACAAACTTAGTGATATGAAAACCTGTTATCATCGTCACAATGGGGGCGCTGCTTGCGAGTTAAATCTACAAATCTGCAAATAACTCTAAGGATATTCAAGATATTCATGAAATTATTTTTCAAAAACCTTCCCGGTGATATACCTAATAATATCCCAAAATTTCACGGCGATTGGATGTATGGTTTTTGAATCTATAGAGTACAGACAAACAGACAGACATTCAATTATATATATATAGATTTTTATATATTTTTCCATTTAATTGAATTCATTCTTTTTCTCATTCTTTTGGTTGTCTGAATATAATAGCAATAGCGAGGTGTAGCCATAGTGATTGCAATAAAAAGGCTTGATTTTATAAGGTAAATGTTTTATGTGGATTGTCGTTAAATAATCACCACATAACTAATATAAAATAACAATAGTCTAAACTGATTGGTTGACGTAAAAAAATTAGAAGAGCTAGATAATGATTATATAAAGGATATTGAAATGAAAAATTTTAAAAAATGTTAATCGAGAAAGAAGAGCAAGTAAGATTATATATAGAAGTTATATATCGGGAAAAAATGGAAAGTAGTAGGCAAAATGTATGTTCCCGTTTTTAGGATGGGTGGAGAGAGCTTTAAATTGTCCTTGGTTGCGATATCTTTGGTCTTGTTAAAATAAGTTGTTCAAACTTATCGAATTTGTTTTATGTTTGACGCGACTCGTGGATCACATTGTTTCCAACTGTGAAACTCACTGAGTCCTAATCTTGTCGATTTATTGTTCCCTGCGCCACGTTTAGGTGAAAACGTGATTCTTCCTAAAGAGGCTTTTATATTGTGTGTGCAGGAAACACGACGATCCATTCTAACCGGTCAAGGGTTGTTTTTTTTTTTAACATATGTGGGTTTGTGTGATTTTTGTAGGTAAAATGTTGTATTTGGATCTTAGTGTCGATTTTAAGTGAACAAGTTAATCGAGGGCGATAATTCATTAATAGGTATCGCTGTCAAGTTAATCAGAGCAACGATATAGCTGCGGAGAAAGGTGAACAGCTATGGTAAGCTGGCTCTGAGGTTGGTGGAGGGAGAGAGAATCTAGACCTGGTGACTTGGTTTTGGGTTATTAATAAAAGAATAGATATTTTAATTCATTGGGGATCAGTAGGCGGAATTAGTTATTGAATTAATTACTTATTCTGTTAGTGGACTGATTTGCTAGTCAAAGTAGATTTGAGTTGGAATTGAATTGAAGCTAAATGGAATATCGGGGTAGATTAATGGGTTAGGGATTAGAACGGTATATAGTAAAAGGCACGCACTAATATTTGATTTAATAGATGGCGAAAATTCATTAGAGTAACATGGGGTGGCGATGGGTCGTGACAAGAAAATGTCGGCATGTATCTTTTTGTTAGCTCGTTTCCAACGAAAGAGGGGTCGAACATATTTTTAGCGAGTTCCGGGTGGTGGCGGGGATGCTTATTTAGGTCAGGGGCCCCTTGCGGGGACAGCTTGCTTTCTTGGTGGTTGTCTCTACCTTCCAATTGGACTGGCTTAAAGTTAGATGTACCAGTGGAAACGCGGTTATTGCCTGGTTTTCTGAGGGCTATGGATTAGTGACATTGGTTTTGTCATTTTGTTTAATGTGATCCTTACTTACTATTATTGGAAGATATCTGCAGTAAGATGAAGAAAAGGGGCTGAGCAGGTCGGGGTATAAGACGGCATTTCTGAGCGTCAAATATCGTGGGACATAAATGGTTAAATTCTACTAAGTGTACATCAGGTGTTACGCGAGGTGTTTGAATTAGTGGTGGGCGCGAGATATAGGATATTTTCTGTATAGTATTTAAGTTTGTTCACATGAACTGTATCATCTTCTTTATTTAGGGGTCGATTGGGTCTGATAATTTGGACTACGTTCGGAGATATTATCTCTATAATTGTAAACGGACCTGTGAAGTATGGTGCCAGTTTTCCCGTATCGTAATGTTTATAATTTTTTACGAGGACTAGGTCACCAATCTCGAAATGCGGGGTTTGATGACCTTTATCATATCTTTGTTTGTCCCTTTCATGCTTAAGCTGTGTTCTGCTGAAGGCAAGTTGCCTAGCTTTCTGTACGTCAGGGAACGAGTTATAATGTTTTTTTTTTTGTTCTGGTGGGATGCTATTAAACATCAAAAAGATTGTTGGGAAACCTGTGACGGTGGGCGGGGATTGATTATAGATTTGGACGACTTGTTTAATTAATTTGGTCCAGGATGTCTTCGGGTTTTCGAGATATAGTAACCTTAGCTTTCCAGTGATGGTGGCGTTCAATCGTTCTATCAATCCGTTAGCTTGCGGATTGTTACTGGTGGTAAGTAGTGGTTGTATACCGCGAGATAGCAGAAATTTGCGGATTTTTCGGAGGTGAATGCGGGCGCTCTATCCGAAAGTAGGCGTTTTGGAGACCCTTGTTGTAGTACCTTTTTTAGGGTTTGGATGTAGGTTAAGGTACTGGTAGATTTTGAAGGTAATGCCCAAGCGTATCTGGTCAAGTGATCCACTATAACACGGAGATACGTCTTGGAGTGTCCGTATTTCGAAAATCCGGATAGTGTATCAATTGATATTAAATCGAATGGTTGTTGTGGTGGGGGAATTTGTCCTAAGGTACCATAAGGCTTACCTTTGAGTCTTCTGATGATTTGGCAGGTATGACAGGAATTTACAAATTTTTGTATGGATTTGGCCATACCTTTCCAGTAATACTGAGTAGAGTTTAGGCGAGCCATTTGGGAGATACCGGGATGGTTGTATTCGCTGTGAACCTGATTCATAAGCGAGATTTGAAGAGCTTCGGGTATTATTATTCGATATATACCTTTACGCCGTATGGTGTGTAGACCGTTGACATCTACAGCGACACTGGTATCCGTGAGATTCGGTTGGTGTTTCTTAATAGTATGAGCACTGAGAAATCCACAAAATGGATTGCGAGAAAGTAAGTCGGCCTCGTGTTGTTGTGTACTCTTGAGGTACTGTATTTCATAGTCGTAAGTGGATAGTCTTAAACTCCACCTAAAAAGTCGTCCTGAGGGGTTTTTAATAGTTTTAAGCCATTGTAAGGCTTGGTGGTCGGAGTAGACAGTGAACTTGGTACCGGATAGATAGATGCGGAATTTTTCGATGCTTTCTACGATCACTAAACATTCTAATTCTGAAACGGTATAATTGCGTTCGTGAGGGCGCAGTGCTCTACTGTAATGCCGTGTGGGATGAATTTTTCCGTCCGGATGTACTTGTTTGAGAATTCCTGCGATTCCCTGGGTGGAGGCGTCACAGTACAAGCGGCAGGGTAAGCCATCCTGATACAGATGTAATACGGGCTTGCGTGTTAAGCTCTCCTTGAGAGCCGTTATTGGCAGTTGACATTTGTCGTCCCATTGCCATTTAGTGTCTTTTTAAAGTAATTTGTTGAGTGGTGCTCTAAGACGGGCATAATCTTGTATAAACTTGTTATACACGTTGACGGCTCCTAAAAATGACTGTAACTTTTTTGGTTGAAGGGAGGTTTGATAGCGTTAATAATATCGAGGTTACGAGTCTGCGGTGTGTAGGTTCCGTTCTTAACGGTGTATCCTAGAAATTCTATTGATGTCTTCAAAAATTCACATTTTTTATAGTTTAGTTTAATATATTCCTGTTGGCAGATCTCCAGAGATTGTTCTAAGTGTTGAATATGCTCTTCTAAGGTATCCGAAAATATAATGAAATAATCGAAATAGTGGGCTATGAAATTTAGCTTATATTTTTGGAATATATGGTTTATTGCGTGTTAAAAAATCTATGGTGAGTTGCGCATCCCAAAAGGAAAGCCTACAAAATTCGTATTGCCCGTCTAAGGTCACGAAAGCTAAAAGGTGACGGGAACTGGGATCTATCTCGAACTGCCAGTAGGCAGAAGATATGTCGGCTGAGGAGAAATACTTGGCGCGCGAGAGTTTGTCGAGTATATTCTTTATCAAGGGGAGAGGATGAACGTCTGGTGCAATTATTTCATCAATCCTACGATAGTCAACACAAAAGCGTTTTGATTTGTAACTCTTGGTGTCAAGCGTGATGGGACTGGTATAGGAAGATACAGAAGTTGTAATTATACCGTGTTCAAGCATTTGTTCGATTTGTGTTTGTATTTCAAGTTGGTCATTTAGGGGTACTCGATAAGGACGTAAGGCAATTACCTTGTAGTACCGAAGTAGTATTGATTTTTACGGGAGGTATTTTAAGCCTTGGGACGTCGTATTTATTGGCGGCTAAAACGGGTGCAAATTGATGCAGTACCGTGTGTAAATTATAGGGACAGTGACCTAGGTTATTTGTGTCCAAAGCTATGCAAGAGGAGGACATAGAGGCGTTGAAAATAGGATCAGGAACATTACGAGGAAGCCAAATAAGAGCGTTGGAGTTCACCACGTGTGAGCAACCCGTTCCAGGAGGGGAAGATTTAGTAAATGGGACAGTTGTATTAACCTGTCCATGGGACACGTATTGCTCGCACGAGGTGAATTTGTACAATGTAGTTGGTAGGCGTACATTATCTTGATATAGGAGTAGCTGAGGACAGTTTATAATTAGTAGAAATCTTTTATGGAGTTAAGGGATAATATACCAAAAGGCAAGGGTGTATCTATGATATAGAATTTTAGGTTCTGCGTTATGTTACCTATTTTTAAGTTTAGAAATGCTGAACCGCGTGCTACTTCAAAAATACAGCGCGCCTGTGTCACGGGACGACGTGGCATTCGAGGAGCTTCCGGACATCACCACTAGAGGCGCTGTACCCTTTTTTTCACTTCCTGTTATGTCTTCCCTTGTATTGACTGCTTGCATATCCTCGTGATATATTAAAACCTATATATATTTCAATCTATTCTCAATTTGATTGACCACCGATCCAACAAAAAATATATAACCTATGGTGAAAATATTGTTAGCTATGGCGTTAATAGTTAAGTTAAATGGGTGGACAGGTATTTTCTTTTGTAAACTGGTTTCTATTATATTAAAAGTATTCCGACTAATTATATCGATAGATGCTCCTGTATCAAGTAGTAGAGGTAGGTGTATATTATTGGACAGTTCAGCTCGAACGAGCAATTGTTCCACGAAAATTATGTGAGGAGGAACCTACTGTTGTGTTGTCTTGTGGGTCGGGACAGGCTTTGTCTGGTGCCGTGGTTGGAGGATCCCTGGGACAGTTAGAGTTCACTGCTTGCGCTGGGCCCGTGGTGTATAGAAGATCAGGGGAGCGGGTAACATGCGCTCGCGTGTTGGTAACTCGGAAGGGTGCGGGAGAGGACAACACAGTTCTTTCGTGCAGTGGATAAGTTGTGGCTCGGTACACAGGTCTTGGACGGCTCTGTGCAGGCCGTTTGGGACACTGGGCGTGCCAGTGCATGGCGCCACAATGCTTGCAGGATGAAGGGGGTGGATTGGCAGCGTAGTTGGGCCGTGCTGACCACGGTCGCTGAGCACTGTACCTCGATGACGATGCGAAGGAAGGGTTGGGAGTTGTTCTGGTCGTCTGTTGGCACACTTATGACGCATTGTGGGTTCCTCTTACGCGCGACACTACCCTATACCACTCTTGGAGGGTGTTCGGTTGCACGGCAGCGACAATGCGCTGATCAGCGACGGGTAACCCATCAGTCAGGGAAAATTCATAATAGACAAGTCCTTGATAATCGAAAAACACTACAACAACCTTTCCTTTTGACTTGTCAAGACGAACTTTCTTCTTCCTAAGAGAACTTGGTGTGTGCCATTCGAGTAATTGTTTTTTGGTTTGTGAATCGGAAAGAAAGCACCATGTTCACCAGTTATTATTATTTTTTTTTTTCAAATCAGAATCATTATTTACAGTTTCAATTAAATCTTTTAAAATTGATAATCTGGTTTCTCTTTGTTGATTTGTTAAATTTCGTGGGACAAAATAACCACAAAGTTTTTTCATGTTTAAATGTTCATCAAAGATTTTTTGGCAACTACCATACGAAATTCCAAGTATTTCTGATATATTTTCAATAGTAATTTTAAAATCAGCAACAATTAAATCACGTACCTGTCCAATATTGCGATCCGTTGTTGACATCGATGGCCGATCTGACCTTGAATCATCTGCGATGCCTTTAGGGCCATCTTTAAAACGTTTATACTAGAAATAACTTGCGTTCGTCACAATTTTTCGTTTTCATAAGCTTCATTCATTAATGCTAATGCCTCTGTGAAAGACCTTTTAAAATTTACACAAAATTTAATATATGCCCTTTGCTCAAATAGTGACATTGCAGAAACCGACGCAAGCTAAATACTTAAAACAAAAATGTTGTAACAAAGTATTTATTAATTTTATTATTTTTATTAACAGAGTGGTCATTTTTATGTTTATATTTCGCTACTCTGTAAACTTCCCTCGTGGCTTATCTTTTGTTCACCATTCTTAGTTTGTTCTTGCCTGAAATAAATTGTTGTCTCATCCCGAAGTTGGTTTTCCCTAATTTTTCACGTGGCATTTTGGTGGAGATGCCGGGTAAATTAGGGAAGACAAACTGAAGATCGCCGAAAAGACCTAGAGACCATAGGTGCTGTAATCTAAATTTACGCGGACTGGCTTCAAAACTAAGATTTCACTCCAAGATGACGATGTCCCTATAGACGGGACGACGACAAAGCCGCTCTTCACGCCGCAAGAAAAATGACGCAAAGGTACTAGGAACAAAGTTCCAAGACTTCGATGGAGTTTTGGCAGAAGCACGTCAGATCTATGTCTACAATAATTGCTAGCTGTGGGTCACAGCTCCCAAAGGGAAGAAGCTATGTAATAAAGTATTTATTAATTTTATTATTTATTAACAGAGTGGTCATTTTTATGTTTTTATTTTGCTACTCTGTAAATTTCCCTTGTGGCTTATCTTTTGTTTACCATTCTTATTTTGTTCTTTCCTGAATAAATTGTTGTCTCATCCCGAAGTTGGATTTCCCTAATTTTCCCCGTGGCATTATGCCTAAAATGAAAACTATGCTCGCACATTTACTGGCCTTGCTAAATTAAATTATAATTTAGGCTTTGTTTTTTTTACAGTAAAATTCATTTTATATATTTTCAAAAGTTGTTTTATATTTTATTTTTCAAAATTTCGGGAACCTTTTGATCCTACCGTGTATATGTTCGGATCCAGTACTTCAATCTAAAGTAATCCTTTTACTGCTCTATATACCTTCTTTGATTTTTGGAGAGAGTGGCCAACCTTAGTTTACATTCGGGAAACTTCCATCGCTCCGAGATGTCAGGAGACAGATTGTATACGTACATATATATGTGATATTGTTGCAAACGTGATCCTGCCGACGTATGGATGAACTGGCAGTCGTGTACGTGGGGCAAGTGTTGATGTTCTTCCCATACGCGGACAACAAGAAGCAGAGGCAGGGCTAGATGTTAGCACCAAGAGTGATCGGGGACAGCCAACGGGACAGAGGTAGAGGCCATGACACAATCTTGAAGGCTTATCACCGAGACATGGAGAGCGAGAGTGTGTGAGACAGGAGCCGCCTGCCGATGGCCACACCCCAGAACATCTGCTGACCCCCTGCAAAACCTCTCCTGTTTACAGGGGTCGTCTATAAATATGTCCCTCGGGACCCTACATGAGCTGGGCGTTGCCTTTTTCCTTCCTTCTGTCCCTGCCACCAGCTGACCGAACACTCTTTGGATCTTTATTTTGACGTCACCATTTTTAGTTTTAAATACAAATAGGGGGTTAAAATACAAATAGTTTATATACAAAATATGGGGTGGTAGTAAATAGAAATAGTGTACATTTCAATAGAAGGGTAGGATATTTTAAGGTATCGGCTTTAACTAATTGGAAGATATGTGACATATACTAAAAGTGTCATACAGTTTAAAATATACCATATATATATATATATATTATATAAATATTAAAAATATATTTTCTGTTGATTTTGTAATTGTTGTGATTATCTTGAGGATTAAGCTCTGGTGATGCAGTCGTGGTTAATAATTTTGAAAGAATAATAATAATATTGAATATTAGAGATTTATTTATTTGAGCTGAGGGATATGCATAAAAACAATTTGATAAAGGTACTGCCTGGCTTAAGGCGTAATAATAAATAAAACAAAATATTATTTACATAATTACAAACATGTTTGAGCCGACCAACGGGGAACAACAACAATGAGTATTTATAGAGAAAGCGTGACCTCTGGCGGTCGATTTCAACAGAGTATTTGGATCTATGAAATATATATATTTTTAAATAAAACAATACCTTAATATAACATATATATATATATATATATATATATTAATAGTATTTTTTTATATTTGGAAAATAGAGGAAAAGTAAACTATTAAGACCTACAGATTTCGAATTAATTTTGAGCCAGAACAGCAAGCTAATTCTGTATCAAATAGTATAGTTATGAAAAATTTTAAGATTAATATATTTTTTTATTTAATATAAATGTGTGAGGTTTGTTTTTTCATTTTTTTTGTAATAAATAATTATTTAGATTATATTTTTTAAAAAAAGTTACACCAGCAAAGCATCGGCAGTTACGCGTCATAGGCTGGGTGAAAAAAAGGAATAAGCGAAGAGAAAGTTTTAAAGAGAAGAGCAAAGACAGAACCATGATAATAATTTTCCAAATATTTAATAAAGCTAATTAGAGAGAGAGAAGCATTTTTTGCTCTATTTTCTCTCTTGATGAGAGTAGATAGATTTTTGTGATTTTTTTTTGGGGAATTTTTTTTATAAGCTAATTTTAGAGAAAATCTAGTGTAAATGTGGAGGACTCGATATGAGATAATATATTAAATTAGGAAGGATGAAAACCTTGAGGGTTAGACCAGATGAGAACCATAAAGGTTAGACCAGATGGAAAGAGGATGGTACTCAGGCGGGCCTCTTCAGATGAAGACCTGAGCAGCAGTTTCGGCCGTTACTCCATTACTGACAAACCATTCATCTAACTAATTATTTATTACAAAAAAAAAATAGAAAAACCTCACACATTTATATTAAATTTAAAATATATATATAAATCTTAAAATATTTCATAACTATACTATTTGATACAGAATTAGCTTGCTGTTCTGACTCGAAATTAATTCAAAATCTGTAGTTATTAATAGTTTACTCTCCCTCTATTTTCCAAATATAAAAAAATACTATTAATATTTTGTTCATAGAAGCTTGCTTCATGACTAGCTCACTAATTTTCTGTTATTACCAACAATTATCAGATAATATATATGAGGTGGATAAAAAAATTGAGAGTATAGGTACTCGATGTAGTCAAGTTCGAAAGATCATCTAAAATGATCCTTTAAAAGTTTTTTTTTCATTAAGTTATTATTAATAATAATAATAATAACTGAAAAAACAACTCATTATTGGGGTTAGCACCCCTATAAATGTTTTAACCCAAACTCGCTAACAAATGTCAAAGTAAAAAATGTCAAACCTGCCCTAAAATTATGAACCATGATAAATTCCGAACAACTAGTTGTAAGGTGGAGAACACTATATATAAGTTAACATGTAGTAAATGCAACCTAATATACATTGGTCAAACTTCTAATCCCATAAATATTAGAATTAACCTTCATAGAAATCATGCGAAAAATCTAATAGGTAATAATTATATCATAGAACATCATAAGATTCACTCTTTTGATAACTATAACATAGAAATATTAGATATACTAGCCGAGTGACCCGGGCAACGCCCCGGGTTTACTCGAAGGGCCCGCAGGTGAGAAACTATAGGCATTGGTTCCTATGCCTAAAAAAATATTTAAAATGAAAAAAGAAGAAAAATATTAACAAATCAGAAAATAAAATTGCAAACAACACATCTACACTACTTCAAGAACATGAGAGCACATGCACTGTGTCACCATACGTGTACCATTTGCAAAGACCCTGTTTAGGATTAAAATTTCTCAGAAGCATAACAATACAACCAACTCGTGTTTGGTAAGCAATTTCAGGAAAGAAACTATAGGCATTAGTTGAAGAGTTTAATTAAATATATTTAGAGTGAAAAATGACACAAATCAGCAAATAAAATTGCAAACAATGCTACTATATCGCAGATAAGACAACATATAAAAGGAATGAAATTATTTAAAGGACCTCATTAAAACTGCATTTCTAGCTTTATATATACAATATAACCTCGATAATTCGACCATGTTTTGTTGTCCTGACCTACAGCCTATCATATAACAAACTGTAATTCAACACTATCGATAATTCGACCATTTTAAATTTCAACAATTGATTGTTGCTTAAATATAACTTCACTGCTAAAAAGGTATTACAGAGAAAACGGCTGACATTGTAAATGTACAAAATGTATGTATAGAGCAGGGGAATAATAAATAAAGACAAAAATCAAATTAATTGATAATAAATAGATTATTGCCAAAAAAAAAATACAAAAAATATTTTCTTCTCCTTTCTTATCTCCACTCAATCATATTAGAGTGTCAAGCTTGTAAAGCTTGAAATTAACAACCATCATGATTGGGTGAAGTAGAATGCGTCTGCCTTTGTCATCAAGACTGGGAGCACTACTCAGTGGCAGGCCACTGACTTTGCTCCAAAAGAAATGCCGCCTCTGACATGAGGAACAGACTCATGTGCAACCGCTCCTAACATGGAGTACAAACGCTGCTCATCCTGTATCCATGGATTAGGAGCCCTTACAAGGTACTATCAGCCGGGCCAGCTGAGCCCAGGTTTTTTTAGTGAGCTTGTTACTGCTCCCCCTCCTCCTTTTTCATCCTGGCTTGGGACCGGCAAAGGCGGAGTTTTTTTCTTTCAGGTGAGAAACTTTAGGCATTGGTGAAAAGTGTAAATATATATTTTGGAAATGAAAAAAAAAAGGATAAAATAAATCAGAATATAAATTTACAAACTATATTTCAGAGGAGACGATTTATATTAGGATTTCATTTAAATGACCTCATTAAAAACTACATTTTATATATACTTGGGTTTAACTTTACATGTATGCTATCCAAAGTTCGCACACTTGAAAAAGTCACATAAAGTCGTCTGTGCGTAAACACAGGCTCTTGTAGCAAAGGTTTGGCCTTGAGCCCTCTTTATAGTCATAGCAAAAGCCTACCTTAGTGAAACATAAAGCCTCTCTAGAATGAAGCGAAAGTTGGTATTCGAAGGGGACAGAGATATTTCAGACATTATACAGTGTGTTCAACTTTGGGCACTGTCAGTATATGTGCTTCAAGGACATGAGGTGAGTAGAATTTGTTTATGATGTTAATTGTAACATACATATATTGAATTTTAAGTTGATAACATGAACCGCAATTCAATACATATAAATGAATTATCTACAATAATGTTAACAGCAATACTGACTTCAACTGGAACGCTCAATCTAAATGCTACTTTTACTTGTAGACAATGATGCAACTAACAAGAGTCACATCATCTATCTCTCTTGATTTACTAACACTAACCACATTTCTCTAATCTAGATAATAAATAATTTAATTATAGGTAAATACTCTTGAAATCATAACATTTATAACGAATGCTATCACACTAATTAAGTGTAATTATAAGCTATTATAAATATTTTCAAAGTAATTTTCTTTTATTTTTCCACCTCATCTTTTTCTCCTTTCCTATTTTTTTTCTTTTTTTTTCTATTTTTCTATTTTGTTTTTTGTGTTCCTTGTTTCTTTTTTCTTCACCCCTTTTAATTGGACTTAGAACAAATAATATTTAAGATTTTAAATTAATAAAATATAAAAAAATTCCATTTACACTAATAGAAACTATTAAATTCAATATTCTGAAACACCAATACCATACTGATAAAGCACAATTTGGATTATAGATTATAAACGCAAGGTAACGGGACCGGGTCAGAGTGAATGAGTGGTGTCTGGCATTCCGAAAGCGACGTTGTGGCCCTCTTCAGACTTGTCTGAAGATTGTAATGGCGCTGTTGCCGAAAGGTCGCACATTGTTTATTTGTTTGGATTTGTTCTTTTTACCTTTGCTTACCAATACCATACCTTTATTTCTGTGTTTTCTCTAATTCTTACTTTGTTTGATCCTTTAAATTTATACGTTAACTTTAGAATATTTTTTTCTCTCCTTATAGCATACATAACTATTATCTATGCGTGTTCAATCTTTATAAAGGGGGGTATAGAGAATGAACATTCAATCTAATTGATATGAAGCATTAAAACTTAAATTCCTAAAATTCCTTATTTAGCAGAAATAACAGGTAATGGTCCACATATATTATACTTTAAAAAGAGTATAGATAGGACTACATATAGAATATACGGTACCGTTAGGACCAATTCAAATAAATTGATGATGTGAGTTATTATGGGAAAGCATTTTCACCATCTTTAGACAAGGGATTTATGTCTTTGTCTGATGAAGCTGATATTTCCATTTATGGTAAGACGCACATTCCTAACTTGTTTGGATTTAATCGTACTTTCTTGAAGTTCCAATTAATCCTTATCCTCTCGTACTACTAATATCTTATTATTTTTCTGCAGTCCTATTATTTAGAGTGTATGAACACAATATGGACCATAATCTGAACCTACCAACATCAGACAAAGTTTATTTTTCTATGTTCTTTAATGTTAGATTTGCTGTTCCCTTGTCGACGCACATTGTTAAAGGCTTGGGATATGATCATTTTTTTCTGTATTTATAATAATCATTTAACTGTATTACTAATTTCTTATCAGTCTCTTACAGTCCTTATACCCAAAAAGAAAAAAAAAACACAATTTGAAAAAAAGTTTAAAACTAAGGGATAAGTATGTATCAATCTGATTAAGTCTAGGGAACCGAATAAATTTAACGTCTGACCTGGAAAAAAACATTTTTTGAGTTAGGTTTGAAAGTGCAGAAGATGATACAGTCGTAGTTCATCAGTTGATTTTTGTAGTATCTAAGGCTCAGCTATTACTCTATCTCCGTTCCAACCTAAATTTGCTTTCAATTTGGTCGAAGAGGCATGGTTTGGCAGTAATGGAGTAAGGGCCGAAACTGCTGCTCAGGTCTTCATCTGAAGAGGCCCGCCTGAGTACCATCCTCTTTCCATTTGGTCTAACCTTTATGGTTTTCATCTGGTCTAACCCTTAAGGTCTTCATCCTTCCTAATTTAATACATTATCTTATATCGAGTCCTCCACATTTACACTAGATTGTCTTTAAAATAAGCTTATAAAAAAAAATCCCGAAAAAAAAAATTCTCAAAAATCTATCTTCTCTCATCAAGAGAGAAAATAGAGCAAAAAAATACTTCTCTTTCTCTCTAATTAGCTTTATTTCATATTTGGAAAATTATTATCATGGTTCTGTCTTTGCTCTTCCCTTTAAAACTTTCTCTTCGCTTATTCCTTTTTTTCACCCAGCCTATGACGCGTAACTGCCGATGCTTTGCTGGTGTAACTTTTTTTTAAAAATATAATCTAACTAATTATTTATTACGAAATAAAAAAAAAAAAACTCACGCATTTAAATTGAATAAAAATTTCATTAATCTTAAGATTTTTCATAACTATACTATATATATATATATCTTATATAAAGAAAAGAGATTTTCTGCTTGAATTTAGATTATGTTGAGGATTATTCAATGGTAATGCAGTCGTGGTTAAAATCTTGAAAAAAAATAATAATGGTTTTGATCAGAGGTTGCTTTAATTGAGCTTATGAGATATATAAAAACATTGTGAAATAAAATTAAATAGGAAAATATCAAAATAGTAAAAGTTTGGGAATTTAAAATATATGGAAATGTGGTGATGAGAGAAAAAGTTTTGTATCAAACATTTTGCGCAGTTTACCTTATTTTAACTTGTAATTTTCACCCATGCTTCTAGATAATTTTCAATCGCTTATTGCTTAAATTTACCCTTTTTGTCAAATTATTTTTGTGAATCAATTCTGCCATAGCTCTTTTTGCCATTTTAATTACATCACACCTTTTAATCCTTATTTTCCTTTGTATAGTTAGCTCCTAAATGTCATAATATACCTCATGCCACATTTTTTATCTTTAAATTTAAACTTGTGAAAATAATTTAGCCCATTTTTTTCACCAAAAATTACTTTTATATCATGCCATAATTTTACATTGTAAACTTAAAAATATGTAAATACGCTAATATATCTTCCATTGAATAATTACTTTTAAAACATTTCAAATTAATTTAAACCATTTACACCATATCAGTTTTAATACGCCATATGCAAAGCAGTCGGCCAGGAGAACAACAATAATAAATTGCATTTTTTACACTATCAATATCTTTTAAATAATTAGCTAATATTTTTCATTGTTTAACATATTTCAACCTTTCCTTTTTTATTTTATTTTGATAACACAATTATTTTCATCATTTCTTATATCACCTAACAAATATGTAAATTTAGCGCTACCAACATATGTAAATTTTAGCTCTTATTTTTTTTTATCCACCTTGATTATTTTTTTCTTCAAATGCCCATTCTTTATTCCTATCATTATTTTATAATCTTTATATGTTCACTCCTTATTTGCACATTTTCCTTTGTACATAAACTTTGTCTCAACTTATTTCTTTCTCTCAAATGATCATTCTTTATTCTTACCATTAAATTTTCTTAACATGTTCATTTGTTGTTTTCACATTTTCCTTTTGTACATAAACCTCATCCACAAATTATTGCTTTCTCACAAATGCCTTTTTCCCCCTATAATCACCCAATGCATTAATGTTGCCACCTATCCTTTACCCATGCCATTATTTTGATGTTTATTTTCAATGCTATCATTTATATTTTTCATTTATATATTTTGTGTATCATATTTTCTTGTGTATTTCCAATCTATTGGTTCACAACAAGCCAATACGATTATGGAACACTTTTTTCTCTCTCTTTACCACTTTTTTACTCTCCACCAACAATATTGTAAGCATTCTAGTCCGTTATTAGCAAATCTAATATTGTTCTGGTACGAAAGAGAATACTTTCTACAAAATAATATTAATTGGCAAATATTCCGATATGTAGATGACATAATAATATTTAATAATCCACAGTTTAAAAAATTAATACCTGAAATATATCCTAAATACTTGAAACTTAAGAACAATGAAAAAATTTATAGAAACAAAAAAGTTAACTTTTTAGACTTGAATATAGACCTTACAAATAGTGCTGTTAGAGTTTATAATAAAAAGAGTAATTATAATTTCAATATTATAAAATACTGTAATATGAATTCTAATATATCATTAAATTGCTGTAAAGGTATATATTATGGTCAGTTTCTAAGATTTTATAGAATAAATAATATATTAGATAATTTCATAGAAGATGTTAAAAATTTAAACATGGAATTTATTAAAAACAAATTTAGTATCAAACAAGTAAAATATTTCAACAGTATATCAATTATAAAATATTTAAAAAAAAATAAATGGAAATATCCATTTATGAAATCAACTTTCTATAATTTCTCTTAATAATAATAACTAATACAAATTTATAATCTTTAACAGTTAATTAAACTTTGATTAAATAACTGATTAAAAGATTTTTTCACAAGATTTTTAAAGTATTATAGTATATAGTTCATTTTGTTTAATCTCCAATTTCTGGGGAGGAAAATGGAAGTTAAATAAAGGTGAATTTGCACAATTAATAGCTTTATTAAACTCTTATAATTTGCCTTTTTAAAGGAATATTAAAAGATGAATAAGTGTTGAATCAGTTATTTTGATATAACTAGCTGTAAAGATTATGAAATTCAGCTTTCTTCCTTTAACTATTTTTCCTTTCTTCTTTAATTTTCTTGTTGTTCAAAAAATTCTGAATAAATGGTCTAAATTTGAAATGTCCCCCCCTCCCGCAACATGTGTCAGCCAGAAATAGATATTCACAATGGAGGACGCCGCGGTCGAGGTAGGTTTACAGTTTGAATTTGTTAACACTTGTATCTGTTATATATGTTCATTTAAATATTTCACTGAAACAACTTAATATTAACACATAAAATCCGGTTTAAAAGAGATCTATGACATAATAAAGAAGGGGTGAAATGTCGTTGGACTTTTATCTGAAGATCCCCGGTCCAGCAGATCTCTTTTTCCAATTTATTTCAATTTAAAGTTTTTTGTGTATGTCTGGTCTACCATTAGGGTTTCAAAACATAATATCCAAACTTATAACAAATGTTAATTCATACTATAGATATATTACTAAATACAACTATTTATAATCATATTATAAAATAAAAAAAACCTTTAAAAATCTTTATAAAAAAAAAGGATAAAATATAAAATTATAAAAATATATATATATATACTAACAATCTTATCTACCTTCTTTACAAAACTTTTTTTTTTTTCCTTATTATTAGTTTGATTAAAAGTGCATGGTTCTGTCTTTCTCTCTTTTTTCTAACTATTATATATATTCTCTCTTCGATTATTCTATATATAGGATTAGAGTATGTCTAAATGACGTGTAAAAGCCGATGTAATAGACGTTACGTTGTTAATTTTTATTGTTATTAATTATATATATATAATTAACTTGAGGATGTATTAGAAGTAAAGGATTTTTTTTTCTCTCTCTATCTACAAATTAATAACATTTTACAAATTTTATAATTTGAATTTAAATGATCATAATAGTGAAGATAATCTTAATACAAAACTGGACTATAAAATTAAATAACTATTTATTATTATAATTAATTTAGATTTAGCTTGCTAATCTAATCAAATCTAATTGATATAAGTTATCATTATTATCAGTTTGCTCCTTAAGTTTTAAAATTATAATCACTGTTATAATTTTGTTATATAGTTTCTACACTATATATATATATATATATATATATATACTAGCGGATGTGTACCCGGCTTCGCCCGGGTTTTATCCGAGTGAAAGTTTGCCTAACGAATATTATTGATAATAATATTCGGGAACACACAGAATATTATGATAATAATGATAATATAATTCGTTACGTCATATATTTATATAATATATGAAATTTATTTTTCGAGCAAACATATCCACTTGTACTACTAATAGATTTTTAAAAAGATATACATAAATAAAAAAATCTAGAGATATACTACATGATCTTAGCCAAAAGGCCGAGAAACGATATTTTATATAAAGATATGACCTGGCTTCGTGTGTCTTCTGCTCGAGTGAATGTTTCGCTGGTAGAATTTTGTTCCAGCCTACTATTGATCATTATCTGGCTTCGCCCGTGGTCTACTTTAGTGATAATTCCCCAAAAGAATTTTTTAATTGAATCAAGCATGATACGGCAATATTGTCATAATCATTTCTGACTAAAAAAAATATTGTTGCTCAGTACTTGGTTAAATATAATCTTTCTTGGTTAAAGTGCGACAAAAAAACTCTTCCAGATTTAACTCTCTGTCCTGTTCAAATTTCAGCGAGATTAGTTACATATTGAGGGCGTGCATAGCCGACAAACATATATATATATATATATATATATATATATGTTCCCGGCTTCGCCCGATTTTTACCCGAGTAAAAGTTTGCTTAACAAATATTTGTTAGAACGATTCTAGCAAACATCCAATCCCTACTGAATCTATACTTGTCTACACTCTCGATAATATTTTCCCGGTCCCTTGAAAAATACTCGATAAGTTGAAAAAAAATCAGTATTAATTGGTCCACTCGGTAATTAAAGTTGTAGGAATAGTATCTTGCCACAAACGAAGATTTGTAAATAACTGTATTTAGCGAATGCACCCGGCTCGCACAGTTTTTATCCGAGTAAAAGTTTGCCTAATGAACATTTGTTAAAACGATTCAAGAAAACATCCAATCGACCTATATATTGATTTATAAACGTATATAAAAATAAATATTGTTATATGCGTTTAAATATATTTTTGAAACACATAAATTTTTGAAAACATTTATTATATTTTAAATAAAGATATTGTCATTTTTATGAATTTGATAATTAATTATTTCTTTTTTCTCAATGAATTATATATATTAATTTAAAATTTCATTTTTGTTATCATCATCACATACAATGTAATTTTTTATATAAACAAACGATAATAAACAACAACAATTAGGGGCTCAAAAATCATTTATTATGGTTAGCAGCTCCGTAAATAAAGATATTTTCAAAACAACAATTAGAGTTGCATCATCATTTTTATAAAACAACAGCAAATTAAATTAACAATGTAAAAAAATATATTTTAACATTACATTTTAACATTTAACACAAAATCGTTACAATTTTTTCTTTAAATATATATTAATATTGATATGCCAAGTATTTTTTACGTCATTGGAATATTTTATTACTAAATTCTCAAATTATATTCATTATACTTGGAAAAAAATTTAAGCATTGTTACAATTTATAAATATAATTTCACCAGACGCCGCTAGAGGCGCTGCTTGCGAGTGAAAGTAGAAAATTTGCAAATAAAATTGCAAAGAATATTTATTTCAAATCAAATTCAAACCAGAAATCTTCCCAGTAGTATATTAAATATAACTTCCTAAAGTTTCACGGCGATTGGATAATCTTACCTTTTAAAAACATTCATCGTGTGAACAAACTAACATTCATCGTGTAAACAAACCACGTGTTAATTATTAACCAATCAATTTCATTTATCGTCGCGACCAGTGCTGCGCCCAAGCGGTAAAACCCTGGAACTAACGCTTTTTGTTTTTTATTTAAAAAAAAGCACATTACCTTTTTTAGTTTTTTGAATAGCCTATATGTAAAACGAAATCTTCAGCTACCTACATGCGAAATTTCATAAAGATTTATTCTGTAGATTTTGCGCAACGCGATAACAAACATCGATTTTGGATTTCATTTTTATAGATATAAGGATATATATATATAATGTACCGCGGATAGAAAAGAACGGCTACACTGATGATGACGTGTCAACGACATCAGACCAGTAATTAAGTCAACATTCAATCCTAATTTTATTCAATAATTATTTCTTTGTCCTTATTTTATATGCTTAGACGTATTTAAACTTAGTTTATTCCCTTCTAATTTATTTTCTTAAACTTTTCATATTTATGCATTTTTTGCTAACGCTCTAAAAATCTTATTAAATAAATATCAATTCCCCCTTCTTTCTAGCGGCTCTATTATTTTTGCCTGTAAAATATAAATAAATTTAATACTCTATTTAATGGTAATATTTTTATATTAATATATTTTTAATATTCAAAATGTATATTGTTTTTTTTAAGATAAATGTATGGATAAAGAGATTCAAATATAATTTAGAAAAAGATAAGTTTGAATATTTTTATTCGGTGAACATTTATCAATTTGATCCTCTGCCTTGGACATTATTCTTCCTCCTACAGAGACGGAGGGAATTGAGTAATATTTCAACCGATCTGACTTTTATCTCAATCTATAGTTACAACTTTTTATTTTTGAAAGAACTTATTGCTATTCTAACAAAAGAGAGAAGCGAATATTACTATAATTTTATGTTTCAATCAATATAAAAAGAAATTGAATGTCATTATTCAGTTTGGAAACGCAAAATATAAATTACCTGTTTCTTTTTAATCTATTGGAACAAGGATATTTTTAGTTACAATTAAAATATTTACATTCTATCTATATCAAAAATAAAATAATAGTAATATTTTAAATATAGGCTTCATTTTCGAATATATATCATCAAATGTTTTTTCTCTTCATACCTTACTGCATTTATCACAATATAATAGTAGATAATATTAGAGAGTAATTTGATGAAACCGCTGGAAGGAGCCACTACTGATGAGCCAAACCATTTAATACTTTATATCATCTCAGTAAGGTTTTCAGAAGTAAAGTCTGTGATTTATACAAGGTAATAGTGTTTTAAAAATATCACCATTTCATGCTACTACAATTATTATCCAATTACGAGCATTGCTTTCAACAATGATTAGGTATAATATTGATCTCTTAGAAATACACGAGACAATTTCTGAAATGTAATTCCAATTAATATACTATATATACAGATATACAGATACAATATACAAATATAATATATATCTGATAGAAGTGTTTCCTTTATTTGTTTTTAGTAGGCCACATACAAACTTATCCCTCAAAGAATCCTTAATAAAATTCCTAAATTTGCATTTTGATGTCAATCGTATAATCTCAAAAAGTGAAATGAAATATTTTCTTCTTCGTCTTGTTTCCCTTTTTAAAGAACATAAGTTGTTCAACTATGATTGAACGTTTTGTAGAAAACTATTTAATTTTATTATATCGCATCTGCCCGGTAAGTGGAACACTGTGGGTTCGATTCCTATCCCTGGACACTTTTATTTTCCGTTTATCATTACTCTTCACAATTCTTCCTTTCATACTTCATCCCTAAGGTTAGAAATAATCATTATTTATCCTCGGAATATATTTCGATATTTCGTTCTAAAGAAACACATGCGGGATATTTTAAATGTCGTTCTACAATCATAAGCCGCATTATATTGTATTATAAATTACTTTATATAATATTTAAGAACGGAAAAATATGTCCAGGGTTGCCTAGTGGACATGGCATCTGCCCGGTAAGCGGAACACAGTGGATTCGATTCCCATCCCTGGACACTTTTATTTTTCCGTTTGTCATTACTCTTCACAATTCATCCTATCCATATTTCATCCTTTAAGTTAGAAATGATCGCTATTTCTCTTTAAAATAAATTTCGATTTTTGTTTAAAAGAAACATTCGCGGTATAATGGCAATTTTCGTTTTACATATATATATATATTGTAGCGTAGAAATCAAGCTTTGAAATATCCTAAGATGTAAAAGTATTTATTGATGACGTCACCGCGACGAGTCGATAATTATTAACAAGTCAGCAAAACTATCTACAGCTAGGGAATCTTAAGCAAGCCAGCAAATAAATATTTTAAAGATGATTTCACAAATACAGAGTAATATATATTTTTATAATCTTCTGAATATTTTCATTGAATAATATTGAATTTAAATAATAGAATATTTCTTCGCCACATAGCCTCCTCCTATAAAGAGCATCGACCCGATGCTCAGAAGGAGACTTACATCCTCAGTTTCAAGGCTCGAAAACGGGTGATATGGCCTGAGATCTCTTCGCCGGTCTGTGGTTGTTATGTTCGTTCAGTGGGGATGTCTTCTACCTGGAAGTTTGTCGAGTCATCTTCTGGGTTCTCTTCTAGGTGGTCCTCCTGGTCCTCTGGGTTTAAAAATTGTTTCATCCTACAAATGTGAACTAAATCTTCTGTTTTACGACGACCTTACTTGTTTCAAAATGTTTTAACTTCATAAGTCACATCAGATATTTTTCGGGTTACTTTGTATGGGCCGAAGTAACGTCTCATTAGTTTTTCCGAATATCACACTTTACGCACAGGGATAAAGATCCATACGAGATCTCCAGGCTGGTAAATTATATTTCTGTGATGGGAGTCATAAAGATGTTTATTGCTTTCTTGAGATCTCATGGAGTGGATACGTGCCAGTTTTCGTGCTTCTTTGGCTCTTGCCCCTAGAGTTTGGATGAAATCGTCGTCTTCTGGCAATAACTTGGGGAATAACACGTCCAGTGGAGTCTCGGCTTCACGCCCGTGTACAAGGAAAAATGAGGTGAACCCAGTAGACTCTTGTTTTGCTGTGTTGTATGCAAATGTAACTAATGGAAGAATCCTGTCCCAATATTTCTGGTTGACATCCACTTACATGGACAGCATGTCTGCTATGGTCTTATTTAACCTCTCCGTTTGTCTGGGGGTGATAGGCGGTCGTCTTCCGATGGGTTATCCTGCACTGGTTGTTCAGATCAATTATCATTAAAGATGTGAAGTTCCTTCCTCTATCCGTGATTAATTCCCTAGGCACGCCGTGCTTTAAGATGACATCTTCAATGAAGAATTTAGCAACTTCCATGGATTCACTTGTGGATAGGGCTTTAGTTATCTCATATTTCGTTAGGTAGTCTGTACATACAATAATCCAACGGTTGCCACCTTGTGATGTTGGAAATCTCCCCAGGAGATCCATTCCTACCTTTTCAAAGGCAACTTCAGGGACAGGTATTGGCTGTAAGTGCCCTGAGGGGGGTTAAGGCTGATGTTTACGTCTCTGACAATCTGAACAGTGTGCCACATACCTTCTAACCGTTCTATTCATTCCGGGCCAGTAATGCCTTTTTTTTCTTATTCGGTCATAGGTTTTAGTAAATCCGAGGTGACCAGCCGTGGGTGAATCATGGAAATTTTTCAGCAATTCCTGCCTTAAATGGCGAGGAACCACCAAAAGCCATGGTTTCCCCATTGGATCATATTTTTTTCTGTAGAGCGTGTTATCGACTTTTCCAAAAAATTATTAGGAGTACTTTGTAATTGGTCAGCGATTTATCTAAGAGCTTGAACATTCATCTGCTCTTCTCTAAAGTTCTGCAAAGTCACTATGCTTGGAATATCTTCCTCAAAATCTTCACTGTATTCTAATGGACTTCTTGATAAGCAGTCTGCGTCCTGACGTTTCCTTCCGCTCTTATACACGAGAGTGACGTCAAACTCTTGCAGCCGAAGTGCCCATCTTGCTAACCTCCCACATAAGTGTTTGAGGTTGGTCAGCCAGCACAAAGAGTGGTGGTCTGTAACAATAGTGAACGGCTGTCCAAAGACATATGGTCGGAATTTATTCATAGCACAAATGATGGCAAGGCATTCCCTTTCTCTGGTTGAATTTTTTTTTCTGCCTTATTTAAGGTTCTGGATGCATAAGCAATGGCTCTTTCCTTTCCCTTTTGTATCTGCACTAATACTGCTCCTATTCCGTAGTTTCTTGCGTCAGTGTGTATTTCGGTTGGGGATGAGTAATCAAAATGTCCAAAAGCGGGTTCGGAAATTTACGCTGACTTGAGAGCTTCAAATGCATTTTGCTCTTCCTGGTTCCAATTAAATGCTGAGTCTTTCTTCAAAAGGTCATTCAAGGGTTGGGCTATGTGGGCATAATTGGGTATGAAGCGGCGGTAGAAGGATGAAAGGCCAAGAAAACTTCTAACTTCCTTCAATAACCTTGTCGTAGAGAAGTCGCGGACTGCTCGAATCTTTTCTAGGTCGGGACGAATTCCATTTCCACTCACCTCATGTCCAAGAACCGTAATAGTTTTTGCACCAAACTTGCATTTCTTGGAATTGAGACATAATCCGGCTTTCTTAAGGCAATTTAATACAAGTTGAAGGCGCCTTAGATGTTCTTCAAAATCATCTGAAAAAAACGATGATGTCGTCGAAGCAAATGGTCCACTTAAGACGCTTCAGAAGATTATCTATCATTCGTTCGAAGGTAGCTGGAGCATTACATAACCCAAATAGCATTACTTTGAACTCATACAGTCCATCTGGAGTTATAAATTCTGTCTTCTCACGGTCGGATTCTTCTACGTCGATTTGCCAGTACCCTGATTGGAGGTCCATGGAAGAATAAAATCTAGCCCCGCGTAAGCAGCCTAAAGTGTCGTCGATCCTTGGGCGAGGGTAGACATCCTTTTTAGTTATTTTGTTAAGGCGACGGTAATCGACGCAGAATCTTCAGCTTCCATCCTTTTTTCTTATCAATACTACAGGTGAGGCTCACGGACTTTCAGAGGGCTGAATGATGTCAAGTTTTTCCATCTTGTTTACCTCATCCTGAATAATTTGGCGTTCTCTTGGTGCAACTCGGTAAGGTCTTTGTTTGGTCGGTAGGTGGTCTCCAGTGTTAATTCGGTGTTTAACATTAACGTCCTTGAATTGTTTTCTTTTACTAAATTCGAAAATATCCGTATAGTTTTTTAACAAATTTCTTAATTTTTCTTTTTGAGATTCATCAAGTGAATCATCTATAAAAATTCCGAGATTTTTGGGTCTTCAGAATGTTCCGCCTCTTTTTCAACTTGGTTACAATCAGCTAGAGTACATAATTGACTATCTTCGATAACAGCACTATCGGCTACATGCATCCCCTGTGGGATTAGTTTTGGATATGGACTCCAATTCACCACCCAATGTTTACCTCGGTTACTGGTAAGTGAAATGATAGAGGAGGGAGCCGTTAGTTCTCTTTCTAGCAATAGCTCTTTTCGACATTCTGCCACCACAATTGCGTCATTAGGGATGTCACGACTTGCTACTTCTATTAGCTGAATAGAGGCGGGTTCAATTCTATATTCCAATTCCGAGTAGAGAGGTGAACTGTTCTTAGGGGTATCCTCTAAAAGACATTTTTCTAAAACAATTGTATCATCTGCAGAGTCAATTACCGCTCTCGTTAACTTTAAAAATCCCAACCAAGAATAACATCGTGACTACAGTCTTCCATAACGACAAAATCGAACTTTTCCTTTAATCCATTTAGGTCCAGTTTCAACGTACATCGTCCTTTTGGTCTTACAATTTTACCATTGGCTACTCGTAGTTTCGGCAAACATTATTTTTCTTAGTTTCATTCTGAACCTCTCATATATCACAGAATATGAGGCTCCTGAGTCGACAAGGGCATGCGTCATTTTTTCTTCTATTTTAATGTCTATGTAATTTTCTTTTAATTCTAATGTAGTCGACAAGAGAGGATTTCTAGATTTTGCGGCCTTACCTCCAAAAATAGGACGCGTCTTCTAGTTTTCCTGACGGGAACGGGGAGGCGACTGGCTGGATCTCCTAGCAGACGACGAAAATTGTCCTTCACGACCAGGGTTCGGGGAAGGGCTTCGATAGCGGCTTGCAGTTTTTTTTTTTCATATCATCATTTTGTTCATGGAAATCGGATCGAGAGTTAAAGAACGTCCTTGGTTCTTGTCTATTTTGGTAGTATTCGTTACGCCTTTCCTCGTTTTGTCTATCACGGCAATAGCGGACGACGTGCACAAGGCGTCCTCAGTGAAAACAAATCGGCTTTCCTTCATTGGTTCGCCATTCGTTTGTGTCGCGTCTTCCTCCTTGTTTTGGCTACCGAGGTTCAGGGGGCGGTCTTATCGTTTGGGCCACATATCTGTCGAGGTCTTTCCTTCTATGGGGAACTTCTCCTAGGCTTTGAGATTGGCGCCATGGCTCTTCCAATCTCCTCCTTTACCATATCTTCGATGGTAGAAATATTTGGTTCCTCTCGAGTAGAGCCTAATGTCCGCTGTACCTCCTCACGAACAATTTGCCTAATCATAGATGACAGATCTGCCCTGCCATCATGATCACTGAGAGACGCCACATTTGGTAGTCGCTCGTATTTGGTTGGGTTCACTCGCTTACAGTGTAGGCTTTCAATACGGCGACATTCGGTGACGAATTGCTCAGTGTTATGCACATCCCTTGGGAGAAGTGCCTGGTAGAGCTCCTCGGCTATCCCTTCCATCAGATAGGATATTTATCTTCCTCATTCATTTGTGGATCTACCTCTTTGCAGAGGCGCAGGACGTCTTTGATGTAATATTCGGTGCTTTCTACTTTTAATTGTGCGCAAGTTTTGAGTATTTTCTCGGCTAGCAGCCTTGAGCTTTCATTTTTTCCAAATACATTTTCTAATAGTGACATGAACTCCGTCCATGTCTGTATGCTTTCCTCATTGTTTTCAAACCATTTGAGGGCAGTGCCAGTCAGATAGAAATAAACTTTAGCGAAACAAAGGGTTTCATCCCATTGGTTGTGCTTTGCCACACGTTCATACCCTTTTAACCAGCTACGGGGATCTTCAACACCTTCACCAGTGAACATTGAGGGGTTTCTAGATAGATGTTGGACAAAAAATGAACCTACCTGAGTTGTTGTTTCTTTCTTGATGTTCATGGTTGTTTCTTCTTGCTCAACCGAATCAATTTTCCGTTTTTTTTCTGAATGGGTATCGATCCAGCTTCTTCACCAGCTGTAGCGTAGAAATTAAGCCTTGAAATATCCTAAGATGTAAAAGTATTTACTGATGACGTCACCGCGACGCGTCGACAATTATTAACAAGTCAGCAAAAAATATCTACAGCTAGGGAATCTTAAGCAAGCCAACAAATGAATATTTTAAAGATGATTTTACAAATACAGAGTAATATATATTTTTATAATCTGTTGAATATTTTCATTGATTAATATATATATATATATATATATATTTAAAAGCAGTTTATTTTCCACATATGAATATATATATAATCTTGTATTATTTGCCGTTTTAAGTACATATTTCACCTTTAAATCTTCCTTATTCTAGTTGTCGCCTGTGATCAGCGGTCCAGTAGACACGAGTCTGGTACCTTTGTGATTCTAGAAACATACGACTATTGTCGCTCGCTTTATTTTAGTTTACGATCCAAACGTTTAAAGTTTTAAGAATATATTTTATTTTAAAATGTATCACATTATATACGTTTACCTGGAACCGATTAGCATGTCGCTCAAACTCTGCTTATTATTATATAGAGTTTGGAATTTTCGAAAATTGTCTTCAAACATTTTTTATATTGCTGTTGAAGAGCATTTATATATGAATACATTACAAACAATATGGGGATTTTATCACACTTGTAGATAAATAAAAAGAAATCTGAAACATTTTTTTTTATCTCTACAGACCTTACTGCAATGATAAAGGTATTGAAAGAGATGGCTTGGTTCATCAGTGGTAAACCCTCTAAGCGGTTTCGCCAAATTAATCTCCAGAACACTCTACTATTGTATTGGATTGGTTTTATTATATACCCTGTATTTTTTTAATTAAAGATAACTTAGGGGTGTTTAGAGATATAAGAAAACCAATCCAATACAATAGTAAAGCTGTATGGATATTAATTTGGCGAAACCGGTGATAGGGTTCACAACTGATGAGCCAAGCCCTCTCATTCAATAGCTTTTATCATTTCATTAAGGTCTGTAGAGATAAATAAATAATCACATTGCCAAAAAAAAATAATTGTTGCATATATTATCGATAGATGGGAATTTTGAATTTATAAATGCAATTTGCTAATATAGCTTTGTGATATGAAACCATATTTGCGCTAGAGCTTTGCTCGTATAAATTCCTTTAAATTAAATGTAAGCACCCCTACAGACCTATATAAACATATAACCATATATACCCTAAACACCCCTAAACTGACTTCCATAGAAAATCTAGGGTATATAAGAAACCCAATCCAATACGAGCGGTCTGGAAGTTCCCTACTGATTAACGTTGCAATATTATTTACATCAATACTTAAGATCCGCGTATGATTAAATTGATTGATGATTTTCCCGAGATTCAAGCGGGCTTTAGGTCTGCTCATTTCTGCTAAGCTCATATTTTCACGCTGATATATATGATTCAATTTACTCTAAAGAAAAAAAAAGATAAACTTTTTATTCCTCCTAGGTAGATATAAGAAATTCTTTTGATACAGTACCTCACTCACTACTAAGGACGAAACTGAATAATTTAGGATTGAATTACTAATTTGTCAACATAATTAAAAGTTACAGCGAACACATGACAGCGGCGGTTCGTTGGAAGAATCCTTTCACCGAAAATATTAAAATTCATTATGGCGTGCTCCAGGGTCAACCATTATCACTTTGTTTATTCCTGCTATTCAAAATGATCTAATTGAAATCTTTGATAATTCTATCTAAATTTGTATACATTCACCTTCTCTCCCTATACGCGGATAATAATGTTTTATTCGACGAGTTTTTTTATGAAATTAACCTCCAAATAAAAATTATATATTTTTAAAAAATTAATTAGATTCTAAACTATCAACCCTAAATGAAAGCAAGTCAAAAATGATTATTTTTCAAAATGTTGGAAAGGCGACGTGTTCTGATAAATGTTATTGGGGTCAGCGTGCTTTGAATGTCGCATCAAAATATACATATTGAGGATTGATGCTTTGCCCTTAATTTATTTCCCCAAGTTTCCTTGAACTATTTGGGTAAGGCTATGGCGACGATGGGTGCGGTAGATGAAACCCTTTTAAAATACAAGATGAATTATTTTTACGCAAATATGAAATTGATGGACTCTATGATTCTAGCAGTTTTTTTATATACGGCTCCAATATGGGGACATGATCAGGTCTCAATAGTAAATAGAATTCAGGATACCTTCCTTAGGCGATATTTAAAACTTCTAAGCTATACTCCGAATCATATTTTGAGTGCAGAAACAGTAATAAATTATCCCAATGTCATAGTAAAGATATTAACCATAAAAATCTGGATATGAATACTAAAAATGGACCCCAACAGGCTACTTTCAATTTGTCTGGCGTACTTATGGGGCATATCAATATCTGCAAAATAAAATATAAGTTTGGTAAACAGTGTGATGGAGATGATTAATAACCCCGGTTTCCCGTGGCTTGTTGGGTGCACTGATTTCAATACTTTACAAAGAAACATTGCTTTAGTTATTAAAACTGCAGTAGATCAGTCTATACAGTTGGATTGTGCAAGAATAAGAATTTTTGAACTTTATTCTCACTATAAGTATTTTCATTCAACAACTACTATGGAGTCTTACATTAACGGTGATTTTCCAATGACTGTAAAGATCTGCGTTGCTCAAGTAATAATTATTTTCTCAATATATTAACGTTTTATTACTAGAATCTAAGAACCCAAAATGAACTTAGTGTAAAAGCGAATTTAGCCACGATTTTCCATACTACATGTTTTATTGTCGGCACTGGAGAAGGAGAGAGAAATTCTCCGTCAAAGATTAGTTATAAAACAAGCCGCTATATATTCTAATGACAAAAGTAGTAAAAAGCAAACCGATTTTATTAGCTTCAACAAAATCTGGAAAACAAAACAGACAATAGGCGCAACACATATGATGGATCCAACTTGAAGAAAGGTCGATCTCAACTCCACTTGCTGTAGACAACTGCTATTTTATTTCTGTTTACCCATCTTGGAGAATTCTGCATTTATATTATATTCGTGTTATTTTTATTATTATAGCTATTTAAACCAAATTTAGTCTTATCCCAAATATATTTATCCCCAAAGTTGTACAGAAGACTTCAATAATATTCCAGAAGTTTTAGAAATCTATTCTCGTGAGATGACAATTTTTCCATCAGAAGATATTTTAGTCTTTAATGAATGTCATTAAGGGCCTTATTATTTGTGAGAATTTCTTATTATATTTCTATTGTAATTAACGTAATTGAAAAAAAGAAAATTGAGGTTGTTCCTATTTATTATATTTTTTTATATATCATTGTTAATAAATGCCTTTTCTACTTATGCTTTTATTTTGTGAAATTCTATAATAAAAAAGCGATTTCTTAGTAAAATTTCAGATATTGGTATTTTATACGTATTTCACAAAATGTTTCTCTTTTGTACAATTTAATTTTTCAAAAATATTGTAGCGTAGAAATCAAGCCTTGAAATATCCTAAGATGTAAAAGTATTTATTGATGACGTCACAGCGACGAGTCGACAATTATTAACAGGTCAGCCCCAAAACTATCTTCAGCTAGAGAATCTTAAGCAAGCAAGCAAGCAAAGAAATATTTTAAAGATGATTTCACAAATACAGATTAATATATATTTTTATAATCTGTTGAATATATTTTCATTGAATAATATTAAATTAAATAATAAAATATTTCTTCGCCACATAGCCTCCTCCTATAGAGAGCATCGACCCGATGCTCAGCAGGAGACTTACGTCGTCAGTCTTAAGAACTAGTACTATGGCCAGGAATATTTTCAGGTGACTGCGGTGGATGTGTTCTTTCAGTTGAGATATCTTCTTCATGAGGGCTTGGTAGGTCTATGTTTACGTCAATGCAGTTTTTTATTTCCACTGTGGTCGGCAAGGGAGGATTTTATAAATTTGCGGCCTTACCTCCCATATGGTCTATCATCTAGTTTTAATGGCGGGGCGTCCAGCTAGATCTTCTAGCAGGTGAGAAATGTTGTCTGTTTCGACCGGGATATGAGGTAGGGCTTCGATAGAGAGTGAAATATTTCCTCGATGATTCGTCATTGGGGTCCTGAGATTCAGCTCGAAAGTTGTAGAATACCATTGCGTCTTGCTTTCTTTGGAAATATTCTTTTCTCCTTTCCTCATTGTGTCTCTTCCTGTCACGGCAATAGCGGACTACGTGACCTGGGCGTCCGCAGTAGAAACAGATTGGCCTTCCCTCAGTTGTCCGCCATTCATTGGTGTCGCGTCTTCTTCCTTGTTTCTGATATTGAGATGTAGGATGGGGATTTCTAGGTTGAGCCTCAAATTTAGGATTTGATACCGGCCTGGGTGCTTGAGGGGGACTTATTGTAGGTTTTGATATAGGCGCCAAGGTCTTTACGATCTCTTCCCTTACTAAATCTTCATTGGCAGCGATTTTAGGTTCCTCTTGAGGAGAGTCCAATGCTTGCTGTATCTCTTCGCGGACAATTTTTCGGATCAGCGATGACAGATCTTCTCCGTCATCCTGGTCACAGAGAGAGGCTACATTTGGTAGGCGCTCGTACCTGGTTGGGGTAACTCGCCTACAACGGAGCGCTTCGACACGGCGACATTCTGTAATGAATTGCTCGGTGCTCTGTACATCCCTCGGTAGGAGTGCTTGATAAAGCTCCTCAGCTATCCCCTTCATGAGGTGGGAGATTTTATCTTCTACGCTCATTTGAGGATCAACCTCTTCGCACAAGCACAGGACATCCTGGATGTAAAATTCGGTACTTTCACCTTTTAATTGTGCCCGTGTTTTAAGTTTCTTCTCCGCTTGCAATTTTGAATTTTCTTTTTTTTCGAACACATTCTCTAATTGAGATGTGAATTCCTTCCAAGTCTGGATGCTTTCTTCGTTGTTCTCAAACCATTTGAGAGCAGTTCCAGACAGATAAAAATAAACTTTAGTAAGACAAAGGGTTTCGTCCCAATGGTTGTACCTTGCCACACGTGCATACCCCTTTAACCATTTTTGGAGATCTTCACCATCCTCCCCGGAGAAAATGGAAGGGTTCCTTGGCAAATTTTGAACAACGTAGTTGCTTACCTGAGTACCTTCCTTCTTTACATTCATAGAAGTTTCTTCTGGTTCAACAGAATCAATTTTTCTTTTATTTCTTAATGGGTATCGGTCCAGTCTCTCCACCAGTTGTAGCGTAGAAATCAAGCCTTGAAATATCCTAAGATGTAAAAGTATTTATTGATGACGTCACAGCGACGAGTCGACAATTATTAACAGGTCAGCCCCAAAACTATCTTCAGCTAGAGAATCTTAAGCAAGCAAGCAAGCAAAGAAATATTTTAAAGATGATTTCACAAATACAGATTAATATATATTTTTATAATCTGTTGAATATATTTTCATTGAATAATATTAAATTAAATAATAAAATATTTCTTCGCCACAATATATTATATCTCGGACAATTTCTTGTCAAATTTAGTTTCTGTTTTTTATGCTTCAATATCCCGAGAATTATACATAGTGTGATCAATAATTTCCAGGAATGCTAAATATTTAAAGAAATATAAAAGTATAATAAAGTTTTATTTAAAATTTCTCCAAATAATCACCGTCACTATCTATACACTTGTTATATCTTTTTTTTCCAGATATCAAAACACACACACCTCTGAAAATCCTCATCTTTCAGGCTTCTTAAAATATTCTTCGTATTCTCCTTTATTTCAGGTATTGAGTCAAATCGACGTCCTCTCTTTTAAGACTTTTCTAATTTTAGGGTAAAGGGAAGAGTCGTTGGAAGCAAGTCAGGAGAATAGGGTGGCTGGGGTAGTAAAGCAATTCCGTGTTTAGTCAAATAGAGTTGTACAGTGACAGCCGTATGTGGCCAAGCGTTGTCATGATGCAAGAGCTAAATTTCTGATGCCATTTTTCGGGTCGTTTCTGACGCACAGCCTCCCTTAAACATTTCAATACATCAATATAGTGATGTTGATTAATGGTCTGACACTCGGGCACGAATTCATAGCGTACCAATCCCTTTACATCAAAGAAAGTGATAAGAAGACACTTAAGCTTCGATTTGATAATCCTTGCTTTCTTGAATCTTGGTTCTCTAAGCTCTAGCCACTGGCTTGATTGCCTCTTAGTCTCGGATAATATATCCGAACACACATGTTTCATCTCTCGTGATAACATTTCTGAGCCAATGGGGATCAGAATTAAACATTACGCCCATGTTTTTGCACGATTCTTTTACGATGCTCTTTCTGCTCATTCGTTAAGAGATGTGGGACAAATTTAGCCGAGAATCGTTTAAGATGCAGATCATTCTTTATGATGGTTTGGCATGTTTCAAAAGAGATATCCAAGTCTTCTGATAGCTCTCTGATAATTATTCTTGTGTTTTCTTTGATCGATGACTTGATTTTGAGTGCATTTCCGGGGTTTCTTATCGATAAAGTTCTGCCAAGTGTGTAGATCATCCTTGATGCTTGTTCGACCAACTTTAAATCGTGCAAACCATTCAAATGTCCTCGATTGTGATAGGGCATCTTCTTTAAAAGCCTGCTTCAACATTTGAAATGATTCGGATGCTGTTTTCCCTAATTTAAAGCAAAACACTATGCAGACGCGCTGTTTTTCAATGCAGTCCATACTTAAGTTAGAAAATGTTCTAATATACTCGAGCTTATAAATTCGAAAAAACGTGAGCGCGTGCGTCTGTGTGATCGATTTTTTTTTCTACGTGTTGGGAAATGTTTCATCTATAAGGTCCTTATAAAATAATTTCATCATTTTGAATATTTTACGTGATCCAGTCTTATTCCTGGAAATTATTGATCACACGTTATACATTTTAAATGTTTTATATAATGTTACTTTTATCAAAAAATACTGAGTGGAAAAACAATTTAGTGTGGAATAAGAATTGTTGAATGTTGCCATATTCGTATGGTCTTGAACTTTTATGGGAAAAGTGTAGGAAAACCTCGAAGAAATAAAAGGTTCTAAATCCAACGGCCCCGTTGTGACAATACTTCTTTGTCCAGTACTTGAGCAAAATCCAACCGAACCTCTATCTGTGTGTGTTTGACGACCAGAAACATTCCTGAGAGAGAATAAGCGCAATTCGACGCAGATATATATCTACACGGTGATATAGAATCCCTTAAATATTTATAATTGGTGTTTTAAATATAAACTTTAATCAATAAAAAACACACACTGCATTAAATTTTATCTTTTATTAAGGTTCTCGGAAAATATAGAGTTTAAAATATTTATAATACTTTTAAAAGCTAAAATATAAACCTTATGTTCCCGTTTTGGAAGATCAAGACAGCGCTATGTAATTTTGTTCAGGAAATTATTTCTATAATGTTTTTTAGCGAGATGTTTTAGACAACTAAAACTTCTCTTCACCTTATCTACGACTGTCCAAACCTTACAGAAGTGAGACATCGATTGTTCCCTGATCTAAATGAATTAACACTTTTACATCAGCCACTTTGTCCATATATATTTTATCAACTTTGACGATTAATACATGTAAATTCGTAAATATTTAATTCTAAGTTTTAATTTTTCGTTGTTTTGTTTGATTCCTCTGTGATAGGCGCAAATATTTCTATATATCGCGCTTGGTTGAGAGAGATTGATAAATATAAAATTCTAAAATAATTTATGAAATTATTTTTATAAAATGATTTTGAAGAAATTCCACACAATTGAAATTATTTATTGTTTTCTTTATAAGAGAAAAATATATTTTCTCTTCAAAGTTGAGATATCTATTAATAAAGTGAGAGAGATTAAGAGTTTGTAATTTATCGTGTTTATTTCCACAATTATCCATAATACGCAACCAATCTCGATGACATGTTGTATAAGACAGGGGTATGGAAGGAGTCGCTGTCATATTTCGATCAGGTAAATATGCTAATTAGTCTCTCCGACTAGAGACTAGAGACTAGATGAATATTCCTGTATATTTCCTTTAAAATGCTAATAAAAGACGCAGCCGTTTCCGTGGCGTAAAAGACGACAGGTAATTTGGATGCAAGTCAAAATAAAAGGAATTATATATTATGTTTCAAATGTTTGACAATTCTATTCATACCTATATTAAATGTTCAAATAATATTAAAATATAATCGAATTTGCAAATGATGTAAATTTTTGTAGTTTTCTAAAGTTTATATATATATTTTTTTCATCACAGTAAGGAGTATAGCAAGGTATTTTATTTATAAAAAGGGAAATATATCGTGTGAAATGGTAGTATTAATAAATAAATACTTAAAATGTAGGTACAAGAGGCGGCACATAAATATTAAATATAAAAATTAAATATACATTCATGATAAATTTTAAATATAGAGATCACACATACAAACATAGGATATAAATTGCGATTTAATATTATAAAATATAAAAAATAACCTATTTTATTATTATAAAATATCTATAATGTTAAGAACGGGGTAATTAAAAAAGCTCGTGGAGGAAAAGAAAAATTCTGAACGCTCCACAAACCCCCTTTTTAACAAAATAAAAACTTTAACCTAAAGTTTGATATTGTTTTGGGCTGCCTTGGGTGTTCAAGCAAGAAAAAAGGAAGACAACAAAAGGTTACACATATAAAGTTTTGTTTAATGTTAGCTATAAAATAAAGGATAAAAAAAATATATGAAAACTTATTATTTTTGTATATTCCAAAATTTTTGCATGCAACTTAAATGTTTTTTAACAAAAGAAAATATATAATGATGATATTGACGAAAATAGAAAAAAAACTTAGTAAAAATAAGAAAAAGAAAAATACTACAAAATATGCTAGATTAACATGAAAAATATATCAATTTTTAGGAAATAAAAGCATGTGAGAGAGTGCTCACCAAAAAACAGTTCCTCTCAGTTGTTAGGTCGGCTTGCCCGAGCCCCCCTGCCTTGGAAGCACAATTTCGTCTGTCCTCGACGAACTTCCTGGAATCTTCAGATGAAGCACAATTCGTCGCTCTTGACGTACTCCAACCACTATGCGAATCTCTCAACGATTCGTCTCGGCTTCACCTTTCTTTGAGATGTCAGCCACTCAGTCCCTTCTCAGACCGCTTGTATGGTCGTTTATGGAAGATGGACGAAGATCCCGGAGCTCCTCTTGGGCAAGCCCCCGCGAGGATTTTTTCTTGTCTTGTCGGCACAACGGTGACACCAACTCTGGCCCCCGCGCCCTGACCTTTTTGACCCCTCCGCCCCTCCAATTGGTCGGTGGGTACTTTGGACGGTCCATCCGGCCGGTGGACGCTTACATTCTCTCGGCAAGGGGGGGCCGGTGTGTGAAAAGAGGAGAAGAAACAGCAAAAAATAGATTCCCCTTCGCTGAGGGGTCAGACACACAAAAAACCAAAAATATGAAATAATAGTTGTAATATTTACATATATACATACAATATTCCATGAGTTCTAACATACCCCCACCTTTTCTTTGTGTGAAAACACAAAAAAAAACAAGGAAATGTGCTCTCCCTTTCTTTTGTCACTGATTCAAAACATCAGGAGCAAACCTTATTGGTTTGCGGACTTCACGTCCGGATCTTGTTTTGATCGTTAGAGGTTTTTTTTATCCCCAGAGGCCTTTTCAGGAGTTTCCTCAGAGGAAATCTCAAGGGGAAACAGTCTCTGTACAGGGCGTAGCCATTCGCCTGTTGATGTCTTGACTCTGGCAACCCTGTTCACCCCATCTTTCCCCAAGTAAAGTTTTATTATTTTTCCAACAGGCCAGAGAATTCTTTTAGTGTTGTCCTGGCCTATAAGGACTAAATCCCCTTCTTTTATGCATAGCTCCCTTTTATTTTCGGCCCGTTGTATCAGTACCCCCAAATATTCCTTGCGGAATCTCTGTTTAAGTTCCTCATTTAGTTTACTCAAAATCTTGTATTTTCTGGTGAAAGAATTCACTCTTATTTTCTCTAGCTCCGGAAACTCATTGTTTGCGTTAGTCTGCAGAAACATTTGAGGGGTCAAGGGAATGAGGTCTTGGTCATCTTCCGATATATATGAAAGAGCTCTATTGTTGATAATACTCTCTACCTCACATAAAGCAGTCTCAAGTTGTACATAATTCAATTTACTAAATCCGAGCATACGAACCAATAAACTCTTAACAACCCTTACTAATCTCTCCCAAAACCCTCCCCACCAAGGCGCTGAGGGAGGGATAAAAATCCATTGGATTCTTTTTACACTCGATTCCCTTTCAATCTCCCCCCAATCCAAGCGTTTAAGTAATTCGTTTGTTTTTGAGAAATTTGTCCCGTTATCACTATATATTTTTCCGGGACGTCCACGCCGACAAATGAATCTTTTTAGAGCTAACAAAAAAGTGTTTGCCTCTAATGTTCTCACAACCTCTAGGTGGATAGCTCTGTAAACAGCGCAGGTAAACAAGGCCACCCAAACCTTGCTGCCACCTTTAAGATATAGCGGTCCCAACAGATCCACACCTGTCACCTCGAAGGGTTTGCCTAACCCTATTCTATTAGTCGGCAAAGCCGCGCCAGGAGTCTGAATAGGTTTCTGATTATGCCTCCTACATATCACACATTTTCCAATTATTTGTTTAATCAATCTGCGACCACCAATGATCCAGAATCTCTCTCTCAATTGTGAAAGAATTAATTGGGCCCCTCCATGCCCATTTTGTTGGTGTATTTCACGAACCATCTGTTCCACCAAAGGATGATTACGAGGTAGTAAAATAGGTCGTTTAAACACTTCTGAATCTTGTCCATGTAGCAGTTTCGTCTCAACGCACCACAGACCTTCGACGGATTTAATAGTCTTTAATCCATTTTTCGGAGCCTGTTTTCCTGGGAAAGTCTCTTGTTGAACCAATTTCAACAGCTTCCTTTCGGCCCTTTCTAACTCTATTACTTTCAAATTTCCCCTTTCAGTGGGTATTCTTCTCGCATTGTCCAAGAATCTAAAAACCCAAGCCATAATCCTAATGTTTAAGCTATACTTGGATCTTCTATATAGGAACCATCGATTTGCCTCGACAATGAGAGTGGTGTGGGCCTGTAAGGTTTTTCTTTTTTCTTTGATGATCTCTTCCTCATCAATAGTCGGTTCAAAACTAGGCCAACTCTCCTTTTCCCCTTTGAGCCATTCAGGACCCTCCCACCAGTTGGTTGAGACAAATTGTACGATAGAGCACCCTCGAGAAGGCAAATCCGCTGGATTAAATTTTCCGTAAACAAACTTCCAGTTCTCATTATTGACAGTGTCTCGTATTTCCTGTACTCGGTTTCTTACAAACACATTCCACTCATTTTTTCTCTTGAGCCAAGCCATAACGGTTGAGGAATCGGTCCATAAAGTAACAGGGCAACTATTTGTTAAGGCAGTCGAAATATATTTAACAAGTCTAGCTCCTAAAACGCAGGCCAAAAGTTCTAACCGAGGAATGGTTACCCTCTTGGTTGGCGCAAGCCTAGATTTGCTCCAAAGCAGAGACAAATGTACTCCCCCCTGCACTTCACTTCTCATATATGCCACTGCTGCATAAGCTGATTTACTGGCATCGCAGAAGACGTGTATTTCATTCTTATTAGTTTGATCAAACCAAATATGCCTGGGAATTTTGATTTGACTTAATAGACCAATTTGGGAGTACCATGTTCTAAACTCCCGATCCATATCTTCGGGTAATTGAGAATCCCATCCAATTTTCAACTCCCAGGACCTCTGTAATAATAGTTTAGGAGGCAAAAATATAGGACTATAAACTCCCAAAGGATCAAAAACTTGCTGAATTTTAGAAAGGATAATCCTCTTGGTTAGTCTTCGGGGGAGATCCTTTTCAATAGAAACATCACAATTAAGTACATCTTCTACTTTGTCCCACACAAGTCCCAACACCTTGGTAGTAGTTCCTTTTTCCTCCTTTGAATTACTCACTGGTAAATTAAATTCCCACTCACGCAAGTCCATTTTTGCCATTTCCATGATATTGACAGCTGCATTCTGGAATTGTTGGACCTCCTCCTGAGAGGAGAGGGATGTTACCAAATTATCCATATAAAAGGATCTCGCCATAGTCTTTGCGATTTCAGCTGCCGGACCTTGTACAGAATTCAAATGATGATCAATAACTGCACCCAAGATGAATGGACTACAGTTAAGCTCAAATACCACACGTTTATGTCTAAAAACGGTTAACTTCATAGGGTCAGTTTGATCCCACCAAAGGAAGCGAAGAAAGTCCTGGTCTTGAAGCTGCACTGTAATCATCTGAAATGCCTTTCGAATATCGGCTAGAACACCAATACCCTTTTCTCTAAACCTAATTAATATTTCAGGTATTTTTTCCAAAAGGTTAGGTCCCTTTTCTAGATAGTCATTCAGAGAGAGACCATTATACGACCTGCAGGAGGCATCGAAAACAGGACGAAGAGGCGTCGTCCTACTTTCAGCCTTGAACACCGGCCTATGCGGTAAATAATGGCCCTTCTTTTGAGGCCTATTCTCCTCTATCCTCTCAATTAGGCCCTCTCTCTCCCATTCTTGAAGAATAGTAGAATATTCAATAACCCTTTTCTCCTTCCTTAACTTACTAGTGCATGCTTCCAATCTCCTCTGCGCTATTTCTAAATTTGAGGGTATATTATTTCTTTCGCATTTCCATGGTAGCGCGACTGAATATCGCTGATCTTAATCCCTCTTTATATTTTTTATGAAATGTTCCCTTAGTTCAGTTTCTCTTTTCTTTTTTGAGACAAATTCGATGGGATCTTGGATTCCCAAGACATCCAGCTCCCAAAGATCCTTCAAGTTGTTTCTTGCAACCAACATATTCAATGCAATTTGGACCTTATCCTCCTTACACACCACCGGAGATTGCCCCATAAGCGTCCATCCTAATTTTGTCTCTACGGCAGTTAGGTCCTCTCCTAGATGGACGACCTTCCCGGTCAGTAATTGTCCAAAATAGTCACTACCTATTAAAATATCTATTTCCTCATTTCTAAAATTTGACGGGTGAATATAGATCTTTTTCCGTTTTAATTTGTATAACAAACGTCCTCTTGGAATCGGCGGTATCCTTGCACAAATTTCTGGTTGATCGAGGGCGACTATGTCTACATCAATTTTATTGGTTAGACTTCCCAGTTTCAAAACATATTTTCCGTGCAACGCCTCCTTCATATTTCCTCCCCCGAAAAGAGATTTTTCCAAACTTATCTCTCCTATTTTGTTTAAACCCAGTTTTTCGACAATTGATCTCTTTATATAGGAGTAGTGACTTCCAGTGTCAAATAACACTTTTACTTCTTTAGTCTCTTTAGCCCCTTTCAATTTCGCCACGGAAGTCATGAGTAAGATGTCATTGGCGCATGTTCGCGCAGACATATTAACACCCGTGCATGTTGCATTTCCTTCATTAACAACCTTAGATGTTTCACCTTTGAAACTATTGTTTCCTCCTTGCTTCAAAGCAATTTTATTGCAAAAGATATCTAGATGATCTTTTCCGCAATTTCTACATTTTATGTCTGCTCGGCATTCCCTTTTCAGATGGTTACCCTTTAGACATTTAAAGCAGACTAAGCCTCCTTTATCCTTTGATCCCTCTCGCTAGGTGTAAGCCGCGAGGCAACAAAACATCTACTACTCAGGTGATTATCCCTCTGGCAGAATATGCATTTTGTCTTAAATGCGCTGCCGAATAAATTGGAGACAGTGGGCGGTGTCTTCCGAGGAGTCTTTAGTTGAGAACCTGTAGCCCTCATTGAGCTATTACCCTCAAAATTCTCCTTAGCAAATGCCATTCGCTCAGCACCCTTCACCTCATCCCGAAGGAAGTCCATCAGAGCCTGAAGTCTACCGCTGGCATCGCTCTTATCTCCATTCTCCGCTCCTTCTTCTTTTATCCCATAGCCCACAGCAGGATTCCTCTGCCACACCTGAATAATGTCCAATGGCAGACTCGACTCAACCAATGGGTAGAGAAACACGCCTGCCATCTCCGTGTTAACACCCAGTGATTCTAGGTTCTTTAAGTGAGCCGTCAGATCATCGTAGATCTCGTCAAGAGGAAGGTTTTCTTTTCTTGCATTAGAAACAACCAGTTTCAACAGTCTCCTTATGTAGTGTTCTATGAGAAGGTTCTTATCTCCGAATCGATCTTTTAGGGCTTGTACTACCTTGGGATAATTATCCTCAGTTATGGGGTAACTGCACACAAGACGATGAGCTCTGGATCCCTCGACTACCGCTTGTAGCAGATAGTGAAATTTATCTACATCCCCAAGAGTTTCATCGTCATTAATTTTACTAAATTGCCCCCACCATGAGAGCCAATCCTCTAGGTTGCCCTTAAATTTTGGTAGCTCCACTTTTGGCAACCTAATAGTTCTTTTAGATTCGGTATTTACAACCGAATTCGCCGCGGACTCCACCAATGAGCCGTCGACCCTATCCCTCGCGGTTTCACACCGAGACAAATATTTATTTTCTATGTCAAACATCCCTTGAACATAGTTTTCACAACCCTCGAATTCTTCTTCGATTTTGACCTCCGTTATGGTTTCATCCTCCAGAAGGAGCCCATGATACCTTGAATCAATTTCACTTATTTCCTTAGAGAGAGCACAAATTCGGTTATATTTAGCTCTGTATTTTTCTGTATCGAAATCTGGCTTTTCTATTTCAGCCCAAAACTCGGTGGACAGCCGAGTAAAAATAGCTATTTTGGGGGCTCTAGCCCTTTTTAAGATATCAATATTCTGCATTATTTACTATATAATTTTTCTCGAAACCTTTCTCTCTTTTTTTTTTTTTTCCTTTTCTCGATTTGACCAGCCAATGCAGCCCACCCGGGGACGCCAAAAAATATAATGTTAAGAACGGGGTAATTAAAAAAGCTCGTGGAGGAAAAGAAAAATTCTGAACGCTCCACAAACCCCCTTTTTAACAAAATAAAAACTTTAACCTAAAGTTTGATATTGTTTTGGGCTGCCTTGGGTGTTCAAGCAAGAAAAAAGGAAGACAACAAAAGGTTACACATATAAAGTTTTGTTTAATGTTAGCTATAAAATAATGGATAAAAAAATATATGAAAACTTATTATTTTTGTATATTCCAAAATTTTTGCATGCAACTTAAATGTTTTTTAACAAAAGAAAATATATAATGATGATATTGACGAAAATAGAAAAAAAATTTAGTAAAAATAAGAAAAAGAAAAATACTACAAAATATGCTAGATTAACATGAAAAATATATCAATTTTTAGGAAATAAAAGCATGTGAGAGAGTGCTCACCAAAAAACAGTTCCTCTCAGTTGTTAGGTCGGCTTGCCCGAGCCCCCCTACCTTGGAAGCACAATTTCGTCTGTCCTCGACGAACTTCCTGGAATCTTCAGATGAAGCACAATTCGTCGCTCTTGACGTACTCCAACCACTATGCGAATCTCTCAACGATTCGTCTCGGCTTCACCTTTCTTTGAGATGTCAGCCACTCAGTCCCTTCTCAGACCGCTTGTATGGTCGTTTATGGAAGATGGACGAAGATCCCGGAGCTCCTCTTGGGCAAGCCCCCGCGAGGATTTTTTCTTGTCTTGTCGGCACAACGGTGACACCAACTCTGGCCCCCGCGCCCTGACCTTTTTGACCCCTCCGCCCCTCCAATTGGTCGGTGGGTACTTTGGACGGTCCATCCGGCCGGTGGACGCTTACATTCTCTCGGCAAGGGGGGGCCGGTGTGTGAAAAGAGGAGAAGAAACAGCAAAAAATAGATTCCCCTTCGCTGAGGGGTCAGACACACAAAAAACCAAAAATATGAAAAAATAGTTGTAATATTTACATATATACATACAATATTCCATGAGTTCTAACAATATCAAAAATAAAGAAACTTATTGAGAAAGGGTTTTGATAAAAAAAAATAATAAGAACACACATTCACAGAATAGGTATACACTATAGACTCAGCCGGATTATTGATTTAAGACTACATCAGGGGACTATAAATTCTAGACCCTAATAAACATTAGGTCTTAAATTCGATATGTTTTAAAACATTATTGATTAACTAAAATTTTGGAATTCAAGTTTTTATAATTAGTGAATTAAAATTAAATAATAAAATTAGAATAAACATTATATTTGATACAATTTTAATAAATAGATCTTAAAAACGATTAGTCCATCACATGGAATAAGTTTCAGTATCAATATTATGTTTTATCAATAAATATATCACAGGGGTATTTGAAACCTATCATATTATTGTGTCGTCACCATTACTCTTACTACTGAGATGTAATACCTAATAATACAAGGGGGGATCAATAAATAAGGTGAATTATCTTATTTCTTAAAAATTATATAAGCAAAAATAATTTAAACCACAGAATATTAAAATATAACATCGAGAGACTATTTAAGGTGTTCTGTTCTTTTTCCCACGCGCGACGCGAGATTTATAAATAAACTAAAATGGAAGCTCCCTTGAAGGATTGCACCACGCTTGAACAACGTGCAGTTATTCGTTTCTTGAATGCAGAAGGTATTCAAACATCTCAAATATGCCAAAGAATGAAAAATATCTATGGTGAGTCTTGTTTGTCTCAAAAAAAAAAAACATTTATACATGGGTTAACGAGTTCAAAAATGGACGAATTACATGTTCCGATATTGAGCGACCTGGACGACCAAGTGTTACAGCGGCGCCAAGCACGATAAATGCGGTTGAAAACTTAATTTTGGAGGATAGAAAATATTCATTTTTACCATAGCCGACAATTTGAATATAAGCTATGGAACTGTGCACACCATTATTAATGAACAATTGCAATTTAGAAAAATATGCTGCAGATGGATTCTACATTTCCTTAATTTGGATCAGAAGCTTAACCGTATTCGGGTTTCAAAGGCTCTGTTAAAGCGGTATGAAGAGGAAGGTGTTCATTTCCTTGACCAAATTGTAACTGGAGATGAGAGTTGGTGTTATCATTATGATCCTTCGACAAAACGTGCATCTATGGAATGGAAACGAGGCGACTCTCCAAGACCAAAAAAAGAAATCAGGTCTCAACGTTCGGCCGGTAAAGTTTTGTTAACAATATTTTGGGATGTTGATGGACCAATCTGTCTTGATTTTTTATCCTCAAGGCAACGTATGAACTGCGACCTTTATTGTGACATTCTTGTAAATAAGCTAGAGCCTGGTATAAGAAACAAAATAAGAGGGAAGCTTAGTAAAGGTGTTCTCTTCCTTCATGATAATGCAAGACCGCATACATCATGTAAAACTGTATGTACAATCATTAAATTAGGTTTTGAAGTTTTAGAACATCCTGCATATAGTCCAGACCTAGACCCCTCTGACTATTTCCTTTTTGGACTACTAAAGAAGGAGTTAAAGGGAGAGCGATTTGACTCGGATGAAGATGTCCAGAAAATAGTGCAAGCTTTTTTTCACACACTTCCTAAGAGTGCTTATAAAGAAGGTATTTACAGGTTTCCAGAACGATGGAGACGATGTATAGAAAGCCAAGGTAATTATTTTGAATAAATCAAGTCCTAATTTTTAATATCTTTCTTATTTATTTTAATAAATTATAATTCACCTTATTTATTGATCCCACCCTGTATATATATGGTAATTTAAACCAACAACCCCATATTGTATAATACTTATAACAAGATTGTCATGTTGTATATAGAAACACATCTATAACGCATGATTGACATGTGTCATTGCATCACCATATGTAATGTACTTTGTACAAACTGAGGTTAAATAAATAAAACTATGTAATAGATTAAGAGCTGAGTTAAAGCAAGATTGAGAAGTTCAAAAACGTCTAAAATCGAGAGAGAAATCCAACAACCTTAAAAAGGAATTTGGCAGCCCGTTGCCATCAAGGTCAAAAGGTGCAGAATGCCGCAAACGTTCAAAGTCCAAATTCTCACATGTCTCCCCCCCCCCCCTCGGCAAAGATATAAAACCTCGGGTTTTAGCCAAACAGACAGTCACTTCACCATCGGCGTGAGCCCTTGTTGGTTGTAGCCAGGTCCACCTCATCGTCCATGTAAAACAGTATGACGCGAAAATAGGTACTTTTTTGGACCAACCGAACAGTGGCAACACGGCCCGGCTGCCGGCCCCCGCGCATGCGCGAACAAGAACAAAAGATTTAGCCCTAAAAGAAATTGCGGTAAACAAAGGCTGCTTTTCGACCTAACGCTTGGTTTTGACGGGCCAGAAAAGGAACTATCCCTTCATAAATTTTAATAATTGCTTTTTGAATAACATTTGTATTGATATTAATTTGTGTGATTTTTTAAATAAATATTTCTTTCAATAAGTATTAATTCTTCATCACTGTTTACTAACTTAGGCCTCGTCATCCAACGTTGTGACACTTCTACTGATCCCTGCAACAAAGGTATTGATTTACCAATTTATAATTTTCAAATCAGTTTCCAGCATTACTGTAAAGCTAGGAACGTTTAGTTCAGGTTAAGCCATCGGGACCTTGTATTGTCTTTCTTTTTTTTCAAATCTAAGACAAAGACAACACAGTAAGAACTCTTATTCACATCTTGCTCTTAGCTCGACTCCTATCTGTTCACGGAACTTTCCTACTACAACTGTGTCTCTTCGTTTTTTGTGTGTGTGGACATTCCCAAACTTTCCAATCTGCCTCGGCCACGACTTCCTGTACTCTGTGAGAACTGTTAAAGGTCCTACAAGGTGCAGAGAGGTACTGGAAAACTCTCCACGCCCTGACTGTCCCTCTCGGTTACTACAGGTTTGACCCTCGGTTACCACAGCTATAGCGAGAGTCGACAGGACCTTATCACAATTAAGTCAACAGGATACCTCATCACAGATAAGTCGAATGGACATCATCACAGATTAGCCGACAGGATACCATATTATCACAGATAAGTCGACAGGGTCTTATCACAGAAGAGTCGACAGGATGACCACAACGAAGGAGACCACAACGTAGTATGACCACAACGAAGAAGGTAAGAAGCCTGTCCAGATAGAAGCGACAAAGAGCAAAAATGGAGGAACAAGCACGTCATTCCAACAAAACGACCGAGCAATCTCTCCCCCAACAAGAGACTATATTTCAGGAGCAAGCTGTTAACACCCAACGACACAGCCGAAAATCGCGCAAAATAAGCCGGTGAGAAATTCCCCACCTTCGGCCTTACAACGCAACCATCTTACAGGCGACATGCCGCCGTCATTAAACAGAAGTTACAAGCTTCTACAAGCTCTACATGGAGTTATTCCGCGTCAGCAGCACAACAACTAAAGACCAAGTCCCTTGACTGAACAATCCTCAAACCTGTGAGTTTTTAAAACCTATGTAACTTTCGCCTTATGCTCACAACTTGATTCTCCATAAATTAATGTTTATTTTCACTATAATCATTTTAAAATCAAATTTTACCATTTTTATATCATTTCAATTCAAATTTCAAATCTTGTACACCCTCATTTATCAAATTTTACTTTATTTCAAACAATTTATAAAATTAAAGTCATTACTTTCAATTTTACTTTAAAAATCATAATATTTTTAAATTACTCGAATCATAATTTTAAACTTATTTGTGTGCTTTTCTTAATATTTCATTTTTATAACAAATCACCAATTTCTTAATCAAATATTCAAAACTTTGCAAAAATCATTGTTATGTTCACTATTTTATGTAAACGCCCCATTCAATTTATAAGTCACTATCACGCCATTGCCCCTTTTACAAGGATAATTTTCGCACTACCATAATCAACGATTTAAAAAATATATTCAAATTTCAATAAACATAGGTGAAACGCATTTTTTAAATTCTAAAATCGAAAGATACAATATCTTCAAAATCACAATTAGAAAAGTAACTGTCCTTACCAAAAACAAGTTAAAAATCCAACATAGTTCTACTACCTCGTCCTTTCCTTTTACATGCATAATTATTAACCATCCACACATCTCTCTCAACAAACTTCAACACACTCCCCTATCACTTTCCACAATTGGCCACCATCTATTAGCGCGCGACTTAGCAACAAATCAATCTCGAGCCACACAAGCTCCATATCGTCGCCACTAAACGTGCCACATCCACTAACAGCCAAAATATCTCGATTGGTTTTGTACAACCACCACCCATGACTAGTAAATTTGTTATTCATGCTGAAACAAGTTAGATGCTGTACCAAAAACAAAGACTTCACGTGACACCTTTCCATTCAATTCACTCACTCGTGTCACACAGCGCATCGCAACAATTTTTCTCACTTAACAGGCCACAAAGACGCCTTCATGCCTGTGACACAGCTCACCCCAAAGCGTGTCCGCGTCGAAAGTCGCACTTTAACTCACATCTAAACCTGACATCATTGAATAACATTTTTAATAAGTCCGCAACAACGTCGAAACACAACACTTACGAACACCGAGAAGACTACATTTTTCAAATAGACCATAAAACGGCCAACAAGCTTACACCACTCTCAAAGAGAGTTTAAACAGTAAACCAGTACCCAAACGTACATTCAAAACCCACAAAACTGTACTACAACAAGGATTTCCAAAACGTCTGTTATCTGAGAGAGCGCCCGCTTTTACGCCAGACAAATTCCGTAAATTTCTAATAACACATGGTATACAACCCCTACTCACCACAAGCAAACGGTTTGATAGAACGCTCAAATGCGACCATTACAGGCAAACTCAGACTAGCTTATCTAGAAAATCCGAAAGCTTCCTGGACTCAACAAGTTAAGCGCATCACTCAAACGTTTAATAACACACCCCATTCTGTTACAATTTTTCCACCCACCTACTAAATGTTCAATGTTATACCCCAGATCTAAAAACTCATTTTAACCCATACCCCGTATAACCATATGCAGCCAGACATATTCAATGCTGATGCAACTCTCATAATTCCACCTCAAACCTCCCAGCCATTCCTACATTTAAATCCAGATTTATTTAATATCGATCGTTTTAAAACAAACCTCAAGTAGCGACCAGAAAATTTCCCGTTAAATTCAAAACCTATTCTATCTACATACTCTACACCAACCCATTTGGATCTGTATTACTTACTTACTTACCCTCTCTCACACAATATTTCTTTGAAACCACCAGACCCAGACTAGAGGAGAAAGAATTTAAAGCAAGTGCGCTGTAGAAGAGCCCCATATCTCCCCCTTCAAAAATAATAAACATTGCACCCCGGTCGTAAAAATGGATGTAAAAACCGCTAGTTGACCGACATACCAAAGGGATATGAACTAGTTACACACCACATTTGTAACTTCTTTTTAAAAGAAATACTAAACCTTCATCTACTCATTGTAATAATCTGTAATTATATTATGTTTTTGTATAAAATATTTTATTTTTATTTGTTACCTTTCAATTATATAATCACAAGTTTTTAATCCATAATTATTACAAACATTTTTTTTCAATATTACTTTTATTTTTCATAATATTATTTTAGTATTACAAAACATTTATTTGTTGTCAAAAATCACTTTAATTATTATTTATTATTACTTTTATATATTGTATGTTTGATTTTGTTCACTTAAACTTTATTCAACCACAATAACATTGTTATATTTTTATTCATTTTATAATTGTTTTTATACCTTTATAATAGGACAAATAATATCATTAACTATCGGGCATACAACAATCTATTTCTCTAACCACTTCAGTGTACTTTACACTACAATCTATTTCTCCGCCATTGCTTCACATCAACGTAGAAAAACGATAGTCCTGCTTGACAATTTTTTTTTATTTCGTAATATCAACAAACTCCTTGAACACAGTTCCCCAGATTTAAAAATCCCAACTTCTGGATTGAACACGCTTCAAAAGTTTATTTCAATCATCCGTAGAGCACAATCACCAACGCATGCACAAAGTATTCACAACTCTCAATTTTTTTCAGCTCTAGCGGACCACAACCAACCTTTGATTTTAAGTCAAGTCAGATCACCTACTGTCGCTACAACAATTCTACTTATCGCATGGCTCTCCATTTCACCCCTTTCAATCATATTAATGAACAACCTTTTCTTCAACAACTTTTCAACCCAATAACCCTACAATTGTGACAAAGCACTGTAACCTTGTACAGGATCACAGGTGAAACATTGCCTAGGAAGACGCTCAAGTCCATATCCTCGCTTCGCACTTGGATCTAAGATTTGGTTGCCTGTGTAATACTTAAAATTGCATATTCTTTAAACCCCTAACCCTTTCCAACGCCCACCAACAATCTCTTAGAACATCATTTTATTTTTTATCATCATTATTTTTTAGCAAACAAAGGTTTCATCTAAATTTCACATTTATAATAATTATCATAACCTTTTAATTAAACATAAGGTTTATTTTTATAATTTTCAGATTTACCCAAACAAAACATCTTGTTATAGCCCTTTTTAACCCTCACGGTTCAAATTAATTAAAAGATATTTTAATTACTTACCTGTGTTAGAGAGGCTTTACCCGTTTAAACCCGGATAAACCCTTTTACTCCCGAGGCCCATTTATGGTAATTTAAACCAATAACCCCATATTGTATAATACTTATAACAAGATTGTCATGTTGTATATAATAAGACATCTGTGAATGGTTATATGCATGATTGACATGTGTCATTACATCATCATATGTAATGTACTTTGTTCAAACTGAGGATAAATAAATAAAACTATGTAATAGATTAAGAGCTGAGTTAAAGCAAAATTGAGTAGTTCAAAAACGTCTAAAATCGATAGAGAAATCCAACAACCTTAAAAAGGAATTTGGCAGCCCGTTGCCATCAAGGTCAAAGGGTGCAGAATGCCGAAGACGTTCGAAGTCCAAATTCTCACATGTCTCCCCCCCCTCGGCAAAGATATAAAACCTCGGTTTTTAGCCAAACAGACAGTCACTTCACCATCGGCGTGAGCCCTTGTTGGTTGTAGCCAGGTCCACCTCATCGTCCATGTAAAACAGTAAGAACTCTTATCTCCATCTTGCTCTTAGCTCGACTCCTATCTGTTCACGGAACTTTCCTACTGCAACTGTGTCTTTTCGTTTTTTGTGTGTGTGGACATTCCCAAGCTTTCCACTCTGCCTCGACCACGACTGCCTGTACTCTGTGAGAACTGTTAAAGGTCCTACAAGGTGCAGAGAGGTACTGGAAAACTCTCCACGTCCTGACTGTCCCTCTCGGTTACTACAGGTTTGACCCTCGGTTACCACAGCTATAGCGAGAGTCGACAGGACCTTATCACAATTAAGTCGACAGGATACCTCATCACAGATAAGTCGACTGGACATCATCAAATATATACTGGTTAATACAAAATTGGGTGGGTAGATTGTTCACATGGGAAGATCCTGGGCGAAGCCGAGTCCTTCCTCAAGTACATACAATAAATTAGAAGTTTGAATGCCTCTTTTATCGAATTTACCTTACGTGTTGATTATAGATCTTTAATATTTTTAACTTTGAGATGTTTTGGTGATTCACAATAAGTGTACTTCTTGTTTTTATATGAAATACGGTCAGACAATTCAGACTGATTCTCACGGCCATTATCATGTTTCTGAGAGATAATAGATTATTTTTGAAACAAACATTCTCTCATTCGTTTGTTTCAATGCTTCATTTGTCATCGTATGTTTATAGGTGGCATTTCCAAAGGTTTTCTTCAGAAATTGGCGGAAATCGAGGTCAAATGAGGCACAGTAACGCAGGTAAAGGGTTTGTTAGAATTTAATTTTAGCGTAGAAATTATTCAGGTTGCGTTTCGATCCATCACTGTCCTCTCATTCAGTACTATGACAGTGCTGCCGTCATTATACTCATTCCGGCCCACCCTCCCATAGATCTCGTCCAGCATTGGTTTCTCAGAATTCTGTTGTCTTCACACACCAAATATGGCAAACTCGAAACAATGCTCGGATTAGTTCTGTACAATTTACCAGGCATACTAATTCTTGGACAAAGAAATAGAAGCAAAACACAAATATAATTATTAATTTCAACCCACAGTTTAATCTTTTATATATATTCTATATTACCTGAATGGCACCATGGTAGAAATACCCATTGGAATTCTAACCATGTCCCATCAATTTACCTAATGCCGACACTCGGATGTTTTCTTTGTTTTATTTCGAAAGCTGTACTCGATTTACCTGTTTTTATATGAATCTCGATGATTATCGAGATTGATTATGCCCTATGCCCACGGCGCGACCCTGAAGGCCGGACACGTGGGCGCGACTAACACACGCCCGCTATCTCAACTAGCAAGGCTCACGATTTTGATATTTTTTTATTTCAATTATTTTTTTTATTTTAATTAATTTTTTTTTTAATTTAAATTAATTTTAAAATCTGTGAGTCATCGAACAACAGAATTCGGCGAGAAATTGCACTTTGAGCACGGACCAACTTTCTTGCTTGCTCTCTTTATTTATTTTTGTAGAATATTTGAGGAGTTAAGTTCCATTTTGGATCAACGCAAAATGAAGACGGCCCGACCCGCACCGACCGACCCTACAGAGGACCGACCCGAGTGCCAAGAAGCTACAGACAAGATGCATCTCCGGGCCGTCCCAACCCTGGCACCAATAAAAATTTACATCCCTTAGTACGGCCCTGTGACTTCCAGGCTCACATACAACACGTGGTGGAGATGAGCGGCGACCCAAACTCTCCGAGCGAAGACGTCTACAACCACATAATGGAGCTGCAGAAATTAAATCCCGAGGAGGGAGACCTGGAAGATTTCGTGGAAGACATAAAAATATGGCTAAGGACATCGAACGTACCAAAAAAATAATGGTCGAAGACACTGATGAGATACCTACCACAACAAGCCAAGGAATTCATCAAGTGCCGCTTCGAACCTACTGAAGACTTGGAAGTGATAACGGAAGCTCTGGAGACCCTCTACCCAAAAAAACGACAGCCAGGCGAGAAAAAGAGGCGAAGAACTAAAAATAAAAAGAAGGCCTCTACTCACGAGAGGAATCTGGAGATACTTGACGGACCTGGTTACAGCCCACGCAACAGCGGGTAGAATCTCCCCGTTCGCCTCCAAGACCGACCTCCTAATGGCACTAGCCCCACGAGAATGCCTTATACTAGCGGCGTCATTAGGCAAGAAAGACGCGGAGGCGCTGGATCCGTCGGTGGACGAGTACTTCAAGGCAGCAAGCTTCCTCGACGCTGCTGCAGAGAAGAAACTAAACGACGTTGAAGACAAGTGGGAAACCGTGGCGACACCGAGGCAGGACCGGAGGAAATACAGACCACGAGAGCAAGGATACGACCCAAGACCTCAACCACGGACGGAGACCCCCAGCAAAATAATTCTCGAAATAGACTTCCTGGCAGACTACGGGTGCAAGATCGGATTCGAGGACGAATCGGTAGAGCTATCGAGGACGTACCGTGACGATACCAAACAAGAAAATGTCGTAAGCGATTCACACGAATACATAAAAAAAATTGAACCTGACCTTAGACAACATAAACAAAAATTATGCCTTATGAACGACACGGAAATACGACCATGCGGTAAAACGAGGATTAGACTAAAAGGACCAACGGTAGCAGCAGGCGTACTGGAACCACATCCTGAGAAGAAAAGAAAAACCGGACTACTCATCCCTGCGATTTATATAACGGAACCGACGAGCGACATCACAATAGACGCTATTAATACAGGAAACGAAACGGTATCACTAGTCGAGAAAACGTGCATCCTAAGATTAGAGAGTGACGTTGCCGAAAGAGAAGCCGAGCAGCGAGAAGAAAAAAAAACACGTGTAGTGAAAAGGCACTAAATTTCGACATTAACCCCGACCTGCCGAGTAACGAAAAAAATAAACGTTTTAGAGGTTTTATACAAATACCGAGACATCTTCTCCGAAGACCGGGAAAAGGTAGCGAACATAGAACCATATAAAATTAGGGTCAAAGCGGACGCAGAGCCAATACGGCAAAAAGCTTACAGACGCAGCCCAAAAGAACGCGAAATTATCGAAGGCCAGATAGAAGAAATGTACGAAAAGGGCATCATTAGGAAATCAACATCGCCGTGGGCCAGCCCAGTCGTGTTAGTAAAAATGTTAAACGGAACGTACCGGTTTGGCGTCGAATATAGAAAAGTTAATAACGTAACCGAGAAGTTTTCCTACCCATTGTCAGATATAAACGATTGCCTGGACCGTTTAGCAGGAATGAAATATTTTTCACACCCTGACTTCGTGAGTGGATATTGGCAGTGTCCGTTGGAAGAAAATAGTAAACCGATCACGACATTTACGACCGGCAACGGGTTATACGAATTTGAGGTATTACCGTTCGGATTCGCGGGGGCACCAGGCCACTTTGAAAGGATTATGGACACGCTACTGGCCGAATTAAAATGGTCCGAGTGCATAGTTTACTTGGATGACGTCATCATATTCGGGAAGGACCTACGCGAACACAATGAACGTTTGAGCAAGGTCTTACAGTGTTTCCGCGAGGCAGGGCTATCGTTCAAACCATCAAAATGCCGTTTCGCATACCGAAAGTTACCCATCCTCGGCCACGTGGTTACAAGCGACGGCATCGAACCTTCAACAGACAAAGTCGAGGCCGAAAATTCCCAATACCGAAAAATGTAAAACAAGTACGCTCATTCCTCGGACTTTGCGGTTACTACCGGAGATTTATCAAAAACTTTGCTAAAATTAGCAAACCGCTGACGTTTTTAACGGAGAAAAATAAATAATTCGCAACGGGACCAGCTGAAATAGAGGCGTTCGAGACACTAAAAAGAAAACTCACCGAAGACCCAATACTGGCGCACTTCAACCCAGACGTTAGAATAGAGATACACACGGACGCATCAATCGTAGGATTAGGCGCGCTGCTAATGCAACCGGACAACGACGGGTTTTTGCACCCGGTCCACTACTTATCGAGAACGACATCGAAACACGAGAGTAAATATGGTATCTCAGAACTAGAGTGCTTAGCAATAGTCTGGGCACTACTAAAGTTACGGCCGTACATCTTCGGGAGAGAATTCAAAGTAGTAACCGACCACAGCGCGTTAACGTGGCTAGCGAACGTACGTGACCCGTGCTCAGGACTTACGAGATGGGGGTTAAAACTCATGGAGTACGACTTTGAAATAGTCCAAGAACGTTGCACCGGACGCACTCTCACGCAACCCGTTCCACAAAAACGATACGAACGTCGAAGACAACTTTAACGGCATGCACAGTACGGATTGACGAGAACGGAAAAAATGAAGACACGTTTTGCCGCGATATTACCGAAAAATTATTAGACGCTAAAACACGGGACGAATATAAAAAATAAACGGGATTCTTTATAAAAAGAATCATGCAACACAAGGTAACCAATGATTGGTCGTAGCACCAAAGCAAAGCGTACTCGAAATAATGAAAACAGCGCACGATATACCCGAGGCAGGACACATGGGGGTAGCAAAGACGGTCCACCGTATTAAGCAACGCTTTTACTGGAAAGGTCTTGAAAAAGACGTGCGAAAATACGTTCGGTCGTGCAAAGTAGGCCAGGCTTTCAAACCCACAGCCCCGCTAGAACCGTTACCACCGGTAACAGACATTTGGGAACGAGTGGGAATAGACCACCAAGGTCCTTTCAAAAAATCAGCAGAAGGCTACGAACACATCTTAACGATCGTAGACCATTTTAGCAAATACGCACTCGCAATCCCGGTAAAAGACACGAAGGCGAAAACCACATGCAACGCACACACACTCTTAGATAATCTGTTCTACGTTTTTGGTACTCCGAAATGCATAATATCCGATCAAGGTAAATCGTTCGATTCGAGTACTTTTAGAGACTTTACACGATTGTACGGTATTAAACATGTTATGGCTTCCGTGGCACACCCGCAAACAAATGGCTGATGCGAAAAACTCAACGGCATCATTAAAAACGGCATCAGAGTTTATCTCGAGGACGACCATGCCGAATGGCCGAGATTCGTAAAAACGGCGACTTTTGAGTATAATTCGTCCATTCAGTCATCGACACAGGTGACACCGCATAAGTTGGTATTTGGCGTAGAACCGAGGACGACCCTAGACGTAGGACTACCAACTGTCGACGAGCCAGTAAAAACATACGACGAATACGTGAACAACCGCATCTTGGAAAACGAGAGACTAAAAAAAATCGCCGATGAAAACTACAGAGACCGGACAATGATGACAAAATGTCAGCATGACATTGCGAACCGTGACCGCTTCCGGAAGTTTGAAGTGAGCGATCTGGTACTACTGGAGTCGTCTCGCAGGGACCAGGGAAAACGGAGAAATTCCTGCCGAAATACGTAGGACCGTACGTAATAACGGATCGAATCAAGGAAACAACGTATAAGCTCCAACCCGCCAATAGCGAACGTAATGTTAATACACGCCAAAGAAATACGTTGGCACACGTGTCTCGCCTAAAGGAGTTTGTTTCGAGAGACGGTGGTATTCCAGAGGACCGGGGCAGCCCTTAAGGGGGGGAGGTGTTGTGTAACCACGGCGCGACCTTGAACGCCGGACACGTGGGCGCGACTAACACACGCCCGCTATCTTAACTAGCAAGGCTCACGATTTTGATTTTTTTAAATTTTAATTATTTTTTTTTATATTTTTATTATTTAAATTAATTTTAAACTCTGTGAGTCATCGAACAACAGAGTTCGGCGAGAAATTGCACTTTGACCACGGACCAACTTTCTTGCTTGCTCTCTTTATTTATTTTTGTAGAATATTTGAGGACTTAAGTTCCATTTTGGATCAACGCAAAATGAAGACGGCCCGACCCGCACCGACCGACCCTACAGAGGACCGACCCGAGTGCCAAGAAGCTACAGACAAGATACATCCCCGGACCAGCCACAACCCTGGCACCAATAAAAAGTTACATCCCTTAGTACGGCCCTGTGACTTCCAGGCTCCCACACAACAATATATTATAGAAATAATTGGAATCAAATTGGGTATTCTCAAAGTTATTAGCATTATTACTCTGCTTAATTAACGTGTATATAATTATAATATATAATTTATATTTCCCCTGAGAAAAGCAGCAGGGAATCTACAAACGTCGGGAGAGTGAAGAAATATTAGAAGAGTTGGTGTAGCTATTTATTTTTAAACAAACTCCCAAACAGCATGTGATTTTTAATACTGCTTTTCCAAGTTAAATTAATTCACAAAAAAACATTTGTCTACCATGAATACATAATGTTATAAATTTGTATATCTCAAAATACAGATCTTACATTGAATCTTGCAGCTAATAATCTGTGTTTTTTCGAGTATCGATGCCTGGTTGTGAGCCTGAAAATCTGTCGGTTTATCGACCTGTCTACCAGAGCATGATTACACAACACACAGTGGCTAGAGCGATTATATAAATATATTTTCACATAATATGCTCTCTCATGACAGGAGTACACATCATAGTTAGAAACTATGATAGCCCAGAAATAAAAGATGTTGCAACCCCCGCACATTGACTCTTATGCCTGAATTCTCCTAAATGTAGACGAAGCTGTTCTTTTCGAGATTTGGAAGAGAATGCTGCACGGTCTCTTATCTTTCTCTTTATCATTGCTGTAGACTATCCCTTGTAGTCTACAGTATCGCAGGAAAATGTTCAAACAGTATATGATTTGAGAATATAAAGTATTTAGAAATATTTTATTAAAAATAAAACAGCTACTATGTGTTTATATATATATATATCTGAAAAAAACAATAGAAAAAAATAAAAGATAAGTGGGTCAGGTGTTGATATTTAAAATAAAGAAGGCATCTCCTGACCACAAGCACATGTGCTTAACGTTTAGTTTATTTTTACTCCACTAGATGGCGCTCTGCCATCTAAAAAGCACATGTGCTTGTGGTCAGGAGATGCCTTCTTTATTTTAAATATATATATCTTTAGTTATCTATCATCTATATTTATCTATCGCATATAATATCTGTTGAGACTGGTTTGCATATTTTTTTGCATGGTTTTTTGCATAGTTTTTTGTTAAAAGTTTTTGCATATTTTTCGTTTTAGAAAGATTCATTTGTTTAGGTTTGATTTTTGTAGATTTTTATGTGGTTTGGTCACGTGCTTGGGACCCTATAAAAAGAAAGGCGCGCGGGGAGAAAGAGAGTCTGCAGATTAGGAGAGCGAATCAAGGAGCTCGATCTCAAGAAGAAAGGCACGAGAGGTTCATTGGAACCCAGAAGATAAGGCCTGAAGCTCAAGAAGAAAGGCACGAGAGGTTCATTGGAACCCAGAAGATAAGGCCTGAAGCTCAAGAAGAAAGGCACGAGAGGTTCATTGGAACCCAAAAGATAAGGCCTGAAGCTCAAGAAGAAAGGCAAGAGAGGTTCATTGGAACCCAGAAGATAAGGCCTGAAGCTCAAGAAGAAAGGCACGAGAGGTTCATTGGAACCCAGAAGATAAGGCCTGAAGCTCAAGAAGAAAGGAAAGAGAGGTTCATTGGAACCCAGAAGATAAGGCCTGAAGCTCAAGTTAAAAGGCAAGAGAGGTTGATTGGAACCCAGAAGATAAGGCCTGAAGCTCAAGTTAAAAGGCAAGAGAGGTTCATGGGAATCCAGAAGACAGGGTCTCCAGTATAGAGGAAGACCAAGTCTCCGGTGTAAAGGAAGACAGGGTCTCCAGTATCAAGGAATACAAGGTCTCCAGTGTAAAGGAAGACAGGCAAAGTCTCAAGTGTAAAGGAAGCCTCCATTCTAAGTCAATCTTCATATGTGAATAAATATCATATTCATGATTAAAGTCGTTTGTTCATTTCTTCCGGTTCACCACCTGCCTATCGCTACCTCAAAATTTTGATTTCTTGAATAGATTTATTTTTTACATTTCTTGTTAGTTTTAACAATATCGTTGCACGCCAAAACTTGGAAAGCGACGCCTATCAATTCAAAGGGTGATATAAATTATGGAAAAAAAAATAAATTAAGTATCAAATACCTAAACAGATGTGAAGCAATGAGAGTTTGAAGCATTTCTTGTATCCACCGACTGAAAAAAAGAACCACGGACCCGTTACACCATACCACTTCATACACAATTATAATATGTAGACTCAATAAAATAGAATTTTCCTAATCTAATCCACCAAGAAAACCTCATAAATATTTACTTACAACAACATACCATCACATGATTGGATATTCAAGGACCGACTGCATCTGAAATAAAGGGTTGACGTTCAGTTCAAACAAATTAATTTTGAGATGTTTGGGATATAAACTTAGATACAATAAGAAATCAAGACTCAATTAAACTACAAAAGCGTTTATAATTTTGCGTAAATAATTTTCTTTTTTACAACAAATAAAGGAGAGTCTTAGTAAACAATTTATTAATAAGTTGAACATCAGTGAACCTCTTTCTTGACAAATTGAAGCTAAATGACACTAGAAGTATAATTCCCAATGAGAGAGAAAATTTTCACATTTCCCGATTTGATCGTTTCAAAACTCTCGCTTTTTATCGACTTATACATTTCATTATTTAGTCACGATCCTAGTAAAATTGTGAAAGGTATTGAAATTATTTGCCTATAATTTCACAATGAGTATCTTGAAAGCTTTCATTCAAATAAAAATATATACTCGTTGCGAAAATATCTAAATACTTTTAAAAAGCATTTGATTTGTAGCTTGATATATTCATTTTATTATACAGATCTAGTCTTACTTATATCTTTGTCTTCAAACTGTATAGACTACAAACATGATAATTCTGATTCCAAAAGTATATTTGAATATGGATACGTATGCTTACTGGGGAAATCGAAGTTTGATTGCCCAATCAGAAATTATTTGTTAAGTTGATGATATTCTGGGAAAGATTAATCCTCTTTGGCCGTGTGTATTCAGGTTATTTCATTCATTATTTAAATGCCTTATGTGAATGTATCATAGAATGTTGGATATTTCAACTTTACCATCTAGATCAAATGGCTGGCAGTGGGTATACTTGTATTGTATTTTAACGCCTATATACCTCGCCCATTCTAATCGACTGATGACATCATACAGTAGACAACGAGATCGACCCTGCTCGATCCAAAACTGCAGATCGAACGTTCCAACATAGTTGACCTTAAATCCCTGCCACAACTTGCCAGCCCATGGCACATTGAGCACCTAACTCAGGGTGTTAATATCTCGAACAGCAAGAGAGAACGTTTACATAACCTTATTTTATATACACGGTAGGTTCAAAAAGTTCACTTTTGAATTACTTTTGAAAAAATTTAAATCAATTTTACTGTGAAGAATAAAGCCTAAACTATAAATTAATTTATCAATGCCAGTTATGCGCGCATGCGTGGTTTTCATTTTAGGCATATTTTTGTTGTAAGTATTCAGCTCGCGTCGGTTTCTACAAGGTCATCATTTGAGAAAATGTTAAATTTTGTGTAAAATTAAAAAGGTCATTCACAGAGATATTAGCATTAATGAATGTAGTTTTGAAGACGAAAAATTGTCAGGAACGCAAGTTTATTTCTAGTATAAAGGTTTTAAAGATGGCCCTAAGAGCATCGCAGATGATTCAAAGTCAGGTCGGCCATTGACGTCAACAACGGATCGTAATATTGGACAGTTACGTGATTTAATTGTTGCTGATAGAAAAATTACTATTGATATTATATCAGAAATATTTGGAATTTCGTATGGTAGTTTCCGTAAAAATATTGGTGAACATTTAAACTTGAAAAAACTTTGTGGTTATTTTGTCCCACGAAATTTAACAGATCAACAAAGAGAAACCAGATTATCAATTTGCAAAAATTTAATTGAAGCTGAAAATAATTAATATGATTTTTAAAAAACAATAATAACTGGTAATGAAACATAGTGCTTTATTTTTGAACTATAAACTAAAAAAAAAATAATTCGAATGGTACATACCAAGTTCACCTAGGAAGAAAAATGTTCGTCTTGACAAATACAAAGTAATGCTTGTAGTGTTTTTCGATTATTAAGGATTTGTCTATTATGAATTTATCAAAGAGAGGGTTTCTATTAATAAACAGGCATACAAAGAAATACTTGTGCGTCTTCGGGATGCTATAAGAAGAAAAAGAAACCAATTATTTAAATCGAAACAGTGAAAATTGCTACATGATAATGTCCCTGCTCATAGAGCCATTATTGTGCAAGACTATTTAGCCATACACTCTGTATCTTTCTTGCCGCATTCTTCTTAATCTCCTTCTATCGCTCTATGTGATTTATTCTTCTTTCCAAAACTTGAAAGGACGCTAAAAAGGAAGCGCTTTTCATCGTCATTAGAATTAATCTAAAATGCGACGGTGGAGCTAAACAAGCTTAGAAAATTTGACTTTGAACTAGCATTTCAACAGCTTTTTTCACGCTTGGAGAAAATGTTTAAATAACCAAGTCTCCTATTTTGAAAAATGTTATGTTCAAATTACTATACTATGAATAAATAATTAATTGAAAAAAGTTCGAAAACCTTTTTATTCTAACTTGTGTTTCATGTCAAACATCAACAATTTTAAAAATTCTTCTCAGATTTAAGGTAACTAGGTAAGACACAATCGAATTAACAATAACCTAACTAGCTGTGCTTTTGTTAGAATAAAAATACTTACAGAAAAAGAGAGAGAGAGAAAATACTAGGAAGAGGTGAGCTACGTTTTTTTAAAACACACACTACACTTGATATTTTATTTTAAACCTAATTTTTCACTTTTATTTTTGTAAATTAAGCTACACCCACCTTTTATTGCTCTTTTGTTAGATTATATTTTTAAAGTGATGTGTAAATAATTTTAGGAATGCATTCTTCTTTAATTCAATAGTTTTCAAATATGTGCTCACAGTATTAAGTAACACATGAAGAATCCGATGGTCGGGTATCCTAGAATACTCCTGCCCACATTCTAATGGCTGAACTAGAATATTCTGTTCGCCTAATTAAAATATCGAAGGTAAAACAATTGGACAAACTGATTATTTAGGAACGAAGGAATTTGTAAATGGAAAAAATATAAAGTTCCAATAATTATAAATATTTAGATAAATATTAATTAGAAAAGCCTTTTATTTCTATTATAGCTGTCTTTGATATTTTTTTACATTCAAGATAATAACCAATGAAATGGATGATCTCATCTTAATATTGCGCCTTCTGTGGAATTCTTATAAAAACACGGTCTCTATATCTTTGTAATGTATTTATTTAGCTAATGACAAAGATAAATATAGATAGGACGCTATAAATGCTCTATATATATTGTTATAGAGAAGAAATATAGAATTATATTTAATAAAGTAAGATACAATGTCTTTTTAGTGAATGTTTCGAAAACTTCAGTGTTGGAATATGAAAGTGTAACTATCTCTCTCATTGTTATGAAGTTTGAAAATTATTCTAAAATCAAATTACTGAATTAAAAAAGAGAGTTTAAAATCATTAATATCGTCTCTTCCTTTTGTTATTTGTAAAAAATAGCAAATATATGGTTAAAGCAGATCAAAAAGATAAGAAACAAATTCTTTATTTATATTTGAAGTTTGATGTTGTACGTGTTGCGCCTAACCTTGTCCTTGAATTTGGTGCTCTGTCCTTAAAATGAATGACCGTGTTAAAGCTGATAATATGGAAATTTTACACAATTAAACATTCCCTTTCCTATAACTTATTTCCATAATTCCATTGAAAACCATCACCAAAATTAGACTACATGAGCAGCACTACAATGGGTAAATAATAATATAACACGCCATTTATATACAGCAAATAGATACATTAAGACACGAACGTTTCTTTCACACATCAATCAAACTTCTACTGTCCTTACTGTGATTAAAAAATATATTGGGAGGACTTGTCACTGCAGTAAGGACAGTAGAAGTTTGATTGATGTGTGAAATACACATTCGCGTCTTAATGTTTTTATTTGCTTTATAAGTTAAATATGTTTTCGCTCCATCTGTAGGTGAGAATATGAACAATTTAGCGTTCTTCAGATAAATATTTCCCTACTTTTCGTGCTGAGATTGACAAACAATAGCCTGGCCTGCAACATACTAGGATGCTCCAGTACTGACGAGTTCAGCCCTCTATCCCCAATATCCTCTGTTTATAATTGATATAAATTTGTTTTCAGAGAAGTTATCAGAATTTCCCTCATATTCGACATATTGGTGGTGTTATTGGGTTTGTTCAATAAATCCGTAAATATCTCCAAGTTTCTTCCACGCGTTTTTGATGGATTCCTTTAAGATTATATTATAACAAAGTATTTATTATTTTTTTAGCAGAGTATTATTTTTATGTTTATATTTTGCTATACTCTGTACACTTCCCTCTTTTGCTTATCTTTTATTTATCATTCATAGTTTGTTCTTGCCTGTAATAAATTGCTTTCTCATCCCGAAGTTAGTCTTCCCTAATTTTCCACGTGGCATTTTGGTGGGGATGCTGGGTAAATTAGGAAAGACAAACTAAAGATCTCCGAAAAGATCTAGAGGCCATGAGTGCTGTGATCTAAATTTTCGGAGACTGGCTCCAGGATTCCACCGCCGTGTCAAAGCCAAGACTTCCCTCTAAGATGACGATGTCCCTATAGACGATACGACGACAAAGCCGCTCTTCACGCCGCAAGAAAAATGACGCAATGGTACTAGGGACAAAGTTCCAAGACTCCGATGGAATCCTTGGCAGAAGCACGTCAGATCCATGTCAGTAACTACAAAAATTGCTAGCTGTGGGTCACAGCTCCCATAGGGAAGGAGCTATGTAACAAAGTAATTATTATTCTTTAACAGAGTATTATTTTTATGTTTATATTTTGATATACTCTGTACACTTCCCTCTTTTGCTTATCATCAGTTTGTTCTTGCCTGAAATAAATTGTTTTCTCATCCCGAAGTTAGTCTTCGCTTATCGTGATAGGTAAGGTTGCTCTTGACATGAATCCTGCCAAGAAGAAAAAGAAGGCCTACAAGCCTACAACCCGCATCGTGAACGTCGCCGACCTGGAGAGGGAAGATGAGATGGTGATCTCACGCAACTGCAGCATCCTGAGCTCCATTGGCCATCCTGCCCTGAAATCCCTGCATGAGGACCTGATCCGCTACATCGCCTCGCGGACTGAAATGATCAAGGCCCTCGCTACCAATGTAGAGAACCTCACTGACACCCTCGAGTCCTTCGCAGAGTTGGACGAAATTGAGGAGGCCAACAAGCCCAAGACTGCTTGCCGCGGCACTCAAACCTGCCCTGCTCCTTCCTGCAATGAAACCAGCTCCCAGACTGACCCAATCAAGCCCGCCACTCCTGCTCCTGCTGCTCTCCCTGCCAAGAAGCCTGCCTCCACCCTGCCTGCTCCTGCTCCAACCAAAAGGAAGCAGTCTGAAGCTCCCAACCCGCCTGCAAAGAGGACAAACCTGAATGGTCCTTCAAAACCTGTGCCTTCCCACGTCTCCAAGCCTGCGGCCGCCCAAGTGATCCTTCATGGAGAAAAATCGGCGGCCCACACAGTGGTCATCTCAGATGACCCACAGGCTGACCCAAGGGAGATGCTGAAAACAGTCCGCGCTGCTCACACTCTCCCCCAAGGCGTTTGGGCCTCCCTGCGCACCAAGGGGAAGCTGGTCCTCCATTCCAGCAATCCTGACACCATCCCTGAGGTTACAACCTCCCTGGCCAGCAAGTTGAATGGAATGAAGGTCCGCCAGCAGAAGGAGATCCTGCCACGGATCTGCCTCTTCAAAGTGGATGAGGAGACATCCAACTCCACAATTGAGGAGACCTTCCTGGAAACCGCTGCTGTTAGAAAACTTCCTGGGGACAAGGTGGTGCGCGTGGCGCACCGTTCTGCACCCAGAAACGGGACCTGCACCGCCTTCATCGAGGTGGACCTCAAGACCTTTAGAGCCCTGGGCGTTCGCGGGAGGATCGTGGTGGATGGAGTAATCCTCAACTTCGAGGAGTCCATCCGCGCCCGCGTCTGCTTCCGCTGTTGTGGCTTCGGCCACAACTCTGCCCAATGCACCAGAGCTCCTAAGTGCTTCCACTGCGGTGAAGACGGCCATGAAGGCCGAACCTGCCCATCCATTGCTGACCAGCGCACCTCCAAATGTGCCAACTGCTGCTCCCAGGGCCTTCCTGACAAGCACGAGGCGAGAGCCTCAAGCTGCCCCATCCTGAAGTCTAGGGCCCTCAAGTTCTAGGCTTCAAGGACCTTCTGCCTCCATTTCCATCTGCCACTTCTCCTGGATTCCTGGCCTATTCAACGCACCCGCCTCACTGCACCCTGGCGCTATTCCCCTGCTTGCCCAACGTTTCCACCACCCCTGCGAGACATCTCCTGCTTCCACATCCTAGGGTCCCTTGCCACCTGACATCGATTTTGGGCTCAAAAATAATAACTTTTGGTTAGTAGCCCGTAAATAAAGATATTTTCTCTCTTAGTCTTCTTATTGGGCTCAAAAATCATTCATTTTGGTTAGCAGCCCTGTAAATAAAGATATTTCCGAAGTTATTCTTCCCTAATTTTCCACGTGGCAATATAAACTCTCTAAACACTTGAAAGATGAGATTTAAAAATAAAAATTGGCTACTTAAAATGTAAATATAGGAGTTTAATAATTTAATGGATGCGTGTGTATCACTATATTTATTTAATATTCTTGTAGAACAAAATGTTGCAACTACTAACCTAACTATATAATTGAATATCAAAACTAACATCGTTTGAAAACTCCCCAATTACCTTAAAAATATATACATATTTCATAAAGCTGTTTCTTCAAATATGAGAAATTGAAGGAGGGAAACAGGTATAAGCAGGAATTGCCGTAAGAGTAAAATAAAAAACATAAAAGGATTGAGACAGAATTATTGTTGAAAAAAAAAAGGGAAATTATAAGTCATAACAAGCTCTTTTCTGAAGCCGAGAAGAATTTTATAAGAATACAAAAATGCTCAAGAAGATAAAATACTCGTAAAACATGTTTATCCATTTTCTGGAATGGAGGGCAAGTACAATTACATTTAAATTATAGTTTTTAAGATGCATATGTAAATTGTGGATCCATTTATTTAACTCCAAAGTCATGAACTCTTCAATTGATTTCTTTATTTTAATCGCATAGCACGGTTTCGTATATAATTACCATAAATACCATAATAAAGTAGCATAAAAGCCTGAAGTAACCTAGACTTTATGCTAACTAAACACCTTTTTGTGTGTCCACAATCAAAATTAGGATTTAAAATAAGTCATCACTATCAAATAAAACACAATTTCTAACCAATGTATGAATCTGAGTGAGGATTTTCAAAACCCATAAGACGTGTTAGCAGACCTGTAAAAATGAATTGCAATCAACCAAATATATTCATAGAGTAACACAAATTATGTTCGGCCTCACTTTTTTGGCAACTAATTTGTTTTGATTTGAAATATTTTTAGAGATACGAGGTCTGTTAGAGAAAAGTATCCGACTTTAGGGCTGGAAAAAAAAACATGCATATCTGGAGCGCAGGAAACCTCAAGTAGTCCTTGGAAAGCCACACATTTCTCCCAGTGGTGCATCAAAGTTGGAAACATTCAGAGAAAGAATCTTTCGGAATGGTATTTATCTCGGCTGTCGTTGCAGTCATAATGTCCTCTCTTGTCTGAAATCACTTTCCTCTCAATGGGTTTGGGATACAGCCAGAAGTCGCAGGGAGTCTGGCGGACCATGGGAGTCTGTTATCTCGAAAATATAGTATGATTCAAGTTCGAGGTGCTGGAGAATTGTCGTGATGCAGGGGCCAATTTCCTGTTCACCACAAATCCGGTCTCTTGCGCCGCACAACATCACGTAGGCGACGGAGGACCTCCGTGTAATACTCTTTGGTGATTGTTTGATCTTGTGGTGTCGTGGTGCATCACACCGCGGGAGTCAAAGTAAGCAGTCAGCATCACTTTTACGTTGCTCCACATATGGCGGACCTTCTTTGGTCTTGGTACGTGGAATGCTTCCACTGTGACGACTGGGCTTTGGTTTCCGGGTCGTACTTGTACATCCAGGACTTGTCACCGGTGATTATAATGTTTATGGCTTCGGGTTCACTGTTTTTTAAATCCAGCATACCCTTTGAAACTTCAACATAAATATGTATTTGCTTCGCCGTCAGAAGGTTCGACACCAATTTCGACGCCACTCTCTTCATGGCCAAATCTTTGGTCCGAATGGAATGTAATTAAAAGGTGCTGATGTCCAGCACTTATGCAATTTCTCGGATAGTCACACGAAGGTCCTACATCACCACAGTGTTCACTTTGGCAATGGCCTGGTCATTTCGGCTTGTTGAAGGCCGGCCGGCTTGCTATCAACCGATGTGCGGCCATCTTTAAACCGGTTGTACCATTCCCTAATCTGTGTGACACCCATAGTATCGCCACTGAAATCCGTCTGAATCTTCCGAATGGTTTTCACCTGGCTGTCGCCCAGTTTCTGAAAAAAAAATTGAAGCAGTGGCGCTGCTCCAATCGTTCCGTCATTTTTCTTACAATGAAAATATGACAATAGCACCAAACACTGCCTCACACAAATGCTGCTCGCCATCAACTGACACTATTAAAAGGTGATAAAAAAAATTCATGCATGCGTTTAAAGGTTCAAGGTCGACTCATGCAAGCGCGCTTCATTGAAATTCAACAGGTGTTCGCAAAAAAAAAAAGATCGAATACTCATTTTAACATAACTCGTAATTCACATATTTAAATACAACTGGCATGGGTTGATGCATCATATATGAAGAATTATTTTATTGAATTCCAAATATCCGAGTGGTGAGAAAGAGCTATTTATTCATATTTAATACCATATCTGGTCTAAAAGCACGCGTAATGTACACTCTTAGTGTGTTTCAACATACACGTGTTCTACTTGATTGAATTACCCGAGTATATATATGTACTGTGGTCAAAGATAAATGGCGCCACTCCTAGTATCACTTACTTAACATTGGTGGAGAAGTGATATGAACTCTCGATTTTCTCAGCCACGACCCTGGATCGAATTCCGAATTGGGCACTTTTTTCTGAAGAAAATATTTGTTCAATGGCCCACGAATTTTACAGAAGTCCGCCTTTGCCGGTCCCAAGCCCGGATGAAAAAGGAGGAGGGGGAGCAGTTACAAGCTCAATAAAAAAACTGGGTTCAGCTGGCTTGGCGGATAGTACCCTGTAAGGGCTCCTAATCCTGGGATACAGGATGAGCAGCGTTTGTACTCCATGTTAGGAGCGGCTGCACATGGCGTCTGTTCCTCATGTCAGAGGCGGCCATTTCTTTTGGAGCTAAGTCGGCCTGCCACTGAGTAGTGCTCCCAGTCTTAATGACAAAGGCAGACGCATTCTACTTCACTCAGTCATGATGGTTGTCAAGGTTTACAAGCTTGATACCTTAATATGATTGAGTAGAGATAGGAAAGAAGAAGAAGACAGAAGTCCAACCCTACCAGTGAGTTCAAGTAATCGAACAGGGCTCTAGCACAATTTATGTATAAATGTCGTCGAACAACTTGCTACGTGTGTTAGCATGTGATTCACTTATATTAAAATAAGTCGCAAACTTACCATTACGTTTATCATAGCTGCTGTACCATAGCTAACATCACATATTGGCAAACTGCCAAATTATTTCACGTCGTAAAGGTGATGTCAGTTCGGCCCTTTTGGCTTACATACAAAGGTGTCGCACAAAATAAACTTCAGGTTAGCCTGATTTATTGAGTTTGAGGAAAATACAAATATTGGTACTAGAGGAGGGCTTCAACCATGTAGAGGCTCTCAACTAATGACTGTCATCATTTTAACCAACAATTCCTGTCAATTCATGGATCATATTAATTTAGAGGCGTCGGTCTGGAGAAAAAGGGACTTTAATAAAAAAAAAATATATTGTATTAAATTTCTTTTAATATAGAACACTGTCTTTATTATATAGTATTCTATACAAAAAAACTTGAAATATATTATAAAGTTCACAGCAGTAGAAAGTTTCAATATCTACGTAAGATATTTGATAAATTATTATTCACCAAAGGTTTATCTTAGAATTCGATGTCATGATATGCGATATTATGTATTTATCACTAGAATATTTCCTTCGTAATTTCTTTTTAAAAATAAATATAATTATTTTTATCAAAAAGAGATATATATTTAACGGTGGGAGTTATCAGAAGGCTGGAGAAAAAATATAGGAGTGAAGGTATCTAATGAGCCGTGCCCCCACCGTAATGAACCATGGCATCTCAAATCTTACATTGTTCAGAATGGGGATAAATGAAAGATTATTTTACACAATTCTCCTAATTTGTTAAACTCAATAATGAAAACAACGAGGCGCACATTGTCTGTAAATTATTAATAGTGTCAAATTAGAAATGTTTTTAATTCATACTATAAGAACGAAATACTTGATGAGGAAAGAGTTTCTTTATTCTTTATTCTTTATTAATAATAAAGAAACTCTTTCCTCATCAAGTATTTCGTTCTTAAAGTTTAGTGAAGGAATTATTACTTCAATTCATACTATTCACACTATCGCACATTTTGGTGCCATATTCAGATTCGTTGCATCTTTTTGTTATTATAAAAAGATAAGAAGATCAATTCGAAGAAAATAATGAAATCGCCTAATAAAATCACAATTTCAAACCGCAAAAATGTGAAGAAACAGATAAAATAGTCAACAATATACGTATTTATATGCAGACGACAGTAAGCCAATATTGAAAAAGCAACATAATTTGGAATACATTTGTATTTTTCAGCTACAGCAGAGCGCGTGAGGGACACGTGAGCAAAACAAATGTTGTATTTTAAATTTTAGTTACATTTTAAACGCTAAGTAGATTATATAGAATTTTAACAAAGATATATTTTTTTTCTTCTTTTGTTATATAATTATATAATTAAAAATAATAATTAATAAAAAGAAACTCGTTGCGCGAAAATTTTATAAATATATAAAATTTACTTGAATATTATATATTTATCAAAACATATATGTACACACAAAACTATATTATAAATAAACACAGGTCAGAGAATAATATACAAGAAGTGTTCGATTATTACAGAACACATCTGAATAATTGACATAGTGTATGTTCTTAAAGCAAATATTGTGTGTCTTGTAACACTAATGTTACGACTACTGGAATAGTTAACTATATTTTATATATTATATAGTTGTAATTTAAAAACTAAGAGAAAAAGTATGTAAATTTATTTATTATATAAATTAGTATGTAAATTTCCTTAATGTATAAATTGACCGTGTTTTTCAATAAAAAATGAGTTCTGGTTAAGTTTTTGGACGTTTGGTAGTCGTTGTTAAAGACTCTTCCTTTGGTGTTGCGGAGCTGGACTAAAACACTAGGTTGTCTCTCAAGGTAAAGAGAGACACCAATCTATATTGAGAAGAATACCTCAATATTTGTGGCGAGCCTGCCAGGATGGAGACGTCGAAAGAAAGTGTGGATTTGAAAATTTTGAAGAGATCTAGAACTCCACGAAGAATTATTTTCACCAAGGAAGTAAATGAAACTCTAGAAGAGTTAAAAGGAGTCTCCCCTGATGAATATCTCTTGATAGAAAAAGATAATTTATTGTCCAGTACTACCAGCAGATTAAAGAATATGAGGAAAAGAGGGCAATATCAGAAGCCGGAAGTGAAGGCTCAAGAAGAGCACATCTAAAACTGCCAAAGATGGAATTGCCGTGTTTTGATGGTGATTTGGAAAACTGGATTTCATAGTGGTCCAGGTTCAAAAAGATCCATGAGGATAAAGATTTAAATGACGATGAAAAGATGCACTATCTCGTCCAAGCAATGATCCCAGGTTCCCGAGCACATCGAGTATTGGGGGCTTACACTCATACCGGTAAAAACTATGAGAATGCCTTAGGAGCTCTCAAGGGTAGGTTTGGAGACAAAAAAATATTGGTTGAGTTGTACTTAAGAAAATTATTAAATTTAGTTGTGCTCAATGCACGTCGACAAAGTGCAAATTTGGATCGTCTTTACGACGAAATTTCAGCCTATCTTCAATCCTTGGAATCATTGAGTATTCCTTCGGAATACTTGGAAGTCTTTCTTTTCCCACTAGTGGAGTCTTGCCTGCCCACACAGATATTGCAAGTATGGCAGAGAACACCCGAGGCCGGTTATGGCCGGGATGACGAGCAGGATGTAGAGCAAGGAAAGGGGGACCGTCTGAAGGCCTTGATGAGCTTTTTACGAGCCGAGATAAAGGCTCAACAACGAATACATTTTTCAAGGAGTGGAGTGGGTTAGAATAACCCCAAGTACAATTTTATTTCAAGACTTTTACATTTAAATAAGAACAACGGGCGAAGAGCAGCACAGTTGATGGTTTCGAGGAATGAAAATTCAAAAGGATTATTTTTGAGCCCGAACTACGAGAGAAAGACCAAGTGCATCTTCTGTGATGGAATGGGCCATGAAAATTGGAAATGTTTCAAAATTGGAAGAATGACTCGGGAAGAACAACTCAAAAATATGTCTGACGCAGGAGTCTGCTTCAAGTGTTTAAAAAGGAATCATCTAAGAAGACACAGTAGGACAAAAATTATTTGCCAGAATTGCGGAGGACCTCACTACTTGAATTTCTTTCGGGGAAACAACTCAAAAAGGGACTTTTCTCAGAAAATGTAGGAGGTAGTAAGGAGAGAAAAGGCAATTCTTCAGTACAAAACCAAAAGTCCACCGTTCTGCTCACACAGTCCTGTGCATCCGAGATACTTTTAATGACAGTGAGAGCAAAAATCTGTAGCTCTGAAACATCAAAAATTATAAATGTTTTGTTGGATTCAGGAAGTCAATATTCGTTCATTAAAGAATCTTTAGCAGAAGAATTGGGATTAGAAAAATTGGGAGAGCGGAAATTGACGAAATGCCTTTTTGGAGGTCGACAAACAAGAGAGGAGATGCACAGCCTTTATTCCTTTTCCATCACAAATATTTTGAAGGAAGAAACCGTACAGCTCAAAGCGATGGGTCAACGGATGATCTGTTACAGAGTTCCTATTTTGACAGCAGGAACTTGGATGCGGGATCTCGACAAAAAATATGTCACCATTATTAGAAGCAAAAGTGTTGAGACATCAGAAATCGACCTTTTGTTGGGCGCTGACAATTTAAGCAAGATCTGGACTGATCAGGTGGTTTGTTTGGAGGATGGATTAACGGCCATCAAAACGAAGATTGGTTGGTCAATATTCGGAGAGATTTCTTTGAGGGAGGGTTTGGCTTCGGAGTATGTATCTCTTGTTTTCTTGACCATAAGTTATAAAATAAAGGATCTTTGGGACTTAGAAATGTTGGGTGTACGAGACCCTGTAGAAAATATTTCACAGGGGGAAAAGGACAAAGATATCAAATCGCATTTAATTGAAAAAGCTCAAGTTGAGATCAAGTATTTTGTTGAAGAAATTGAAAAAGCTCAAGTTAAGAAAAAGTATTTTGTTGAAGAAAGTGAAAAAGCTCTAGTTGAGAAAAGGTATTTTGTTTAAGAAAGTGATAAAGCTCAAGTTGAGAAGAGGTATTTTGTTGAAGAAAGTGAAAAAGCTCAAGTTGAGAAAAAGTCTGTTGTTGAAGAAAGTGAAAAAGAGCAAGACGAGAAAAAGTCTGTGGTTGAAGAAAGTGAAAAAGCTCAAGTTGAGGAAAAGTCTGTTGTTGAAGAAAGTGAAAAGGCTCAAGTTGAGAAAAGTCTGCTGTTGAAGAAAGTGAAAGGGCTCAAGTTGAGAAAAAGTCTGTTGTTGAAGAGAAAGAAAAAGCTCAAGTTGAGAAAAATTCTGTTGTTGAAGAAAGTGAAAAAGCTCAAGTTGAGAAAAAGTCTGTTGTTGAAGAAATTGAAAATCTCAAGTTGAGAAAAAGTCTGTTGTATAAGTTGACGAAAGTCATAAGGCTGAAGTTGAGAAAAAAGTCCGTTGAAGCAGATGAAAATGGAAAGGCTGAAATTGATAAAAGGTCAGTTATAGAAACTGAAAGTGCAGAGCCTCTTACGAAAGAGGAAGATGTTATTGCTGATAGTGGAATGGAACTTCGTCAGTGGGAAACAACGGAGACGTCCAATCTTCGAGATGGAAATGACACGAAGGTTTTGGAACTCTTGTGGAATCGGAAAACTGACACCTTTAATTGCGTGAAAAACATTGAAATTTCACTTTCAGTGATAACAAGGAGATTCAATTTATCTTTGGGGCAAATTTTATTTGATACCCTCGGGTTTTATTCACCAATGATAGCGCCTAAAATTTTGCTGCAGAAAACATGGAATAGAGCAGGTGGATGGGATGATCCCCTGGGAAAGGATATAAGTCAAGAGTCTAAAGATTGGTATGAGAAGATAAATCATTTAGAGGACACAAAGATCCATCGATATTTATGTGGGTTGGGCGGGAAATAATTGTATTGATGATTCGATCATGTACCCCGTACCTCAAAATCTGGAGGAAAAAAATTCCAACCCGAAAGATTGTGTGGGTATAGGAATATATTTTCACTCTTTTCTTCTTTTGAACTCCTGTTCAACAGCGGGGGGAGTATGTTACGACTACTAGAGTAGTTAACTTTATTTTATGCAAATATAGTTGTAATTTAAAAACTAAGAGAAAAGTATGTAAATTTCTTTATTGTATAAATTAGTATGTAAATTTCCTTAATGTATAAATTGACCGTGTTTTTCAATAAAAAATGAGTTCTGGTTAAGTTTTTGGACGTTTGGTAGTCGTTCTTAAAGAATCTTCCTTTGGTGTTGCGGAGCTGGACTAAAACACTAGGTTGTCTCTCAAGGTAAAGAGAGACCCCAATCTATATTGAGAAGAAGACCTCAATAGCTAAGGTGTCTTGGAGACCTTTTCGATGAGTAAGGTAAAAATAATATAGATAGCGACACCCTGGTGGGTTAGAAGGAGGTTTCTTTATATAACGTCAAACCTCGTGACCTCCATCTTCTAGGAAGCTCACAACTTAGTGATTGACACCAAAATGGATAAAATTAATTTCGAGCTGTTACCAAACACTTTTTGTAAAACCTTGGTCGACATCTCAAATCACTAAACGAAGTTCATGGAGACTTAGCAAGATATCTGAGACCACGGGAATAGCATTATGCAGGATTCAACATATAATTCATTTAAAATTACAGATCAAAAAGCTGTGTGCCAAATGGGTGCCGCGACCAAAATGGTATGCGGACAGAGATTTTCCAGCAGTCTTTTATCGTTGATCACTCTTAATAATAAGAACATTCGGCGCCACCTTGTGACGGTAGACGAAACCTGGATACACCACTACACACCAGAGTCCAAACAGCAGCCAAAGCAGTGGACAGATCCGGGTGAAAGGGCTCCAAAGAAATCAAATAATGCTTGGTCAGCCGAAAAGGTGACGCGGCTACTGTCTTTTAGGATTTCCAAGGAATAATTCTAATATACCACTTTAAATAACAGTAGAGTACTGAACACCACTTCTGGATCGTTTAAAGAAAGAAACCAGTAAAAACATCCGAGATTGACTTGGAAAAATGTGTTTTCCCCCAGGATAATACATTGTCCCATAGGTATAATATAGAAGTCGCTAAATTGTGGGAATTAGGTTTCCAATTGGTCCCTAATCCGTCTTATTCTCAAGATTTGGCCCCGTGTGGCTTCGTACTATTTTCCTGAATGGCTGGGAGGAGGAGCATTTCATCAAATTATGGGTCCCAGGTAATCGGCTGATTTTCCGAGGGGATAAAAAATCAGAACATCGCAGGACTAGGTGTGTGGAGCTGAATGGGGACTGTGTTGAAACATCATTTTCTAAAAACATATTTCATTGAATTAATTTTTACCTTACTTATCGAATAGCCCTCGTAGATGATATCTAAATTAACAGTTTACCTTCTATATAGATAATGCCGTAACAGAGTTTTCCATTGTAAAGTCCAGAGCTATCTCCTCCGAAGATTCTGAACTACACGTAACAATCTATATACCAAAATTTTCGTTATTTTTTTCTTCGTATGATAGGCCTGTTTTTATTTTCCTAATGTTAACAGTTATTTTTATTTTTCAATTTAATCTATTTTACAATCGTAGATTTTTTGCATTTATCATCATCAATTCCTTTGTTATTGAAATGCGTAAAAATGTGTTTTAAAATAATATATTTTTCTGATTCATTTGTAAGTACTTTGTTATAGTTTTTCATTTAAATATATAAATTTTTCGAATTGTAGATTGAATTATTACTTTTATTCTATAATAATTATTTTTTATAAGTGTTTGTTATAGTTTTTCATTTGAATTTAGCACAATTTTTGTATCTGGTTATCTTTTTTGACATCTTTTCATCTCTCTTTGGCATCTTTTTTTTCTCATTAATAAGACCTAATCCAAATAATTTAATAGTGTGTGACGTTTCAGCAACAGCATCAGACAAAAGAATAAATGAACTTAAGAATAAAATCTCATTTTTTCTTTTGTCTGATGATGGTGACATTTGGATTAGGTCTTATTTTTTTAATTAATTTGTTATAGTTTTTCATTTGAATTTAGCTCCATTTTTGTGTCATATTTAATAAATGAACTAAAGAATAAAATCTCATTTATTCTTTTGTCTGATTTTTGTGTCTGATTTTCTTGTTTACAGTATCTTTCTTAATGCCTGATTTGATTACTTGATCTGTTATAGTTTTTCATTTAAATTTAGCTCCATTTTTGTGTCTGTTGTTTTTTTTTTTTCTCATAAATAGGCTGATGCTGTATTTGTGTACTCAATTGTTGCTTTTTGTGTCTGGTTTCTTTTTTGCTGTATTTTTTTTGGAATCCTTTTTTTTTTTCATCAATTGTTTCCTCACATGCTTGGGATTTTCTTTTTATGCCTGTCCTGGCTTTCAGTTTTATAGTTTTCCTCTGCTTGGTTCTTATTTTACCTTTTTTTTTCAGCGTCTTCTGTCATGCCTCGAAAAGGCCGTGGAAGACTCACTCGCCTAACAGCTAGGCGTGCTAATATGACTCGCCGCAGACACAAAACCCCAATTGCTATTTCTCTTGTTTACTTTTTTACCAATGCCTATAATTTTTCACCTGAAAGATTTTTTATTTTGTTTGTTATTCAATAAATTATTATCACTTATTTTTGGTCTTCTTTTTACTTACTTATTTTACTGGGGGTTGGTGGAAGGATGGTCTAAGCCGTTGGTTTTCGACCGCTACGACCCGGGTTCGATTCCCGCATTGGGCACTTTTTTCTGAAAAAAAAAAAAAAAATGCTCCAATGGCTTCCGATTTTTGCAAAAGTCCAACCCCACCAGCAAGCGCAAGTAATCAAACGGGGCTCTGGCACATGTTTAGACATGTGGTGTACTTACAGTTAAAGCAGTCGCCTACTCTACCCACCATGATTATCAAGGCCTGTACCACGTGTACTAGGGATAAGCAAAAAAAAAAAAAAATTTTACTCATTGATCTATACATACAATTATTTGCATACAATTATTTACATACAAATATATGCATACAATTATATACATACACTTTTCTACATTTCTGCACTCTGCAGTCTAATATGTTGTTAATAATAGGGGTTTTAGACAAATATCAACTGTTGAAATTTGATTTTCCAAAATAGTTGAATTATTGAAAGTGTCGAATTAGTTTGTCATATGATAGGCCGTAGGTCGAGACTTCCAAAAATGGTCGAATTATCGTGTGTTGAATTAATTAGATTATATTGTATATATCAAAATATAGAATTGTTGTTTTTAATGAGGTCTTTTAAATGAATTTATTCCTTTAATATGTTGTCATATCTGCAATTTTTTTTCATTTCCAAAATATTTATTTACACTTTCACCAATGCCTATAGGCTCTTTGCAATGGAACAGGTATGGTGTTCTAGCGCATGTGCTCTCATGTCCTTGAAGCACATATACTGACAGTACCCAAAGTTGAACACACTGTATAATGTCTGAAATATATGACTATAAAGAGGGCTCAAGGCCAAACCTTTGCTACAAGAGCCTGTGTTTACGCACAGACGACTTTATGTGACTTTTTCAAGTGTGCGAACTTTGGATAGCATACATGTAAAGTTGAACCCAAGTATATATAAAATGTAGTTTTTAATGAGGTCATTTAAATGAATTCCTATTATAAATCGTCTCCTCTGAAATATAGTTTGTAAATTTATATTCTGATTTATTTTATCTTTTTTTTTCATTTCCAGAATATATATTTACACTTTTCACCAATGCCTAAAGTTTCTCACCTGAAAGAAAAAAAACTCCGCCTTTGCCGGTCCCAAGCCAGGATGAAAAAGGAGGAGGGGGAGCAGTAACAAACTCACTAAAAAAACCTGAGCTCAGCTGGCCCGGCTGATAGTACCTTGTAAGGGCTCCTAATCCAGGGATACCTTCTTTTGGAGCTGAGTCAGTGGCCTGCCACTGAGTAGTGCTTCCAGTCTTGATGACAAAGGCAGACGCATTCTACTTCACCCAATCGTGATGGTTGTTAATTTCAAGCTTTACAAGCTTGACACTCTAATATGATTGTGTGAAGATAAGAAAGGAGAAAAAAAATACTTTTTGTATTTTTTTTTTTGGCAATAATCATTTATTATCAATTAATTTGATTTTGGTCTTTATTTATTAATCCCCTGCTCTATACATACATTTTGTACATTTACAATGTCAGCCGTTTTCTCTGTAATACCTTTTTAGCAGTGAAGTTATCTTTGAGCAACAAACAATTGTTGAAATTTAAAATGGTCGAATTATCGATAGTGTTGAATTACAGTTTGTTATATGATAGGCTGTAGGTCAGAACAACAAAACATGGTCGAATTATCAAGGTTATATTGTAGATATAAAACTAGAATTGTAGTTTTAATGAGGTCCTTTAAATAATTTCATTCCTTTTATATGTTGTCTTATCTGCGATATAGTAGCATTTTTTGCAATTTTATTTGCTGATTTGTGTCATTTTTTCACTCTAAATATATTTATTTAAACTCTTCAACTAATGCCTATAGTTTCTTTCCTGAAATTGCTTACCAAACATGAGTTGGTTGTATTGTTATGCTTCGGAGATATTTTAATCCTAAGCAGGGTCTTTACGAATGGTACACGTATGGTGACACAGTGCATGTGCTCTCATGTTCTTGAAGTAGTGTAGATGTGTTGTTTGCACTTTTATTTTCTGATTTGTTAGTATTTTTCTTCTTTTTTCATTTTAAATAATTTTTTAGGCATAGGAACCAATGCCTATAGTTTCTCACCTGCGGGCCCTTCGAGTAAACCCAGGGCGTTGCCCGGGTCACTCGGCTAGTTGTATGTATATTGTGACAAAACTGATTATTTTGCTTTAAAGTGTGATATATATTTTCAGGTTTTATAAAATCTCTTTTAAAAATTTACTAAAACATTGAACCTTTTATATTGATTTGAATATATTTATTTTATATTTTCATGATAACAAGATATATAATATTTCATATAAAAGTGTTTTCATCAGTATTTTAATTAATTTCACTTCTCTCTATTGGCACACACACATTGATTACTTTATTATTAAAATTCGAACAATAAGTTATTGAATAAATATAAATATTGAAGTATAGAGGTAAGAATGCCTTAAAGGCGATTGTGGTATTGAAACGAAATAAAAATATTTTCGCCTAAATACAAAATACGACTTTTATTGAAATTGTAAAAATTCAACAAAATGACTTCACTATTGCCATTAACGATTGTTCTAAATTTTGCTTGTAAAAACGTGTATATTTAGACGGTAAATAGTACAAAAGTGAAAGTGTACTTTGACCAGGTGGAGAAATTAAGAAAAAAGGTATCTCCTGATCGTGCAACTAAAAGTTGCTGATGGCTGGAGCCATCTGTCGGAATAAATATTAACTAATCGTTTGTTTCTAATTATTGTACGACGCTGACGAGGGCCAACATCCCGAAACGCGTACGTGGTTAGCTTCTCTTGATTAATCGAGAAAGGGTATTTTACCAATTCTGGAATAATTAAAATCAAACGATTAATTGATATTCATATTGAGAGATGGCGCAAGTCATCAGCAACTTTTGGTTTCACGATCAGTAGATTCCTTTTTTTTTTTCTTAATATATATTATTCTATATTTTTCCATTGCAGTAAGGACAGTATAAATTGTTTTGTTTATAAAATTATCATACGCGTCAATAATAGTTTCGAATTTTCATAAAAGATGGCCAGCTAATGCATCATATGATAAATGTTCTAATAAAAGACACGAATTGATATTTGCGGAAGAGCGATTGCTCGAAGCCTATTATATATTTATAATTATATATATTTCTACTGTTCTCAACGCCTATGTCCATAGTTGATTTAAAATACCCAATCCAAGAGTCTAGCATCAGTATGACTATAAAAAGAAGATTTAAAAAATCAATAAAACAGCGGTATGATAGATAAAACTGGCGAAACCGCTAGGAGGGTACACCACTGATGAGCCAGGCCTTGCCATTAATTTTTCCATTGCAGTAAGGCCAGTAGAAATTGTTTTATTTCAAAAAGAATCAGACGCGTCTTTAAAAGTTTCGAATTTCGTAACAGATGGCGCGCTAATGCATCTTAAATGAGTATTCTGTAAAATGTAATTGAGAAATCAAATAATTAATATTTATTTTTTATACATATAAAAACGCGAATCCATGCAATATTTTTCTTCATATGAGTTTATACTTGCTGTTTAAAAAGAAATAAGAACAATTCAAAATTATTCCCCCTTCGATATGGAACATTTTTAAAAAGAGAAAAATACAAATATTTTTAAAACTCCCTTTTCTGAAAAATCGTAATCTCAACCAACTTTTATTCGGGATAAGAAGTTGAAAGTTTGGCCAGATGGCTTTTGTTATTTATACGTGTAATATTAAAATATTTTTCTCTGTGGCGGGCAGCTCGGATTATAAATGGGATCGATATAGTTCTGCTGCTGCTCCATGTGGATATAAAGCTGCCACTTCTGTGGCCTTCTTCCTTTGTATTGAACTGTACATTGTTGACACACACTCTATGAATTGCTAAACTATATTTATTTGTACATAAAGGAGTCGACTTATCAAAAAAATTAAGAAATGCTGATTACTACTAGAGAAAAACACAGTAATACCTTCTCGATTCGAACGACATTTTTATTTTTTTTACCACGTTTCGATGAATAACATTTACTTTCACTCACACATCAGGATTGAAATAAGTAGTCTGTTGTTGAAGGCATACCATGTGTATTTATTCTATAGCGCGTCTTTAATAGAAATTTAAACTACTTTTGACGCCTATGTTTATTATCAAAATAAAACAATTTTATACTGCTCTTACTGCAATGATAAAATAACGTGAAAACTCTTGGCTTATCAGTGGTGAACACTCCCCGCGGTTTCGCCAGTTTAATCTACCATTTATAAGGGTTCACCTGAAGTACGGTGTCGTGAGCCCCGAGCCGCTATGGCAACAGTGAAGGCCTACAGGGAACACTGAAATGTGGCTGACTAACGGGGCAATGGCACCCCTTCCCTTTCCATGAAGCAACAAAATCAGTCAGTTGGCCGGTATTGTGATCAGGGTGCATGGACCGATCTGATCTGCTCCATGAACAAGACACCACCACCAGAAGGGTTAACATTGATGAGCCAGGTCAGTCCCATTATTTTATTATTGCAGTAAGGGCAGTAGAAAATTGTTTAATTTTGAAAAGAAACATACGCGTCAGAATAGTTTGAATTTCTTATAACAGATGGCTTGCTAATGCATCATATTAATATTTGTATCTTCAATATTTAGTTAATCCTGTGACAGCAGATGATATTCATAGAATCTTTGATGGAACTAATGTCTTCTGATCGTCGCTACTGAATACAATGAGACAACATCCATCTTCCATATATTGAGAAACCAAATTAGAAAATATATGTATTGAGAAATCTTTAAGCCCGATGGAAATATTGATGCTAGAGAGAATTTACATTCTACAAAGAGCATCTACACAATAAGCAGCGTGCCACAAACACCTTTCTTTGACAAGTACCTGGCAGGTGAAAATGAACGAATGCTTTTACGCTGGACAAAACCGTTAAAACAACTACGTTTTTTTTTTAATTCCTAGTTTTAGAATTAATACCTTTAAGAGTATTACTCGATTTTGTACTTAGTCAAATGTACAAGGAAAAACACCATCAGTTGAGTACAAATAACCAAGAGGAGCTCTAGCACATTTGTTAGGGCAAAATCGAACAGCTTTCTATAATGTAGATTGTGATACACGTTCAGTAATAAAATTTTCTAATTACTAGGGGCTACACTAACCATTATGGATTGTACGACGTGTGTACTAGGAATAATAGAGATAAATATATAATGAAAGTTTCTCTAATAACTTTATTATTAATGTAGTTTCTTTATTTCAATCGGAGTATTCTGCTACAGCACATTGGTTCCGAAGTAAATAAACAGTACCTCGAATAAAGATCTATATCAATTGCAGTGAAAGAGAACAAAATTATTAAACTTCCAACATTACCTGATAAATTCTCCTGTTGTAATAAGTAGTTTTATTGATCTTACGCAATGCACATTAGCCCATTGTAACAATTATTATTTTAAAGCATTGCACCTTTTGATTGAAAAATGACCTAAAGGGGCATCATATAATCATTAATTCGCTACATTACGACGAAGAAAATGGAATCAGTCCATCTCAGAATGAATTCGCCAAATATAAATGTGATCAATCTGCTATGGAAACACTTGAGAGAAAACATCACAAGCGTCAAAAAGATCCACCTAATCTAAAAGACCACTATCTGATTCTGACTGCTGAGCGCCATAGGAAGATGACAGCCATTCATTTTTCCAATGAGATCTAATGTACCTCTTGTGAACGTGAGATTCCAGACAAAAGGCCTATCCAAAGCTTCAGGAGGACAGACTAGTAGTACTAGACGACCAATGGTCAACCATTCTCACAGGTGAGGCCGTTCGAAATGGCGCGCATGAAGTTCAGTCCTGAACCCAGGGTCAGTGGGCCTGTTGTATGTTATTTTCAGTTACGAGACAATTTTCAGCATAAAAATTAATTATTAAAAGAAAGTTTTCACTAAAATAACCTGTGATCTACTTTTACCTCTCTAACATAAGAGAATTAAACCGCTTTGGGTCTGAGCTGCTTCAGTACGAAGAGGTGTACCCACTTACAGGTTTGAAGGAGGGGCACATTGACTGCTCGTAGATACAAGAGAACATTGAGATCTGTGTGAGATGTTTAAGATATGTCATTGGCTCCCAATGGCATGGTAATGCTTGTCCATATAGTGAATTGTTATTTCCTATGTAGTGAGGAAATTCAGAGAATGGATTGTGACCAGTCAGATCTCTGGAACTAAATTCAAATTAGCATGTCTTGGATTACTTAGGGAAAGACATTGGAGCTTGTCAGCTATCTCGCATGTCCCTCCTCGATCTAAAATATTTTATAGGAGTGATAGAAATTTGCTTTAAAAAATATACCTAAAAGATGTTAAAGAGCACGAGTATCGTTGTGAGAGTTGCATAGCGGATGACAATCACCCTTTTAACATCTAATTCTTGTAAACGGGCTAGCTGATTCTGTGTGTGTAATTTTAAATAATGCATATGTTTGCATTATATAAAAACCCACACACATAAGGCAATATTAATTATATATATAAAATAAACTACTAAATTTCAAAAAATGTAATTAATATTCGTTTTTTTCTAAAAGTCTGACTTTTGTGTTTTTATTCACTCAATTTTTGGATACATGAGTAATTCAGGTTTTATGTTTTTCTTAAGCTTTTATTTATTTTTAATTATTGCAGTAATTTTCCACAATGCTATGTTCAAAAAGCAAGATTGTCATTTTCTTCGTCAAATATCTCGATTGCAGATTAGAGCTGTGGAACTTGTGAGAGTCAATTGTTTTTATTCCTCAGGACAAAAAGATAGGTAATTATATATTTTTTCTGGGTAATAACTTTACTTGTAGTTGCTTGTGTTCTTGTCAAATGCTGCTTCTTTTGAATATCTCTGGCTAATTACTTAACTTTTTGCTTGTGTGTTTGCCTGTCGGAGGCGACTGCTTTTGAACTTGGTCGACCCCGTTTAATCTCAACCCGGTTGATCGGGGGGGTAAAGGCATATAAATAATGTTTAATTGGGTTATGAAAAATTTGTTCAGTAAAGAGACCAAAAAGGTTACAATGATTTCCATTTATAAATCGGGAAGTCGGCATTCATGTTTTAAAAAAAATATAGCAATATTTATATTCATTATAAATATTGTATGATCATAAACACTGTTAGTTTAAAATATATAAATACCTGTTATTTTTAGAAGCCGATGAACGTGTCTTTATTTCCTCACTTCTCTTTATCTTTTAGCGACTTGTGCATATTGACCAGATATTTCTTATTTCCTATTTTTAATATTAATCTTAACTAATGTATCGATTTATTGATAGCAGTTTGCATCGTACTGACAAGGGACAATAGTCTGCAACACCTTTGTGATTGATTTGGCTTAATTTATCGGAAAAATAATTTGTTTTTGTTCTGCTTCGAGCTGAACTATCGACATCAATAATATTTGAAAAAGTATAATAGTAATGTTTTCAAAGTTCAAGTGAAAGATGGTCTGAAAGTCTATCTAATAGAATAGAGAAGGGGTAAGTCAAGTCACACAGCTAGGGTAGAGGGGACTTCCCCCCGGAGGCTCTTTGCTAAAGTTAATTGCCAAAGAAGCAGAATAAACCTGCCTACCCATTAAGCCTCTAAGATCTGGGTCAATGCCTTTTCCTCCTTGATATTCATAAACTTTGCCCATCTACAACAGGTCTCGCTACACCTGACACGGAGGCACTGTGTTCTTGTTTTTTTTTTTTTTCGTGATGATGTTGATCTTCAAATGATATCTTCTTGTTTTATCCATTGAACACGCTCCTCGCGATATATCTACGTGAACGATTACGACGCTATTGTTAAGTTAATATTGTCTAAAATTCTATTCATTTGCATATTACAGCATTTTATTTCTATGGTGTAAAGTTCACGTCTGTATAGTTTCGCCTTCTTGGTGTAAAGGATATTACTATATTTTCAGTTTATATTTAATATTCTCTTTGTAAATTTCGTGATTTATTTAATAATAATTTAATAATAAAATACATAAATATATATATGTAGTGGTTTGGTTATCCTGTCTACTGATTTTTGTGGTAGGCAGGTTAGATGCGTTCTTGGGGCCACAGTGGTTTCAGGCGTCAATGAGTAACACAAAAGAACAAGGCAGGTTCGATGTCACCTGAGAGAGAGACCAGCGCCGAAGACGCATACAAGGTCCAAGAGGGTGTGTGATCTACATAAGTGGCAGAGATGAACTGTTGTTATCCGACTGTGTTTGTCGGTCTGTAATCGGAGACCCTTTGTCCAGTCTTGGCGCCGCGGACTCTCAATCAAACTTAATTATGCTGTTTTGTATTACATGATGGCTAAACTGGCGAATTGGACTGTGTCTACATTTTTGGACTGTTAAACTATAATTATCTTACATATAAAAGTATATTTTATGTATTAAAAGAGAAATATAAGATAATGTCTTGATAAAGGTTTGGCGTTCAGCCAACCGAAATATTGGCAAATAAATCTTTTATTAAATCCAATATATGCCTTTGCGTTTGTGATGGTATCAACGATATTAATTGTTTATACCATCACAAAAACGTTAGCGTTCATTTTATCAAAATATTGGTTAATAAATATCATTTTCCAATAGGCACCTTTTATTAACTGATGATTCAATTATGAAAAAGGGTCAATTTTCGGAATATATCAAGGTGCGTCATCTGATATTTAAGTGAATACACACACACGGTGATTCAAACAAATTTTGAATAGATTATATAAATAGTGCCATCGCCGTCTCATAACGCATGATTATAATACAGTGTAAGAGATCAAAGAATTATTATTATTAAGAAAATTTTGTTTTATATCGCGCGCGTGTAGAGAAAACCAAATATAATTATGTTTTATGATATCTAAAGTTACGAAGGTTTTTTGATCTAGTGAATTTTCACAGTATATATAAATATATTTACACTAGTTACTTATTTGGTAGAAGCAATGGTTAGCTAATATAAAAGGGGTGATTGAATAGAGTGAAAAAATGAACGTCCCAGGAGTAATGCCTTCCTTTGTGTTGGGAGAAACACAAACAATTTACGTCTACTCTGGAATAAATATGTTTGGGCTCTTTTACCTTATATATATATAGTGTATACTTTTACAAGGTATTGAAATGTAAATGTGGAGCCTTTATCATAAGATATATTCTATCTATAAGGGGTGTGTGTTTTGGAGTACGCTATATATATATAAGTAGAATTAAATATAATTTATGTGGAAGATATTTGTAAATTAATGATAATTAAAAACAAATTATAAAAATATTACTATTCGGGTATCAAAAAGGTTTTTTTTTTCTTTTAAGTAAAACCATAGGGTTATAACAAGTTCACGCTGTTGCCTCGGCAGTTACGCGTCATTTAAGTAGAACATAGACAAAAAGGAAGAATTGAAGGTATTATGGTAAAAAAAAATCAAATACAGAACCATGTTATCTTTTTATCAAACATTTATAGTCAAAAAGAAAGAAAATTCAAATTATTTTTAAAGTATTTTTTTTTTATTTTGTTTTTTTTTTGTGTTAATAACACTTTTAATAAAAAAAAAATTTAGTGTAAAATGGAGTCAAATTTGTTTGTCTTTGTTAATGGACACCATAATTGTTCGACCAGGATGGAAAGGATATCAAAATATTATATATATATACTAGCGGGTGTACCCGGCTCCGCCCGGGTTTTATCCGAGTGAAAGTTTGCCTAACGAATATTATTGATAATGATGATAATAATATTCATTACATTATATATTTATATAATATAGCCGAATGACCCGGGCAACGCCCGGATTTTACCCGATTAAAAGTTTTTATTCAAATACTATTCGTTACAATTATAAATTGGCGCCGTGGATGTCACTCTTGTGAAACGTCCCGCTCCAAACTTTGTGTCTGAGAAGCGATATTTTTATAGAAAGATGATCTGGCTTTTGTTTTCTGCTCAAATGAATGTTTTTCTGTTAGAATTTTGTTCCTGCGTACAAAATAATGAACTGGTTTCACCCGTGGTCTCTGCTTTTTGGAATTTTTCCCGATATAATTTTGTATCTGATAATCAACATGATACAGCAATATCGTCATCATCATTTTCTGACTAAAAATATATAGTTTTAATAATTTATTTATATATATCTTTTAATAGCCTATCGTCTTCCCCGTATTTTTTACCTATGTATGGAAATTTTGGTTTGAATTAGTGAACTACTGCGAATTTGTATACCGGACATACAAGCAAACAAACATACACACATTCATTTTTATATATATATAGAGATTTACTCTTCATTGTTGGCTTTTTATATTATATTTACTCTTCATTGTTAGCTTTTTATATTACATTTACTCTTCATTGTTGGCTTTTTATATTATATTTACTCTTCATTGTTGGCTTTTTATCTTACATTCATACTTCATTGTTGGCTTTTTATATTATATTTACTCTTCATTGTTGGCTTTTTATCTTACATTCATACTTCATTGTTGGCTTTTTATATTATATTTACTCTTCATTGTTGGCTTTTTATCTTACATTCATTCTTCATTGTTGGCTTTTTATATTACATTCAATCTTCATTGTTGGCTTTTTATCTTACATTCACTCTGTTGGCTTTTTATATTACATTTACTCTTCATTGTTGGCTTTTTATCTTACATTCACTCTTCATTGTTGGCTTTTTATATTATATTTACTCTTCATTGTTGGCTTTTTATCTTACATTCATACTTCATTGTTGGCTTTTTATATTATATTTACTCTTCATTATTGGCTTTTTATCTTACATTCATTCTTCATTGTTGGCTTTTTATATTACATTTACTCTTCATTGTTGGCTTTTTATCTTACATTCACTCTTCATTGTTGGCTTTTTTATCTTACATTCATTCTTCATTGTTGGCTTTTTATATTATATTTACTCTTCATTGTTGGCTTTTTATCTTACATTCATTCTTCATTGTTGGCTTTTTATATTACATTCACTCTTAATTGTTGGCTTTTTATCTTACATTCTCTCTGTTGGCTTTTTATATTACATTTACTCTTCATTGTTGGCTTTTTATCTTACATTTACTCTTCATTGTTGGCTTTTTATATTATATTTACTCTTCATTGTTGGCTTTTTATCTTACATTCATTCTTCATTGTTGGCTTCTTATATTATATTTACTCTTCATTGTTGGCTTTTTATCTTTCATTCATTCTTCATTGTTGGCTTTTTATATTACATTTACTCTTCATTGTTGGCTTTTTATCTTACATTCACTCTTCATTGTTGGCTTTTTTATCTTACATTCATTCTAAATTGTTGGCTTTTTATATTACATTCACTCTTCATTGTTGGCTTTTTATCTTACATTCATTCTTCATTGTTGGCTTTTTATATTACATTCACTCTTCATTGTTGGCTTTTTATCTTACATTCACTCTGTTGGCTTTTTATATTACATTTACTCTTCATTGTTGGCTTTTTATATTATATTTACTCTTCATTGTTGGCTTTTTATATTACATTTACTATTCATTGTTGACTTTTTATCTTACATTCACTCTTCATTGTTGGCTTTTTATATTACATTCATTCTTCATTGTTGGCTTTTTATATTACATTTACTATTCATTGTTGGCTTTTTATCTTACATTCACTCTTCATTGTTGGCTTTTCAGCTTACATTCATTCTTCATTGTTGGCTTTTTATATTACATTCACTCTTCATTGTTGGCTTTTTATCTTACATTCACTCTTCATTGTTGGCTTTTTATATTATATGTAATATCGTTGTTGTTTTCTTGGCCGACTGTTTTACATATGGTGTTATCTTAAAATTGCTTGTTTTGAATATTTTTTTAGATTGAGTTGAATGAATTGCTGAATTTTTTTTTTGTATTTATATATAAATAAAATTAACTCTGTTGATTTTTTTGTATTTAATCGATAACAGCGAAGTTCCGCATGTTAAAGTTAGGAAAAATATTTTGATGTTAAGCAAAACCTGCTCCATCTCGTTTTACATAAATGTTGAAAATTTGGTCGAAATTGATGCATTGTAACGAAAGTTTTTAGTGAACAACACTTATGAAATTTCCATTTTATTAATATAGATTAATAGTATTTTTTTTTTGAAAATAGGGAAAAGTAAAATAAAAGGAAATACAGATTTTGAATTTAATTTTGAGTCAGAACAGCAAGCTAATTCTGTATCAAATAATATCGTTATGAGAATCTCAAAATTTATAAAATTTGTTATTTAGTTTAAATATATGAGGTTTGTTTTTTATTTATGTAATAAATAAGTAGTAAGCATATAGTAGTATAAAGAGAAAAAGTAACGCCAGCAAAACTTCGGCGGTTAAACGTCATAGGCTGAGTAAAAAAAAGGAATAAGCGAAGAGAAAGATTTATAGATAAGAGCAAAGGCAGAATCATGATAATAATTTTTCAAATATAAAATTAAGCTAATTAGAGAAAGATAAGTATTTTTTTCCTCTATTTTCTCTCTTGATGAAAGAAGATAGATTTTTAATTTTCAGCTTATTTTAAAAACAATCTAGTGTAAAACTGGAGGACACGATATAAGATCATATATTAATTTAATTACCCAATTAGGAGGAATGAAAACCTTAAAGGTTATACCAAATGAAACCATAAAGGTTAGACCCAATGGAAAGCGGATGGGGTACTCAGGTGGGCCTCTTCAGATGAAGACCTGAGTAGCAGTTTCGGCCGCGTCTTCATTACTGCTAAACCATATCTCTTCGACCAAATTGAAAGATAGTTTTGATTGGAATGGAAATGGGGGTAACAGCTAAGCTGCAGATACAACACAAATTAACTAATGAAACTGATTAAGTATCATTCTCCATAGTTTCAAACTAAATTTAAAATGTGCTTTTTTATTTTAGAAGTTAAAACTGGAAGAAAATAAGATATTAGAAGTATAAGAAAAGGATATTTTTTTAACAATCAAATTAAGAATTGTGGGTGTAAATATGGAAACAGTTTTTTTGCGCAGATTCATGTTACTTTCCCGAATTCATGTTTTACCATAGCCATTCTGCAAATTGTATCGTTTTTAATTCTTTAACATTACACGATTAGCATGCTTACGTAGTTGTTATATATCAGTAATTTAGATATGCAAATTTTAACCTGAATTGTATTTTCGCTGTACTATATACATCACATATGCAAATATACCTCAAATAGATTCCTATATAAAGCCTTTGTTACCTTAGTTTGCTACCTGTTGAAGGGCGTGACTGCCCGAAAGCTTGTCACACGTTTATCTGAATAAAAATCTTTTCTCCTTAATTTTCATTACTATTTTAGATACTCAATGGAGAAAGTTTTCATGTAGTTCTGAAATATGGAAACAGCAAAGCTAAAGTTATTAGAACAAGGACTAAATCCTTTGTCTGATGAAATTAATCAATCTGTCTTTGAAACAACAAAAACTCTCAACCTAATTGCATCTAAACTTACATTTACGTAGTTCAAAACTATAATCCAAGATGTACTTTTTCTCTCTAAGATTTTTTAAACTGTGAAAAAATGATAAATTATTAGTAATATAAGTTAATACGTCTCGAGCCACTCAAATTAGATGTATGCGTCAATAATGAAACAAAGAAGTTAGTGTCGACACACCAAGGATTAAATCGTTTGTTTAAATATGGCAACTTCAGTAGATTCGAAACAGAGAGAACCAAAACTAATAGGATAAAGTCAACCTTTACCATAATTACTATTTATAATCTAGCATGTGCTTATTCACTCTACATATTAGAACAGGTGAGGAAAAAAAAGAACGACATTTTTTTTAGAAATACAAGAGGGTGATAATAAATTACTAGAACTATTAAATAATATGACTCATTCCAAATAGATTAACAGTGTGTGATAAAAAATAAAAATAAAAGTATTATTCAATAGTCCTAGGACTGGATCCTTTGTCTGATAATGGTAACTACAATGTATACAGATCCCCAAACCTAATCAGATTAAGACATACTTCTCACTTAGTGTTAAACTATAATTCAAATTGTGTTTATTCTTTTTAGATATTAAGACTGTAAGATAATAATAATATATTAGAAATACAAGAAAATATGATTTTATCCAAAGAAATTAACAATGTGCGTCGACAAGGGAACAGGAAATCTAACATTAATAGACAGAGAAATAAATCCTTTGTTGGATGTTGGTAGGTTCAGACTATAATCCAAATTGCGTTGAGTGACTCTAAATATTGAGACTGCAAGAAAATAGTTCTAATATCTTATAGTACTAATATCTTATTTTCTTCCAGTTTTAACATCAAAATGAAAAAAGCACATTTTAAATTTAGTTTGAAACTACGGAGAATGATACTTAATCAGTTTCATTAGTTGATTAGTGTTGTATCTGCAGCTTAGCTTTTATCCCATTTATATTCCAATTAAAACTTTCTTTCTATTTGGTCGAAGATGTATGGTTAACAGTAATAAACACCCGGCCGGAACTGCTGCTCAGGTCTTCATCTGAAGAGGCCCACCTGAGTGCCATCCTCTTTCCATTGGTCTAACCTTTATGGTTTTGATTTGGTCTAACCCCTTTAAGGTTTTATTCCTCTTAATTGGTTCATTAAATTAATATATTATCTTATATCGTGTCCTCCAGTTTTACACTAGATTATTTTTTAAATAAGCTAAAAAAATATTCACAAAAAAATAATTTAAAAAATCTATCTTCTTTCATCAAGAGAGAAAATAGAGAGGAAAAAATACTTCTCTTTCTCTAATTAGTTTAATTTTATAACGATATAAGATAATATATTAATTTAATGAACCAATTAAGAGGAATGAAAACCTTAAAGGTTAGACCAAATGGAAAGAGGATGGCCCTCAGGTGGGCCTCTTCAGATGAAGATCTGAGCAGCAGTTTCGGCCGTGTCTTTATTACTGCTAAACCATACCTCTTCGACCAAATAGAAAGTTTTGATTGGAATGGAAATGGGGTAAAAGCTAAGCTCCAGCAATATCCCTGACAAATAATCTAAATATTAATAATTATTGGTATGTATATATTATTAATCCCTGTATAAATATTATATTACTAGCGGATGTGTACCCAGCTTCGCCCGGATTTTATCCGAGTGAAAGTTTGCCTAACGAATATTATATATTATGAAGTATAATAAACAATGTTAAAGATTAGTTTTAATTATTAATCAAGATTGTATGTGAATATGTGAGAAAGATGTAATATCGTTGTTGTTTTCTTGGCCGACTGTTTTACATATGGTGTTATCTTAAAATTGCTTGTTCTGAATATTTTTTTAGATTGAGTTGAATGAATTGCTGATTTTTTTTTTTTGTATTTATATATAAATAAAATTAACTCTGTTGATTTTTTTTTGTATTTAATCGATAACAGCGAAGTTACGCATGTTAAAGTTAGGAAAAATATTTTGATGTTAAGCAAAACCTGCTCCATCTCGTTTTACATAAATGTTGAAAATTTGGTCGAAATTGATGCATTGTAACGAAAGTTTTTAGTGAACAACACTTATGAAATTTGCATTTTATTAATATAGATTTAAGATTTATTTAAGTAACCCCCCCCCCCAGGTTCCTGGAGCGTACAGAAGTTGCCAACTACCCGGTCCCTGTATAATATCTATTACTTTAGCTAGAAACAGTCTTATGCACGCCCGCGAGAGCACATGCCTAAACAAAATTTTTCAATTATTCTGCATAATTATTCTTTAGAGATTGTACATAGAGTAACAGCCCGTTGAAGAGCAGTTTATTTGCTCGAAAGCTTGCAAATTTAAATTAAAAGAAACTTTTTACCTTATATTTATTTTTACTTTTTCAAATACTAGTATATGCTAACTACTTATTTATTACATAAATAAAAAACCTCGCATGTTTAAACTAAATAACAAATTTTATAAATTTTGAAATTCTCATAACGGTATTATATATATGTGACAATATAATAATAAGGTGGGGAAAGAGATATAATCACACCACAAGTTTGAAGAGAAGGAACCCAGGCAACCAGAGAGAGAGAGGGGGGTGGGGGGACAGCCGGGCCTGCCACCGCTGAGCGGCCGGCGGTTCGGTTTGTCGCCCACAATCCCCTATCTGTCTTCAAAGTCCCGAGGTGTTAAGTGACCGGGCCCCAATGGTGGCCCCTTGGAATGTCGCCGATGTCTAAAGTGACTGGTCCTTACCCTCCCGTCTCTCTCTGGGTTGACTGTAGGCTTGCTTTATTATTCCTGGTAGAGTATATATTATGACATGGTTTGAGTATACTTAAAGCTGGAGAAGCCAGGAATAGAGAAAATAATTTTACAGTTGAAATTAATTAAGTTTATGGGGACAAAGTGTCATGTAAATAAAATATTGTATAGTACACAAGTAAATATTATTCACAAGCAGTTTTACAACACCAGAGATTTTGATATTTAAGGGAATTTTTGATAATATCAAAGTTATAAAAGGCTATATACAATAACATCTAATGTATTATAAGGGAAATGCTATTGAGAGGTGTGAACAAGGAGAAGGGGAGTCACATACACTAGATAGATATCTTAAGGTCATTAAGACTGGGGAACTCTACACTTTAAAATATTTTTCAGGCGGACATGGCAAGGGGAAACTTGGCATGGGCTTACTATGCTATAGGTGTAGAGTACGAAATATGAGGTTGAGGGTGGAAATTGTGTGAGCTCACAACTGAAGTAAATATAGAACTACATACAATATAAAATGAAAGGATTTAAAAGCACGAATGTTTCTTTTAAACATAATACAAACTTCTACTGCCCTTACTGCGATGAAAATATATATTGGGAGGGCTTGACTCATCAGTGGTGAACCCTCCTAGCGGTTTCGTCAATTTAATCCACCAGACCGCTTCTCAGAGCTCTAATAATGTATTGGACGATTCTGCTTATATACGCAGCACAAAAGGATGGAATCTCAGAAATGGTTTTCTAGAGAACTATGGACATAAGCTTATAGGACAGTAGAATTACATTCAAAATATTTGCATCGAGCAATGCTCTTCCGCAAACAATAAAGACAAGGCCAGTTAGGAATAAATTAACACAAAGCAATAGCGCGCCATCTATACATATAAAATGAAAGGATTTAAAAGCACGAATGTTTCTTTCAAACATAATACAAACTTCTACTGCCCTTACTGCGATGAAAAAATATATTGGGAGGGCTTGGCTCATCAGTGGTGAACCCTCCCAGCGGTTTCGCCAATTTAATCCACCAGACCGCTTCTCAGAGCTCTAATAATGTATTGGACGATTCTGCTTATATACGCAGCACAAAAGGATGGAATCTCAGAAATGGTTTTCAAGAGAACTATGGACATAAGCTTATAGGAAAGTAGAATTACATTCAAAATATTTGCATCGAGCAATGCTCTTCCGCAAACAATAAAGACAAGGCCAGTTAGGCATAAATTAACACAAAGCAATAGCGCGCCATCTATACATATAAAATGAAAGGATTTAAAAGCACGAATGTTTCTTTCAAACATAATACAAACTTCTACTGCCCTTACTGCGATTAAAAAATATATTGGGAGGACTTGGCTCATCAGTGGTGAACCCTCCCAGCGGTTTCGCCAATTTAATCCACCAGACCGCTTCTCAGAGATCTAATAATGTATTGGACGATTCTGCTTATATACGCAGCACAAAAGGATGGAATCTCAGAAATGGTTTTCAAGAGAACTATGGACATAAGCTCATAGGACAGTAGAATTACATTCAAATATTTGCATCGAGCAATGCTCTTCCGCAAACAATAAAGACAAGGCCAGTTAGGCATAAATTAACACAAAGCAATAGCGCGCCATCTATACATATGAAATTGTTAGAAATGTGAAATTTATAGAGTCACTGTTTCATCCCAAGTTGAACTTCGGCACATGTACACTGAGGCGGCGCCACCTATACCATGTATGACGTCACTACCTACCCCTGCCTGCCAAGCTGCTGGCTGATTACAACTGTCATTCTATCGCTCTTTTGATTTTCTCTAAACTTGTATAACCAATAATTCAATTGGCACTCTGCTTTAACGAGTGATTCGTTAATATTTCCAATAGGTTATGGGTCCTGACTACGCCCCAAATTTGAAGAAGCAAACCTAAAGTGAAACTGCTAAGCCTAACTCGTGCTAAATATGACGCACCTTGAGAATCAAGTCCGCCAGTTCAAAGGCGAAAACTTCTCCCTTTTGAAATTTCAGTTCCGACTACTCTTAGAGCAAAATCAACTTTTGGATATCGTGGACGGCAAAGAAATCAAACCAGAGGTAAGTGACGCTACCTCTGCTATACAGGATGCATGGCACGCCGAAGATATCAAAGCCCGAATGCTTTTATCACAGGCACTTGAATTAAGATTTCTAGAACCTTTGATGTCCTGTAAAACTGCCGCTCAAATGTGGACAAGGCTCATGTCCATCCACGAACAGAGATCAGAGATCGCAATTTGCATGTTGTGGCAACAATTTTTTGGCGCCCGAATGTCGTCATCAGAGGATGTCAGCAGCTATATCGCCAAGATTGAAAATCTTAGTGCAAGAATTCAGGATGCAGGAGGAACGATTACAGATGACCAGAAAGTGGAAAAGATAATAAACTCTCTTCCTTCGAGCATGCGGTATTTCATCCCAGCATGGGAGTCTCAAGCGCTGATTACGCAGACTCTAGAGAACTTATCAGCACGTCTTCTGATTGAAGAATGTAGAAACCAGCAGGCCGATTCCTCGCAAGGTACAGCATTCTACCAACAGACTAAACCAAGAATCAAAGAAGATAACATAAAGAAGACTGATTCAGGAAAGATATCAGAACTAAAGAAAAAGACTGAATGCCATTATTGTCACAAGATTGGTCATTGGTCACGGGAATGTCGGAAACGGATTGCCGACCAGCAGAAGAAAAACGAGAAGCGGAAGAACCAAGCAGGAGATTATGATCATAAAGGTTTCAACGCTGATACCATCCTAAAGTGGAATGATTGCGACATACGGTGGGCAGATAGCGGAGCTAGGTGCAGCATGACCTTCCGACGTGAATGGTTCAAGTCCTTCACTCCGATCCACAACGATCATAGAATATACCTTGGAGACAACACTTCCGTCCCTGCAGAAGGTACAAAACTTGAAATCCTTGCCATGGTGAATGGAGAATGGATTACAACATATCAATCAGGAATGTGCTCTACTCTTCGAAGCTCAAGAAAAATTTGTTCAGCCTGGGAGTGTGCACTGAAAAGGGATACCGAGTAGACATCGACAAGGATGAGCTGCGCATCTACTCAAGAAAAGATCTGAAAGCAGTTGGACAACGCCAAGATGGGCTCTACAAGATGATGTTCCGAGTTACTTCATCTTCACAAGGATTTTCTGCAGAGATCAACAACCTCCAACTGTGGCACGAAAGACTAGCACACATCTCACTCACCACTATTCGAGAAATGGCCAAGAAAAGATTGATCAACGGTTTGCAACCCGAGGACATAAAAGTAGACGATTTCTTCTGTCAAGGCTGCCAAGAAGAAAAAGCTCACAGAAAGCCTAGTCATTTGTCTGAAACAAAGGAGTACAATCCTGATGAGTTCATTCTAAGTGATATCTGCGGCCCTATGCCAACACAATCAATAGGAGGATCACTTTATTTCATTTTATTCAAAGATTATTCCAGTGGCTTTCGCCATATAGATTTCATTAGACACAAATCCGATATTTTACACAAATTTGAAAACTTTGCTAGATTCAGTTATAATCAAACAGGCAATAAAATTAAAGTGATTAGAACCGATAATGCACTAGAATATACCAGTAAAGATTTCACAAATACTTGCAGAAAATTCGGATAGTGCATGAATTGTCAGCTCCATATGTTCACGAACAGATAGGGCGCGTAGAACGAGACAATAGAACTATTGTCGAAGCAGCTCGATCGATGCTGTGCGCACGAAATCTTCCCGAAGAACTTTGGGCAGAAGCTTGCAATACTGCAACCTTCATTCTAAACCGAACATTCACTAAACAAGCTCCCAATACCACACCCTATGAACTCTTTTTCGGAAGAAAAGTTAGTTTATATAATCTAAAGATTTTCGGCTGTGAAGCATGGTTGCATACACCTAAAGAACGTAGAAGGAAATGAGATAATAAATCACAAAAGATGATTTTCTTAGAGTACGATAAAACATGCACTAACTTTCGACTCTGGAACCCTTCTACTAGAAAGATTTCTATCTCTAAAGATGTTACTTTTAACGAGACAAAACTCCAACGTTACGAACTAGAGGGAGAAAACCTAATCCCGGTTAACATTGACCTTGATCCGCCGGCACCAACGACCGAAGATGAATCACCTACAGCGCTACGGTTTCCCACGCCGTCGGGATTCCACCCGATGATAACTCGATCTAAAAAGAAAGCAGATTATTGTAACTACCATTTTGTCGATGAGCCTTCAACCTATAAAGATGCTATGGAAAGTCCAAATGCCGAAAAATGGTTGGATGCAATGAAAGAAGAAATAAAAGCGTTAGAATCTAATAACACATGGTCACTCGAAACCCTACCAGACGGATATAAGCCAATAGGAAGTAAATGGGTTTATAAGCTAAAATCCCATCCCAACTCTACGGCACCTAAATTTAAGGCTAGACTTGTAGCTAAGGGTTACACACAAAGGAAGAACGTAGACTATTTCGACACCTTCAGTCCTGTTGTCAGATATGATTCACTTCGAGTATTACTAGCAAACGCGGCATCAGAAAGAATGTTCTTAAAACAATTTGACGTAAAGACTGCATTTTTATATGGTGACCTAGACGAAGTCATATACCTTGACAACCCAGGACAGACACACTGGACAGCAATTAAAAATGTATTTCGCTACTTGAAAGCAACACCACAATTAGGAATATTGTACGCTAGCCATCAAGAGTTAACAGGTTACTCAGATAGCGATTATGCTAGGGACATTGATTCAAGGAAAAGTACTACAGGTTACATCTTCATGTTAAACCATGGTGCTGTTTCATGGTCAAGCCAAAAGCAATCGACTGTTCCCCTCTCGACAACAGAAAGTGAATATATTGCTGCCTGTGCTGCTACTAAAGAAATGGTCTGGCTACGCAGACTTCTTAAGGATATCGGGATTAAGATGGACAGACCCACAGTACTCAACATGGATAATCAAGCAGCCATAAAGCTAGTGCAGAATCCCGAGTTCCATAAGAGAACGAAGCACATTGATGGACGATATCACTACATTCGTACTAAACAGGAAGATGGTGAGCTGATCACAAGATATGTCAGCACTCTTCAGCAGACGGCTGACCTCCTGACGAAACCTTTGGGACCGAAACACTTCAGGCGGCTCCTAGAAAACTTGAACGTTATAAATTTTAAGAGGGAGTGTTAGAAATGTGAAATTTATAGAGTCACTGTTTCATCCCAAGTTGACCTTCGGCACATGTACACTGAGGCGGCGCCACCTATACCATGTATGACGTCACTACCTACCCCTGCCTGCCAAGCTGCTGGCTGATTACAACTGTCATTCTATCGCTCTTTTGATTTTCTCTAAAGTTGTATAACCAATAAATCAATTGGCACTCTGCTTTAACGAGTGATTCGTTAATATTTCCAATAAAAATGAAAGGATTTAAAAGCACGAATGTTTCTTTCAAACATAATACAAACTTCTACTGCCCTTACTGCGATGAAGAAATGAAGAAGTTTGTATTATGTTTGAAAGAAACATTCATGATTTTATATCCTTTCATTTTATATGTATAGATGGCGCGCTATTGCTTTTTGTTAATTTATGCCTAACTGGCCTTGTCTTTATTGTTTGCGGAAGAGCATTGTTCGATGCAAATATTTTGAATGTAATTCTACTGTCCTATAAGCTTATGTCCATAGTTCTCTTGAAAACCATTTCTGAGATTCCATCCTTTTGTGCTGCGTATATAATCAGAATCGTCCAATACATTATCGAGCCTTAAAATGCTTACCTGTTAGCATGTAGAAGGCGGAATAAATTGTTACGTCCAATACATTATGGTAGAAGGCGGAATAATTGTTACGTCCAATACATTATTAGAGCTCTGAGAAGCGGTCTGGTGGATTAAATTGACGAAACCGCTAGGAGGGTTCACCAATGATGAGCCAAGCCCTCCCAATATATTTTTTCATCGCAGTAAGAGCAGTAGAAGTTTGTATTATGTTTGAAAGAAACATTCGTGCTTTTAAATCCTTTCATTTTATATGTATAGATGGCGCGCTATTGCTTTGTGTTAACTACATACAATGTTAGAATTTTAGGGAACAGAGCGAGGGGAAACTTGCTTTGGGCCATTCTACCTTATGTATGCAGTTACTTGTGTAGCGAGTCCGAAGGAAAAAGTCCCGTGTGTAGGTGAGGAAGTCGCAAGGACTTATAGTACGAGATACACAGGTAGAATATAGGCGAACAGAGCGAGGGGAAACTTTCTTTGGGCCTTTACACCTTAATTATTTCGATACTAAGAGAATCTAGTAGTGTTAGCTAATTGAAGGAAAGTGTGCGCGCACAGTGCCAAAAATTGGGACGAGGACGGCCTTGTCCTTTACAATTTACAAGCTTCTCGTACACGATGTGTTTGAACCGTCGTGGGAGCTTGTGCGAGGAGTTGATTTCGCGACGGGTTGAACGTAAAACCCATATCTGCGCGAAATGATGACGGACCGGACAGAATAAGCGACGTTGTTTAACGTACCTCCGTGGGAAATATCGGAGGTAGGTTATATCGTGCTGGTATGGACAAGGGACAAACATAAATTTGAAGACAGGGTCCGTGTGGCGAACGTGTGGCGCGAGAAGGAGGAGCGAAGCTGTGCCGCTCGATGCAGATTGTTCAAGTGCGAACAAAAAGGAGTTGATAAACATCTAGCAGTTAGTCAATCTGCATCCTGTGACGAACACACCAGTGGCTAGATGGTGTGGGTCGGGGGATATGCTAGAGAGCAACTACAAAATGTATTATCGTAAATCAAGGGTGAAGATTAGAATTTTGAAATGACAATATAGTAGTTCGATAATTGACAACTCATTAATTCTAAAGAGGGGCATGGGCTGGTAGAAGGCTGACAAAGTTATAAGGATAAGATTGATAAGATCAGGGGAAGATTGATAAGGTTACTAAGGGTTAGTTGTAAGCAATAGTCGATTAGAGCTAGCAATTACAAGTAGGTTGAGGTCATATACAGAGTAATAAAAATGTTCAGGTACTGGAGCACTGTTTTGATGGATCAATTGATTATGGAAATATTGGGACCAGAGTCCACAAGTAGTGACTTCTTTAAAGAATGAATGGTGGGAGTTAAAACAATTACACTCACGAGTTATGTTGGTTTAGGGCGCAGGTGAGTTCATTGAGCTTCGGGAGAGTTCTGTCTGTGACACTGTGCGTACTAATGTTGTATATAACAGTAGCGGCAGGGATATGGCGGAGTCTTGTCCATGATGGTGGAAGGTGTCCTGCCCTGGCACGGTGGTCGTTCTTGGGCAGATCTAGTGCTGGAAGAAGTGTGCGGCAGGTTCATCTCCGTCGTAGGTGATGACATCTTCCGGATCACGGTTCAAGAGTTAGCCGAGGCAGAGGGTGAGAGCTCGAAGAGAAGTGGCTACAGTTGAGTTGGTTGTAAATTCTTGTGGAACTTGGTTGTGGGTTTGTCCGATCACCATGGCTTTGCTTATTTTTTCTTCATATTCCAGTAGATATGGGAATTTGTTTCCCGGCCAGGATCTTATCCTGTCGACTTTTAATGTGACAATATAATAATAAGGTGGGGGAAGAGAAATAATCACACCACAAGTTGGAAGAGAAGGAACCCAGGCAACTAGAGAGAGAGGGGGGGGGGGGGGGGGGACAGCCGGGCCTGCCACCGCTGAGCGGCCGGCCGTTCGTTCTTGTCGCCCACAATCCACCAACTGTCTTCAAAGTCCCGAGGTGTTAAGTGGCCAGGCCCCAATGGTGGTCTCTTGGAATGTCGCTGATGTCTAAAGTGACCGGTCCTTACCCTCCCGTCTCTCTCTGTGTTGACTGTAGGCTTGCTTTATTATTCCTGGTAGAGTATATATTATGACATATATAAATAGATGCGAGTAATAGTTACCTAGATATTATTCGAAAAAGAAAGAATAAACAATATTAAGGTAAAGGGTGTCTTTTAATTTTGATTTCCACAAGCTTTCGAGCAAATTTCGGCTCTTCAACGGGCATATACTTCTATGTACAATATCAAGATGAACTTTGTTCAGTAATAATTGAAAATGTGTTATTGGCATGTGCTCTCGTGGGCGTGCATCAAACTGTTTACAATAAAATATTAGATATTATAATGGGATGAAATATTTATTAATTTATAGATAATTTGCCAGGGATATTGCCATATTGGGTTGGGAGGTCTATTTTTCTATTAATGCTATTTATTTTTTTATGATACTAGTGCTTCCAGGAATAATCGTTGTTGCTTGCTTTTTATGTCATGATAATGGGCTATTGCCTGTTTGAGATTGAATGTGTGTCCAGTGATGCAGGTGTGTTGGTAAATTAAAGATCTATTGTCTTGTATCTTATGTTATATTTTGAGAGAAACATAAGATACAAAGAAAATAGATCCTTAATTCACTTATCATATTGGTTCTTGGATGGTAACCAATAGACAGGAAAGTTCAATAATTAAATGATAAAAATGTGATATTCACTTATCATATTGATTTTTATATGGTAACCAATAGACAGGAAAGTACAAAATGATGTAAATGATAACAAAAATTATTGGTAGAGTGAAATAAAATGCCTGATTATCAAAAGGTGAGAAATAAAAGGGTGATATTCCTTGATCATATTGGCTTGTTGTGAGCCAATAGATTGAAAAAGACACGAGAAAATGATACTTATATATAATATTAAAATTGAGGAAGGAAAATAAAATGAAGAATTATTAAAAAGTATATGAATGAAAAATATAAATATGATAGCATTGTGAATAAACATTGGATGATTATAAGAAGAAAAAAAGCATTTGTGGGAAAGCAATAATTTGAGACAAAGTTAATGTACAAAAGGCAAATGAGAAAACAAGGAATAAACATTAGAAGAAAAAAAGGTAATGGTAAGAATAAAGAATGGCCATTTAAAAAAGAATCAAGATGGATAAAAATGAGTTAAAATTAACATATGTTGGTCTCGATAAATTTACATATTATTCAGGTACGCCCTCAGATATTTACATATTAAAAAGTAATGGGGGGTGAATTTCACATTTTAAAAATAACATGAAATGAGAATAAGAAAATATTCATATATCAAAAGTCTGGGAATTTGAAATATTTAAATTTACAAGGTAAAATTATGACATGATATAAAAGTAATTTTTGGTGAAATTGGGCTAAATTATTTGCACAAGTTTAAATTTAAATATAAAAAATGGCATAAGGTATATTAATGGCATTTAGGAGCTAACTATACAAAGGAAAATAATCTTTAAAAGGATTGAAATATGTGATACTATTTAAAAGGGCAAAAACGACTATGGTAAAATTGGTATCTAAATATAATTTGACAGATTTGTATATAACTATAAGTAAATAGGCGATTGAAAACTATTGTAAATAATGGGTGATAACTTTAAAGTTAAAAGGAGGAACACTACGAAAAAAGGTAGATACAAAGTACCTTAAATGGATGATGGGCTGGATTTGAAGATCTCGGGAGATGGTTGGTGTTGAGCGGAAGGTGTGATGGCTGGATTTGGCACTAGATGGAGATGACTGGTGCTGCAGAAAATGGCTGGAGTTGATTTTCGGAGATGGCTGTATGGAAGAAGACTGCTTGTTGCGTGGATACGGGTTATGTGGAAGTTGGAGATACTCGGAGTTATCTGGAGATGTTTTCTGGTTGCGCTGATGACTTGCTGATTCTCCATTGTAATTTCGATTGAGCCGACTCGACATAATCGGTGTTGTCTTGTCTTAAATTTGAAAAAAGAGACAATACAAGGTCCCGATGGCTTAACCTGAACTAAAACCTCCTAGCTTTACAGTAATGCTGGAAACTGACTTGAAAATTATAAATTGATAAATCAATATCTTTGTTGCAGTGATCAGAAGAATTGAGTCACAACGCTGGATGGCGAGGCCTAAAGTAGAAAACAGTGATGAATAATTTGATACTTATTGAAAGAAATATTTATTTAAAATCACACAAATTAATATTAATACAAATATTATTCAAAACCAATTATTAAAATTATGAGAGATAGTTCTTTTTCAGGCCTGTCAAAACCAAACGTTGGCGTCGAGACAGCTTTGTTTACCGGAGATGCGGGTATTCTTTTTTTGCTCGCGCATGCGCGGGGGGCAGCGGGTGCAGTGTTGCCAGCGCTCGGTTGGCCCAAAAGTACCTATGTCGCGTCAATCGGAATGTCGAACGCTCTGCTTCACCCATGTCTAGCGAAGTTAAAGTCGATGTACGCCAGATAGAAAAGCCTGATGGCTTTTATGAAAATAAAACAATCTAACAACAGCTGTGGCACGAGTATTTTGAACCAAATCAAGCGAACGGAAGGAGAGTGCCCTCTAGGTGATATACAGTGCGGAAATTCAACCTTTGGGATCCATTCTGAAACACTTCATGAAAACAACAACGATCTTGGTGAGCTGCAATGCCACCGGGTGGTTGACATACTGCGATAGTGACAGAATGACAGTGACTACAGCGGCCTTCCAACTGGACGGGACAGAGCCAGGTGCTCCGTGGAAGTGCGACAAGGCTAGATGGTCGAAGCACCTCAAAGTTGGAGTTGGTGACTCGACTGAACGGAATAGAGCATTGGATGCTCTGTGTAAGTCCGACAACAATGTCTGTGACGCGGAAGTCGCGCGCAATGTGTCAGCACCGTCGTCTGCAATGCAAACTGAAAATATGTGCCAAGAATGTGTACCTATCATCTTCGTTCCTTCGCCCGACAAGGTACATATCAAACAGTCACCTCCTAGAAAAGGTTATACCGACGCTGAGACTACCACGGGGTCCGAAACCTTCAGCAGGTTTAAGGGTTTGGAAAGATAGAGCTTCTGAGCAAGTGAATGGGAAACCGACAGAAGAAATAAACTTTCCCGACCACCTATGGAGGTCTAACAAGGACGAATTCCTTTTGGAAGGTCACGTTATGGTTAGCGTGGATCAGGTGAACGCATCCACTGTAGAGACCCACGCTCTACATGCCCGGCGTGGAAGAAAAGCGGCGAAAACGCAATACAAAAGATCCCAACCCTTTAAAAATGTACATCGCGTCTACAGAGTGTTCACAAGGAAAAATACAAATATCAGATGAGAGCATCGAAGGCAGTGAAATATGGCCGCCATCATGTGGAGAACCACCTCTTGGAGAGCGGGGACGTACAGCGTCTGGGCGCGACGTAACACTATATTGAAGAAAAGAGCTTTGAGGTTTTGTTTATGTATGTATGTATTACTACCTTGCCTTATTTAGAATGATCGAGAAACGTACCGTTTACACCCATCTTTTATCCGCCGGTTACCCTCATAATTTTATTGATCGCCATTTTTACGTCCCGAACCACAAAAAAGCTGCACCTCCTCTGTATAAAAACGTCTGTGTCCTTCCTTTTTCGACCACGAACTCCGATATCGCGTTATTTTTACGAAAATTCGGTATTCGCACGTTTTTCAAGAATTCGCCTTCCCTAGAAGCATCCTTACGGCACCCTATAACAAAAAGTTCCATCAAACTTAACCCTCTATCCCTCAATAACGTCATCTATAAAATATCATGCAACGATTGTGAACAATGCTACATTGGTGAAACTGGTCGAACCATCGCTACTAGAATCCGCGAACATAATCGTAATATACGTTCCAAAGATAGAAAGTCTCTCATTTTTCAACACATCGCAGATTTTGACCATTCCTTCAATTTAGATGATACGATTTCTGTATACAGAGATATTGGAAACAAGTACCAACGCTTGGTTCTGGAAGCACTGGTATCGAACTGTACTCCCAGTTTTAACCGGAAGATTGATCTCGCACCGCAATATACAATACTTTACGGCCTCACTCGCTGATGTGTTTCTGGGTTTTGTTTTTGGTTTCAATTTTTATCTCCATGTTATGCCTTTATGTTTAATTTTTATCTCCGTTTTTTGCCTCTATTTCTCACACAGAGTTCGTTTTATTTGCAACTATGCAAATTCCCTTTCCAATCTTCAGTATGTAAAATTCCTTATTTCCTTGCGCGTATATATGTAAATATTTTTGCTTATAAATATGGCACTTCTCTGTCTACACTTGTATAAGACCTGAAGAAGGGCAGTTGCTGCCTGAAAGCTCGTCATGTTCCATTAAAGAATCTTACCACGTTACCCTTTTTTCCTTTTGAATAGATAGACTAGTGAGGTTTAATGAGAAGGATTTAATTCTCTGTCGAATGTTTTTGCTTCTCTATGTAGCCTATCATATCGACAAAGGCTGTAAACATGAATCTGTAAGAATCATGGCTTAGTCTAAATTTATAGAAATCATACAGAAATAAGATTATTTGATTTCTTATTACCATACTAGCCTATTCATTACCTAGTAAACTGCTAGCTCGGAATCTCAAATGGCTCTAATGTTTACGGAAACATATCTTTCTATGCTTGTATTAGTTTTTTTGTTGGTTTAAACTATTTTATGATGCCTGTTGATTCTAATTAATATCTCTATATTTTAAAAGCCTGATAATATGAGCAAGTTGATATCAAATGTAGAGAGAATGTCTAAACTAGTAATACATTATAACGGCACGGATCTCTCCTGCTTCCCAAAATCATTGAATGCGCTCTTTATATCTATTCTACCACCGTCTGTTTGTAATGCTAATTGTTCGGCAGGGCGCAGGCCCTAGCATCTCTGCCCAATGTTGTGCAAGCTAGCAGCTCATTTTTTTGTGAGCATGAATGAAAACACACATGTGTTTTAATGTTGACTATAAGATAAAATGTTTTAATTCTTTCTAGAATCAATATTATCATTATTGAAATCATTCTCTTCATATATTTTCATATTATTTGTAGGGTATCTAAGTGTAAATATATCGAATCTTATTCTGTCTCATTTGAGCTTGAATCTATTTTTTTCTTATATATAATAATTATTTCAAAACTTCTGGGAGGTTTCATCATGAATGAGCCAGGCCCTCCCATATCTATTATTGACTGTATATATACTTTTGCACTGGGCTGCGGTTTGGCAGATTCTTCAGTCTTGAGTCTCTCCTCAGACGTGTATTGCATCTTTCCAGAACGTGTCTCAATCATCTTACAAGGTTAAACCAGTCAATATAATAAGACAACTATATATTTAGGTAGCACCTAGAATATCTCTTTATTTATCACATCAAAGTTTAAAGCAGGTGGGGTATTTTAGTGTATCAAAATACAAATGTTTTATAGTACATAATATTTAAGGTAATAATCTGTTTTATAAAAATAAATAAATATATAATTTAAATTTTAAATATATTAAAAATAATATTATAAATAATTTTAAAAATACGCGCATTAACCATGATGCAACACTTCCCCTTCTCCAGAGGTCGTCACGTACTCGTGAGTAACCTCATCAATTCTTTCAAAATAGGGTTTGAGTCTTGAGACATGGACAATCAATGGGTCTGGCCAGGATTATCTTTCGACTCAATTAAGTAATTTACATTGGACAGCATCTTTAATATTCGATATGGGCCAAAATAATTTCTCAATAGTTTTTCACATTTTCCGATTTTCCTGACTGGTGTCCAAACTACCACTAAATGTCCTGGTTCATAGATTCTCTCGTTGTGTTTTTGTCATAGTTTATTTTCATTCTTTCCTGAGTCTTCTCTGTGTTGTTAATGACTACCTGTCTCGTCCTTGCTATTTATCTAAGTAAATTTCTATATATTCGTCGTAATCGTCCAGGTTACTGTCAATTAGGATATTCTCGTCGTCTAAGAGGGACATGGGTTCCCTCCCAAACAACAGGAAAAATGGAGAGTAGCCTGTGGTTTCTTGAATCGTGGTATTATGCGCGTGGGTGATGAAAGGTAGGATTTCGTCCCAGTTCTTCTGGTCTGTGTTCACATACATGCTGATCATATTAGTCTGGGGGTGGTAGCTCGTTGTGAAACAATGTTTAACTTTGCACATTTTCATAACCTCCTTCATCAAATTGCTAGTGAATTGTGAACCTCTGTCACTGATAAGAAATCTTGGAGCCCCGTGACGTAAAAATATATGTTCGATTAAAAATGTAGAGACTTCTTTCACTGTCGCTTCTGGTACTGCCTTTGTTTCAGCATACTTGGTATAATAATACGACAACACAATTATCCATTTCCTTCTTCTTTTCGTTGATGGCAAGGGGCCAACAAAGTCAATTCCGATTCTTTCAAAAGGGTAGTTAGCTGGGGGAATAGGTTGTAAAAGTCCAGATGGCAACTGATTTGAACCTTTCCGACTTTGGCAAAGATGGCACGTCTTTACAAATTCAGAAACATCTTTCAGCATGGAAGGGCCAATAGTATTTATTTTTCAAACGGTAAGTGGTTCTGGCGACGCCCAGATGGCCATTCAGCATATTGTTGTGGTATTCACTCATGATATCCTTCCTTCTCTTCTTTGGCACTACCACCAACCATTCTCTACCTTCAGGATTTGGATTTTTCTTGTAGAGACACCCATTTTCTTCTTTAAAGTTCTGTGTAATTGAACGCTTGTTTCCACTAAGGTTTTCCTTAATATTCTCGATAAAACCATCCTTTTCGTCTATTATTTGATTCAGAAATAGTCTTCCATAATCCTCGTCCCATTCGTTTTCTAGTAAGGGTCCTCTAGATAGACCATCAGCGTCCATATGTTTTTTTCCCGATTTGTGTATGATTTCGAAATTATATTCCTGAATCTTCAGTGCCCATCGTGCTAATCGACCTGTCGGATCTTTCAAATTCTTAAGCCAGCATAGTGTGTGATGATCAGTGACGATATTAAAGTGGCCTTCCATATAAATAGGGCCGTAATTTTGATATCGACCACACCACAGCTAAACATTCCCTTTCGGTGGTTGAATAATTTTGCTCAGGTTTACTTAGGGTTCGGCTCAAATATGATATTACCTTCTCTTCGTCACCGATATTTTGAATTAGTGTTGCGCCTAAGCCGATGTTAGAGGCATCTGTGTGAATGCAGGTGGCTGCATTTGGAACGCTTTTTCCTGTTTACCTGTCCAGATAAATTGCACATTTATTCTGATGAGACTGGTCAATGGGTCAGCGATTAATGAGAAATCTTTAATGAATTTTCTATAATATGAGCACATTCCTAGGAATGTTTGCACTTCTTTGGCCTTCTTGGGCTGAGGAAAATCTCTAACGGCTTTGATATTATATTCGGCAGGTTTTATACCCTCTTGGTTGGTTATATGACCAAGGATCTCAAGTTCCTCGAAAGCAAATCTGCATTTCTTGGGGCGTTCAGTTTTAAATTAGATTCGCTGAAGCATCTGAGGACAGCTTCAAGTCTTTTAATGTGGATTAGAAAGTCCGAGCTGTATATAATCAAATCGTCCAGGTAGCAAAGGCAAATCTGCCATCTCAGATTTCCGAGGACATTGTCCATGTTCCTCTCAAAAGTAGCAGGGGCGTTGCATAGACCGAAGGGCATTACGTTGAATTCATATAACCCATGTGCCGTAGTGAAAGCCGTCTTCTCTTTGTCTCTCTCTTCAATTTCGACTTGCCAATATCCCGATTTGAAATCTATTGCTGAGAAGTACTTGGATCCTTGGAGAGTATCCATTACATCATCAATTCTTGGGATTAGATAAACATCCTTCACTGTTACTTCATTTAATTTCCTGTAATCCACACAAAATCTGTATTTGCCATTTCGTTTTTTGACCAATATAACGGGAAAGGACCAGGGACTTGAAGATGGTCTAATTATTCCTTCTTCAAGCATCTCGTCTATTTGATCCTTTATGATGGTTCGTTCCTTAGCACTTACCCTGTAAGGCTTGTGCTTTATCGGTTTTGCGTCTTCTGTTAGAATCTGATGTTTTGCCAAATTGGTTCTGCCTAACCTCGATGAGAACAAATCAGTATACTTGGCCAAAATTTGTTTTAACCTCTCTTGTTCTTTAAATGATAAATTTTTGTTTATTTGAAATTGTATTTCGTCATTTTCATTCTGCTTCTCTATATTCTCTATAAAATTTACCTCTGCAGGAAGACTTCCATAAGCCAATGTTTGGTCTTTCATGATTTTTAAAGGTCGAGGATAAGGGTTCGTTATCAAGATATGGGTTTTTCTTATCCGTGACAGTAAGCAAACTCTTGCCAATCGAAGGCCATTTGTTTGAGTCATTCTGTGTTCTCTTCGATGACATCTTCTCCATCCTCTGCTTCTATTGAGGCCCTAATCAATTTAATAGATAGTTTAGGTATAACGGTATCTGTAGTGCTCTTTATTTTTTTATATCATAATTGCTTACGTCATGATTACTCGTCAAATTATATTTCATTGTTTCTCGTTTACAATCAATTTTAACATTCATTTTTTAAAGGAAATCTCGTCCAAGAATAAGAGTTTGTAGATTCGCGTCCATTACTACAAATTCGTGGGATAATTCAGTGTCATCAATTTTTAAATCTAAAATAATGCTACCTACCATACTAATTTCTCCCATAGGGTCCTGAACACGTTTTAGTGAGACTATTTATTTCACGGCCAGCAAAAAGTGCTGTTCTTAGGTCGACCACTGAAAGATCGGCACCTGTATCAATCAAAGCTTCGCATAACCCTATCTTGTCCACATTAATATTAATTTTGTACCTAGGATCCAACTTTCTAATTCCATTTATGGTCGACTTGCTTTGATTGAAGAAATCAGGCGCGACACTTAGTTTAAATCTTCCAACACGGAATATCTATTCCGTGTAGGAATATTCGTTCGTGTGTCATTACAAACATCCGCATAGAGGCGAGGCCGTGTATAATCTTTTCTTTCGTCCATTTGAAGATTTTCTTGACTCTTGTCTTGGGAAACTGAGGGGTCCTCTTCTACGATCCTCACAAACTTGACTCTGCAATACCGCGCTAACGTGTCCTGGCTTGTTACACTTGAAACATATTGGTCTCCCGTCTTCTGTCCTATTCCTGTTTGAATCTGGGCTCTTATTGTATGCTTTCCTTGGGTAGACCGGTTTTGGCTCAGGATTGAGAGTGTAAAATCGTCTAGGGGCAGATACCTGGGACAGCGGCTTGTTCTGGTAGTACTTCGGAGCGGGGGGCCTGGGGCTTGGGGTGTTCTGGTAGTACCTCGGAGCGGGGGCCTGGGGCTTGGAGGTGTTCTGGTCCGATCTTCTGAACGAGCGAGCGTTCTTCCATTGCTCTTGATGATGGGAACGAGGAGAGCGTGGTCCATTATATAGAGCCTTTGACTTTTCTATACGTTCTTGATAATTATTTTCAAACAAATCCATCTTTTTACACAATCTTAGGAGTTCGTTGGTATTCTTAGAAGGGTTTAAGTAGAGGGCAAAAGAGAATTCTTTCTTTAACCCTCCAATAACCCAATTTATTTTATTATCTTCTTCCATTTGGAGGTCGACCTTGTTGCACAGAACCAGGATATCCTCTGCAAACCTGATTGCAGGTTCATTCCACTGCTGCATTCTGTTTAGCCTCATCTTCATTTCTTCTTTGTTGGCGTCTGAGGCAAAATCCTGAATTAGGCGGCTATTGAAATGTTCCCAGCTGGTAAAACTTATCTTGTGTAGGTCCATCCAGGTTTTGGCGCTACCAATCATATTCATGGCTGCATAGCGAGAAATAATATATTCTGCCCAGTGTACAGGAAGCCAATTTTTTCAAGGGACTCAATCCATGGGCGAGGGTCTTCTGTTCCATCATATTTGGGGATGTCTATGTTGGGGTTCAAGACAACTGGGTCGGCACTTGCATCTCCACCAATTGTTACACTGGGCTGCGGTTTGGAAGATTCCTCAGTCTTGAGTCTCTCCTCAGACGTGTCTTGCATCTTTCCAGAACGTGTCTCAACGATCCTACAAGGTTAAACCAGTCAATAATAAGACAACTATATATTTAGGTAGCACCTAGAATATCTCTTTATTTATCACATCAAAGTTTAAAGCAGGTGGGGTATTCTATCAAAATACAAATGTTTCATAGTACATAATATTTTATAGTAATAATCTGTTTCATAAAAATAAATAAATGTATAATTTAATTTAAATATATTAAAAATAATATTATAAATATTTTTTAAATACGCGCATTAATCATGATGCAACAACACAGAATGTTTTTATATAGATTATGATAGATTAAACTTTGCAGGATTCGAGTTCCTGTCGTATTTCAGATAGTATATTGTTTTATTTGGATAATATTTCTTCAGCCCCCCTCTCGCCCACTATAATATAATTGCAATAAAACCTTCCAATTCTTGAATTTTTAGCCAACATTTATGACCTTTAATAAGATTATGGATGCATTCTGTTCAAAATATTTCGTGTCAAATTACAACCTGTGATTGTTATTGCAAGATCATGTAAAAGTAGTATCAATTAATCCGCCTTCTACATGCTAGTCTGGAAGCATTTTAAGGCACAATTGACATCTGCAAACAGCCCGCTGCATCTGGTAACAGCGCGCCGCTTGCGAGGGAACCAAGGCAGCACCAAACACACCTAGAGCTCCAAGGCACCCAAGGTTTCAAAAATAGGGGATCATCAGAGATCAAAAGTCTGGCTAATATCTTTTTTAAGATCATGTAACAGCTCTCAACAAAGAAAACTAAAATGGCTCCTTTGTACTTCTAAGGATATTGTTTATAAAAATGCTGTATATAGTGTATTTCTTCTCATAATTGTACATAGAATAGAATCCATTTAACGCGAAAATTTAAAACGAAATTATTTTTATAAAAATATTCTACATAATTATACATTTTCACTAAAATATTTATATCGCGACTTTTGATTACGTAATGTCACATTATGAAACTATTTCTTGGTTCCTCGAATGAAAACTCTACATAGTGAGGGAAACTATAACAACACAGACCATTTTTTTTTAACTTACGAAACTGCTCGGAGTATTCGCCATTTATGTGCCAGGCAGGCGTTCTGCCAATATTTTGTACCATTGCAGTAAGGGCACACCTGAGTTTGTTTTAATTTTATTTTTAAACAGAAACTATCGGGTTTTCAATCCTCTCTAATACACGGAATTGCCTATGGTATTAAATCTGAACGGCTTTTACGGATATTTTAAAGAAGAAGTGTGCTCGCATCATATATTTATATGCATTTCTACTATCCTCAGATGTCCAAAATTCGTTTGGGATATTTTTCAGAGAGTTCCTCTTCAAAACCTGCTATAAAATAAGGAACGCCAAATACAATATTAGAACTGTATGATAGATCAAACTGGCGAAACCACTCGAGTGTTTTCAACTGATTAGTCAGGCCCACCCAATATTTAGCCATTGCAGTAAGGACAGTAGAAATAAGGTTGTTCTATCTGTTTTATTTTCACGAAGAAATCACATCGTTATAAATAGGTTATACAAAATATATTTGTAGATTCAACTATTCCTTTCAAAACGAAAACATTTCTCGGTTTCTCTTTGGAAAACCCTATATAGTGAATTTCTTTTAAAAAAAATATTTTTAAAACGAAAACATTTCTCGGTTTCTTTTTGGAAAACCCTTTATAGTGAATTTTTTTAAACACCTTTTTATAACGGAATCATTTCTCGGTTTCTCCTTGGAAAACTTTACATATTGAAACTCTACATCACATACCCTCTTACAATGAAAATATTTTTCAGTTCCATCAAAATTTAGTTATACGATATTTTCACCATATTACTTCAAATTTGTGGATTAAATATGTTTATATCGTAAATATATTTTATCGCAAAATGAAAAAGGAAATATTTTTAAAGGTCTGCAGATAAAAATAATAGAGATCAATTAAATTAATATTCATTTATTAAAATTCGTACACAAAAAAAAACAGAAATAAAACACTCTATAAATGAATAATCGACGAACCTAGGAAAAGTTGTCCGAATAAGACAAAATGTGCTGTATCTGAAGAACGAGGGAAAACGATGAAAATTTCACAACAATTATTTTATTCCCAGAGTTTGATCGTCAAAAATCGAGAAAGTCAAAATGTCGTTGGACTCCGCTGGCTTGGATACAAGCTGCCACCTGGCTTGTCATGATTCGACAAAGATTTCGGATGGTGTGCTGCGGGATTTCTTCCCAAATTGTCTCCAACTGTCGGGATAAATTTTCAACATTCCGGGATGATTACAATCGTCCTCCCATCACGTCCCAGATGTGCTCTGTGGGTTAGAGATCAGATCTGCTGTCCAGGTAATAGTTCGGCAATATTGAAGACAATCCATTGTAACATGTGCCGTGTGTGGCCAGGTATTATTTTTTTGAAAAGTAGGCTTGGGGTAATGTGAGAGGAACAGCGAAAAATATGCCGTATATTGTCATATATATATCGTTGTTATATCAGGGTTTCAGGATTGACTACCAATAGGATCCTGGTATCAAATAAAATGGCACTCCAGACCATAACGCCTTGTTGTGAACCTGTGTGGTGTTCGAATGTGAAGCCAGGATCCATACGTTGCCCAGGACGTCTCTAGGCAATTTGCGACGGTCGCCAGGAAACAGTAAGAAATGGGACTCTTCACTAAAGACTCTACGTCCCCAGGCAAGGCATTTCCAAGTTGAACGCTCTTGACACCACTCTAGTTGAACTTTTTCGGGGTACTAATATGATGGGTAGGCATCGTAACGGTGGAGAAGCTTTCGAATTCCGCTCTTTGTCATCTGTTGATGGTCATTTTAGACACATGTGTGCCTGTTACACGTTAGATGGTAGATAACATCGAATCCGGTGCTTCGACAGCTGTTATGATTATCGCTCTGCCCTCTAGTTCTTTTGTGTCCCGTGGTCGACCGCTGCCGTCCTGACGTTGTATTTTTTTTTACTCATTCTTGCCAACATCGTCAAAAACCGCATCACTTCGACACAGATGTCGCGCATCAGTCGATTTCACCAAACCACCTTTTTCAATCCAATGACACGACCTCTTTCAAACTATGATATATGTTCGTAATGAATATGAATCTTTCGGCGAGGCAGTGATACAGTATAAATACGCTTACTTCCTGAATTTACACGGAATTTTGAAGATCAGTTCATGTAGCGCCTAACATTGAGTTTAGAAAACTCGCGCAGTAGGTCAGATGCGCTGGAGCTCTTTTTTTTTGCATAAAAATTCATTTTTGTATACGTATTTGCATTTTTTATATACATATTTAATATTTATATCAGACAACTCCTTCTTGGTGCGTCATTTTCTTTATTAAAGAGTGCATATAACAATTATTTTATATTATATGAATGAAAGGCTATACATTGATAAGTTGATCCTTTATTGAGATTTGTTTGTAAGTGTTTTTAATTTAAAAATAGTTTAGGTCCGATTTGAAACCCATTTGTATTGACGACTTTGGCAATTCGGTTTGGAATTCAAACGGTTGAACTATTTATAACATTTTAAGGAAAGCTATGCATTCCAATGTCTCAATATGAAAGGTTGAAACTTATCATGGGTATTGTGGAAATAACAAATTCTCTATTGCATTCAGGTCGGGGTGATTCCTGGCTAATACATAATAAGGATTTTATTTAAGAACGAAATCTTATCATATTTTCAAAAATAGCCTTCATCTGTTTCAACAGTCTACGCATTAAGGATTTCCAACAAACCTCGTGACGCATCAAATCTTTTAAATTCATTTCAGCAAATTCTGTGATATATATTTTTCTAAAAAAGGTTTTTAAAAAAGTGTTATATAGAACTAGAAAGAAAAGCACTTCATAATTAATAGATATAAGTGTTTAAATATGGTAATTTAAAAATGAAATCGAAAAATATATATTTGCTAGAAATTTCGGTTTTTGATGATAATAAATAGATTTTTTTAGGCATCGGCTAACACTATTTCAATCTTTAATTAGGTCAGTCATGTCATCACTCTCGTCTGGTGAAAAAAAAAACTTTAATTTATTTTTGGCACTTAATTAAAATTAACTATCATCAATTGAGATTTCTTCTTAATAATTACATGTTATATAACAATGGGTATTTTTTATTTTATCGGTGGTTACAAACATCTTTTTCATACGGCGAAATGTGATATATTTAAATGTTTAAAAATGAAATATATAATATTAATGCGTTTTTTCAATTTCATAATGAAAATAAAGGCGAAGGTATCAACAATTATTTATTATTTAGATATCAAATAAAGAATTTTTTTAAATTAATCAACGTTTTATTTCCAATTTTCGGCATGAAACTCCCTTATCTTTAAGAGGTATTATTATTAAAAATCCAGCATATTTAGTACTAGAGCAGAAATAAATCCTTGATAAATATATGAGCGAGTTTTCTGTCAAAATATTTAAAATTAAAAAATCTAAATCCAAATTCCACTAATTTAAGATAAACATGGATATAATAGATCGTTTCCTTTTAAAAATTATATTAACGGTTTTAGTTGCTTTTTTTTCTAAAAAATGATTTTAAATTAAATATTTACTACAACAAAAAAAAGCATTCTTTAGAATAGTAAATGGGCCAACATCTTCAACCATTTAACAGCGTTAGTTTACCCATTCATTCAAAGATATTTATTTAATAGAATCTTTTACTGGCCAGTCCCCTGACTTATAGAAAAAACTTTTCTATTCCTTATTCACTAGCCAATACCACAATTGTTCATAAGTTAAATAAATATGGTATAACCACTTACACTTCAGCACTTAAGCAACCCTTGGTACATCACTCATAAACACGATCACCAAAAATATACCTTCCAATTCCCAATCTAAATTCAATTCACTATAAAATCTTAACTGTAAACGATGCCGCATATGTGAGGAAGCCATTAAAACAATAGAGCCTATACTAGCAGAACATCGAAGAAATATAACATACAATTACAATAAGACCTTAATCTATCCACACCTAAATCCACATCTCAAACATGCAATAGCCCATTACCACGGCATTAAAATCAATCAACAACGATTATTCCTGGAATCATTTATATAATCAAAACTAAAGAGTATCAATAGATAGAATAATCGACCTCCCTACTAAATGTGACAATATCCCACAACCTATTCCATAATATGCCCAATAACATAATTTCCTTTCCATTCTGGTTCAAAGAATATAGCTATTTACTATTAATACAAAATATATCGCGTTCAACTATTCAAAAGACCCAAATTTTTATATTTTGTTAACTGAAAATTTCAAAATATTTATAATTGTATATATTACATACTATATTATTTTATCTAGTTTTAAAATATTTAAATATTAGGTTTAATATAGCAAATGCACGCTCGAACACACGAACACATAAGCACAATATATGCCGTGTGTAGGCGATGCCTTTAAAAGACAATAACTCGCTTCAAACAACACTTTATTAATCAAAATAACGGTTGATAGATAGTTTATTCCATTTTGATATAATTATGGAGTTCTAGAGGTAAATGAAATCATTAAAGGCCGTTTCGGCATAGCATTTCCCTTCTAGGAAGTTGGCTAGGTGCCTGAAAAAGTGGTAGTTGGTAGGTGAGGATATCTGGTGAGTATGGTGGGGTGATCAAAATTTAATAGCCCAGCTCATTCAGCTTTTGTTGCGTGGTCATTGAGACGTGGCGTCTGGCGTTGTCGTAGAGAAAGATAGGCTCTTTTTTGTGTTGTTAAAAAATCACAAACATATTAAGGAATTATCAATTAAACTTATGTGTGTGAATATCAAAATATAATACCGGAAAATGTTTTGTTTAGAGGGATCAGCTTATTCAATGTGGTATGTATTTATGCTATAGCATTGCCATTTGTGTTGATTGAAAAAACTGAACATTTTCAATCGCTATATACATTTTATCCTGTTATTTTTTACGCATTCCACTTTACCCACATTCTTTTTGAAAATTCCAATAGATATTTTTTAGTCATCGCGAATTGAATTTGTGGGCATAACACTGATATATCCAAAGGAAAGTTCTTCCTTGACAAATAACGGCCGTTTTTGTAGAAGCTGGCACAATATGGCCATCATGAACCTCTGGGACAGCAAATTATTATTGTGAAATCAACCTTCATTTACATTTGATTAATAAAATATACCAAAATGCTTAATTCAGCTTATATTACATTTCATATATATGTTGTTATTTGTAAGATTATTATTAGATATCAAAAGATTATATAATATATAATATAGAAATATTTATTTATATGAATTTTAATATAAATATTTATCACATTATATGATTATATTTTTAATGTAAATTCGAAACTATTATAAACGGGGTATGATTCTTTTAAAAATTAAACAATTTCTACTGCCCTTACTGCATTAATTTTTCCATTGCAGTAAGGGCAGTAGAAATTGTTTAATTTTTAAAAGAATCATATGCGGTCTATGATAGTTTAGAATTTTCATAACAGATGGCGCGCTAATTCATCTTAATATTTTAATGTGTAATCAAAGTTTCCAAGTTTATATTATAACTAAAGATATATACCAGGAAAGAACCCTAATAACATCAAATAACAAATTAATAAAACACCACTTCGCCAAAAGTATGAAGAATTGGTTAATAATTTTTAAATACAATTAGAGATATGTAAAATAGGTAAATGCAAATTAAAACATGTAGCAAAAAAATTTGATATTTTAGATACGGTTTGTGTTTCCGAAGATAATAAATTTCTAATATTTTTTTAATTCAACTCTCTCTCAGTATCGATTATATTTATTTTAATTCATTTGAAAAATATGTATTTATCTCTGATCATTTATTTTACTCTGGGATGCCGTTGTTGTTGTCGTGTCCAATAAAGAGCCTCAGATGCATCCATGCATCTCCATCACAGCAGCAGCAATGTCCACTATCTTGGGTGTGTAAAGCTGCTGCTCTGGGTCTATGTCAAATTCCTGCAAGGCTGCGGCCATTGCTGGCTATGAGAATATGTGGGTAGGTGTAAGTTCCACACCAGGAGAATTGTTGCATGCCCTATAGGTTATTGTGCCATCTGGATGTATTGTCATTCCTTTATAGTGTTTTGTTCCAAGTCTTGTTATAGTTTTTGTCATTTTTCTCTCAGAGTTTATTTCGCATTTTGATCTTTTCTTATTTATTGTTTAAATATCTTGTATTTTGACAAAGAATCAGCGTCAAATAATGACATTTGTTCTTTCCTTTGGCTCAACTTTCTGGCTTCCTTTGCCAATTCAGATGCCATTTCATTACCCCCGATCCCAGCATGGGCAGGATCCATTGTAGAATGCAGTTATTCTCCAATGGTTCCAGTTGGGTAAGTAACGAGTGTATTTTCCGTGTGATTTTAGTATTGCCCTTCTGAATTGCTTCTAGAGCGGATATGGAGTCGCTGTATATTGAATTTCCTTCTGCTTGATGCAGGGATGGCTGGTTAAGGCATACATCAAGGGCTTTCCAGATAGCCGTCAGTTCACAAGTGAAGTTTGACGAAATCTGTCCTGCTCCTTCTTTGATTTTGATGTGCGTTCCATCTTGCAGTATTATGTTGATTCCGGCCCCTCCATAACTCAGGGTAAGGTATGAAGATCCATCTGTATATGCTGTTAAAGGGGGTGGCCTAGCATTTTTAATCAAGAATTTGTACTATGAGGACATAGCCGTTAATATTTCAAACACATTAGACCTCGAAGCCCAAGATATCAAAGTCTACCTCAATCAAAACAAAGCCATCAACATATACAATATGTATCACCCTCCAAACAATACACTTATTGACGATGGAACAATGGCTCAATTTCTTACAGTCAACTCTTATTGTAGGTGACCTTAATGCCAAACATCAACTATGGGGATGTTCCACGCCAAACCCAAGAGGCAAAATACTTTCAAACATATTTGACGACAATGCCATCATGTGCTTACATGATGGGAATCCTACCCATCATTCATACAGCTATAATACTGCACAAGCCCTTGATATAAGTTTTTACTATCCTGACATTTTCCACAAATGCAAATAGCAAATATTAAAAAGTATTGTAAGTGATCATTTGCCTAATTTGATAGAAATTAGCACCAAGACCAAAACCAGCTCAATTAAGAAAAATTCTGGAACTTGAAAAAGGCTAATTGGATATCTTTCGAAAACACCATTATTAAAGCAGCCACAGTTTCAATACCAAGAGGTAATATTAAGAAATGGATTCCAAATTATACACACCAGGCAGAAAATATTCAAACACCTATAACTAAAAGAAATGAACTACAAAAAAGAGCACCCAAAACCAAACAAATTGTAGAACTGAACTGAACATTGTGAATGCAAAATAAAAAGATTATACGTAAATGTGAAAAGGGAAAAATGGAAACAAACTTGTGAAAACCTGAACCCAAGAAACCCAAATACAAAACTTTGGAATTTGGAAAAACAAATTGACAGATCCCAGTCACAAACCGAAAAAACTAATATGATTAAGAATACAGATGGTACACCAGCAACTAATGACAAAATTGCTGCCAATCTTTTAGGTAATTCATATCAAATAAGTAGTAAAATCAAGGTTGAAACAAAGGCCCGAAGGATTATTCATGACTGTAAAAATGTCACCAGCACTCATAATATTTTCCATGAAAAAAATCAATATGAAAGAGCTAGCTTATGCATTAGAAAACACTGACCTAAACAAGACTCCTGGGCCAGATGGAATCCATGGCCGAATGATTTCAAACTTGGGCAAAATTGGCAGAGAAAGACTTCTTAATATTTTCAATAACTCCTGGAAAACTGGAAAAATTGCCTCAAGACTGTAAAATGGCAACAATAATTCCCATTTAAAAACTTGACAAATCTGCTGATGACCCAAAAAACTACCGACCTATCTCCCTCACAAGTATTTGCTGAAATTAATGGAAAAAATTATACTCAGACGACTCACCTACCACCCCGACACAAGAAATCTCTTACCAGAAGAACAATATGGATTTAGGAAAAGACATGGGACAATAGACTAACTCTTATTTTTCACACAAAAGGTAAAAGATGCACAAACAGAAAACCAACTAACCACACAATAGCTGCTTTTTTAGACCTTACACAAGCTTTGATAAGGGGTATGGAAAAACAAGTTAATTACAAAATTATACAAACATTTCAAAATTGATGGAAAAGCTATCACTTGGATAAATGATTCCCTTAAAAATAGATATATCAGGGTCAAATATAATGGCACTCTATCTAAAACCTTCAAATTGTATCAAGGATTACCACAAGGATCAGTCCTTAGCCCAAATCTCTTCACCCTATTTATTGCAGTCATAGAAGAAAAATTTTCACATAAAACCAATATTGGACTTTTCGCTGATCACATTATTCTATGAGCAGCAACACTAACTGAAAAAAAGCTGAAAGAGATTTGAACAAGACTTTTTCTCCACCTAGAAAAATTTGCTAATAAACATAAATTAGAATTTAACCCCCAAAAATCTGAAACCTGTCTTTTTACTACCGATAAGAACTATACAAAATAAGACCAAATATTATTCTGAAAGAACAACAATTGCAATATAATAAACATCCTAAATATCTCGGCTACACCCTGGATCCAGAAATTAACTCCAGTAAACATATTGAAGGAGTTGTTAGAAAAGGAAGAGACCGACTAAAAATCTTAAATGTATTTCAGGAAGAGTGGGGAGCTGAAGCAACAACACTAAAATTAACTTACACATCTCTAATGAGACCTATCTTGGAATATAGATATCAAATCTATGGTACAGCATCTGAAACAAATCTAAAATCACTGGAAAAGATACAACTAAATGCAGCTAGAATTATTACAGGTCTTCGAAATACCTGCCCTAATAATATTTTACTTTACGAGACAGACATTATGCCCTTAAAGGATAGAAGAAGCTACAATCTGCCAAAATATATAAACAAAATCAAGAGTTATGAAAACAAACACAGATCATTCAATTACATACTTAATTGGGAATCCAATATAAGACTCAAAAAAGAAGGCCCTCTCCACCTGGCCAAAAGAAATGGATTTTTAAAATATAAAGTGGAAAATAATTATTTAGCAGAAAAAAATATCTCCATGCGAATCACTAACAAAATGTTATTTTTAATGCCACTTTAAATGAACTCACCAACAAACAATACCAAAATCCAGAATACTTAAAACAATTATCATTAGAAATAATTAATATAAAATTCCTAAAAATGTAATAACTATCTATACCGATGGTAGCAGAGACGAGTTGGGACACACTGACAGTGACTCTCTCATTAAAGCCACAAATGGCAATGAGAAAAATAAACAGAAGAAACCCAGATTTTTGCTCAGTCTTCAGATCCGAACTTATAGCCATCTATAAAGCCTTAAAATCCATCAGAAACACTAAACATCACGATATATGGATTCTTACTGATAGTAGAAGTGCCATACAACACTTGAGTCACACAAGGGACTCTCAATACCTCAAAAATTCACCTTCAATGGATACCCTTACATGTTAGCATTGAAGGCAATGAAGCTGCTGATGCGCTAGCGAAAAAAGGCACAAAAGAACCCTTACTACAGAAAAAATAAACTTACTTTTAAAGAAATAGAAACAGTAGCCAAAACAAAAATAAACAAGAACTGGAGGATCCCACCTAAGCACAGTTGGTACACCCCTAGAAGCAGATGGCCACCCAGACCTTTCGGTCCACAAGCCGGCATCCGAAGCATACCCTTCGCTGCTATTCTGGTTCAACTCATAAGCCAAGTAACGGTATCCAAGCTAGAGCTTGGACATTGTACCTGGAAACACCACCTCCCAGACAACGTGTCTGGAAGGATTTCTATACCGGTGGCCTTTAAACACAGCAAAAGAGGAAAGTATTTACTGTGTCCAGCAGGGACCGCGGGGAGGCGGCCCCCGGTCGACTCTGTTCACTCATAGTTGAGGTAAAGCTCAGATGCCACGTCGTGGGCTTTCTCAAGAAGCTTGCTGTGGTTTCTCAGCAGCTTACTCTCGATCGCGCCCCTCGCCCTCCTTCTCTCTTCCTGCACACCCACTACCCTTGGACAATTCAAGACGTAGTGGCGTGCATCCACATCCCTTTCTTCATAGACGCAATCAGGGTTTCTCTTAATTTTAAATCTGTGGAGACTTGGGGAAGAGCCCATGTCCCGAACTACCCTAATGAATTTGTGGGACATTACCTTACAGAGGTACTTGGGTGTTGTTACCCAATTGAATACCTCTCTCCCTACACACTTTTCCTCCATCTGTCCAACCATAAGTCCTGGACGTGCCCCTGATCCTCCTATAAACTTCTTTCTTGGTCACTGGGGTCCTCAGTGATCTACCTCTTAAGCATCCTGCCTTAGCGAGCCTGTCTGCGAACTCATTACCTTCGATGAGGCTGTGTCCCCTAACCCTCCGGAGCCCGCGTTATCATCTCCAGCTCCTGGATTATTTGATGCGTGAGTTGCCCTTTCATCAGATTGATGGCGACGAGGGCCGACATACAATCTGAATAGAGGCGGTCCGGGCTGAAGTTCTTCTCGGCACACACTCTGAGAGCTACCCTGATCGCAACCAGCTCGACTGAAAAGACCAATTCGTCCACTCTGAGTGTTAAGCTTTCTTGGAAGATCAGCTCTCCATTAGTGAAAATCACTACTCCAGCTCCAGTATTGGTTCCAGACTTACTACCATCAGTGAAAACCTCCGTGTCAATCCCTGTCGGCCCTCCAGGACTCCAATTCCACTTTGGCAACCACTGCGGAGGCTTCCTTGGGTCCCTCTTCCATTCCAGGGCACCCGCTTCAAGTCCCAGGGCATCTTCCCTGTTCTCCCAGATCTTCTGTCTGATGGTCTCCTCCTCTAGTTTCAATCCCAGGGGGAATAAGCCCAGCGAGAACCAAAAAGGCCTCACTGCTGGTAGTGCGATATCCCCCTGTGATTCTGAGTGCCGCTGTCCTCTGCACGCTCTCTAGAGTTTTTGCCACCTTCTGATCCCTGTTATAGCAGGATTGGCTCGACACAGGAGAGGCAGAGGTTCCTAAAAATAGTACCCTCCTTCTCCCTCCCCCCCCCCCCCCCCCCCCCCATTGAGAGCCAACCAGGACAGGCCTGCACAACGCCTCCCTGCCTCTCGTCACCATCTCCTCCGCCTGGTATTGCCAACCCATCTTGTCATCAATGACCACCCCCAGGATGGTCATCCTATTGACCAACGCTACCCTCCGTCCTGTCATCCGGATAGCCGGCTTGTGCTCCCATTTGATCCCTTTCCTTTTAGTTCTTATGTCCCTAGGCTTAAAGCTGAGGGCTTTAGTTTTGGAGACATTGAACTTAAGGCCAGAGTCATGGGCCCAGTTCGAGAGGATTTGGAGAGAAGCTTCAACACACTTCTCAGCCTTCGCTCTCGAAGCAGCCTCAATGATGAGGAACTGGTCGTCAGCATAGAGAACCAGCCAGGCTCCCTCAGGTAGCTCCTCCTGGAAAACGGTGTTTACCAGGATATTCCACATAAAAAGTCCGCAGCAAGAGCCCTGGGGGCAACCCCTAGCACAGTTTCTTTCCAACTTCCGCCCACCAAAACTGAGGATAATCCGTCTATCCCTCAGGAAGTCACGAACCAAGCTGCACAAATTATCAGGACAACCCATGTCGATCAAATTTCATCAGCTTGTTCCAGCTCATGGAGTTGAACGCGCCATCAATGTCCAGGGCCACGAGAAGAACCCAAGCACCCTTATTTAAGCCCATCTCAACCCCCTCTAACACCTCGTTCAGAGCCGTGGGTGTGGAGTTCCCTTCCCTAAAACCATGTTGGAAAGAGGAAAGGAGCTCATTACTCTCTAGCCAGTGCTTCAGTCGCTGAGCTAGTAGGCTATACAGGACCATACCTAGACACACTAGTAAAGAAAGCGGACGATAATCATTAGGAGAATTACCCTTTCTACAAGACTTTTCGAGAAGCACTACTCGGGCAACCTTCCATGCCTCAGGAAAAGTACCAGTGTCCAGGCACCTATTGAAAAACCTGGCAAGAAGTGATGGGTATATTTTTAACAAGGCTTTCACGACCGTGTTATCGATCCCTTCGGGACCAGGAGATTTCCTTTTCCCGAACTTGAAAGCCGTCAGTTTCACCTCATTCTCAGAAAAGGGCGGATCCACCAAACCACAAGTGGTCAGAGAGATCTCGTCCTCTGGTTCCTCGTTCCGAAGTGCCGATCCAAGTTGTTTTTATTTTTATCTTCTGCTTTCGAGCGAGTAGGTCTAGAACACATTCTCTCTGAATTTTCTCATTGTTGGTGGATGAAACAGCACCAGTGATTATTTTGGCCGCTTTTGCTTGAACACTGTCTAGTCTTACTTTTAGTGATGAGCTTGAGGGAGCCCAGACCGGTGTTTGCATATTCCATTATCGCCTTATTAAGGTGATATATGTTGTACTGAGAATTCTGGGTTTTTCTCCCCAATTTGTTCACATAGCCATCTCAGAATGTTTAGTTGTCTGGTAGCTCTATTTGAGGTGCTAATTATGTGTTTTGAAAATTCCAATTCCTCATCAATGACAGTTAAAATAATTTTATTGACATCTTGTCAATATATACAAAGTGCACAGTCTGCACTATTTAAAAAAAAGATAATATGCATTATATACATGTGATATCTTGGGACCTCTGGGACCAGTGTTACCTGATGCTAGACGAACCTCGATGTCAACTCTACCGTGCAGTCGTGGTGGAAGGCGACACAGCTGGGCCAAAGGTGAAATAAGCAAATAGAGATTCCACTTAGAAGCGTCTGAACGTCAAGAAGGAATGGGACGAGGAGATTTCTGGCAGGAAAGGGTTTACCTTTTATCGGAGCGTTCAGTGGACAGGGACTGGAACGAAGACTAACTAAGGACTGACTAACTGAGGATCGGGGCCTCCTTTTATAGCTGAGCTGGGTCCGAACAGGTCGCTGCTCTTTTCTGAAGTAAACAGGGGGGGAAGTTTTATTATCCAGGAGGGCCACGACCTCGTAAAAGTTGGACTGGGTTTGCTAGGCCTTCTCTCCTATTTTCACCTAAGCCTGATTAGTTTTAACCTTAACTTTCTCCTGTTAGTCTCCATTCCTTCTATCTGTACAGTTGCTTTACTTTATTAGATTCTTACGCGGTACAGATTGATGTTAGTTGAGGCTTTATATTTGCAGTAAATAAGAAGTTATATACAATTACGTGGTGGAACATGTGGTAGTAGATATCTGGACTATTTACAACAATTTCATGGTCTTAAATCATCACATACACTATGTACTATGATAATGGCGCCTCTGGCAGCGCTGCAGAGTTTGGTGGAGAATCGCCAGTGGGTCTCCAGCGACACCACGCATTTTGCGATCTACGATGAATACCTAGATCGCCTACTTCGCCGCTTAGGAGATGGTGATGGCGCGGTCCTCGAGACCAACTGGAAAGATCCAGGACTGCAGTATCACACTTTTTCCTTCCTTGGAAAATTCTCCATTGACCCAAACCTTTAACCTTCTTCCCCTTAAGAAGTCTGCAATCCAGGTTAAGGTTTCTCCTCTTACTCCGATGTTGTGCAGCTTTTCACGTAATTTCTCCCTCCACACTCGATCAAAAGCTGAGGTCATATCAAGGAATATAGCCGTGTCTTCTTTGGCGGTTTTTCCTGGAAAGAATCTATTATTGATTGACAGAAGTAGAACAGTTGATCAGTCGTACAGTGCTGGGATCTATAGGCAGTTTGGTAGAAGTTTATTTTATTATTGTTAATGAGCCAGACTATGAGCCTAGAGTGGATAATTCGTTCTGTTATTTCACAAAGTATGCTGTTGAGAGCAATTGGCCGATAGTTCTTGGATTCCTTGGCATCTTTGTTTGGTTCAGTATTGGCACAGTAATTGATAACTTCCAATTATTTGGTAGTTCACCAGTTTACCATTAAATGTTCAGTATTCCTAGGAGTTGTTTATTAGCTGTGTCTTCGAAGTGTTTAATCATTTGACCAAAGATTAGATTATCTCTTGGTGACCTCTTTGATTTTTTTATTGATAAGTTTAGCTCATTCAGTGTGAGGTCTCTCGAGAAAATATCTTGTTGATGGAAGTTTCTTGCTTGTTTAAATAACTGGTTTATATTATTTTCAGAGTCCTGTCTTTAATCGTATATTTGAGTATGGAAGTGCTTGAAAGATATTCAGCAATTATGTTATTCATCTGTTTGTTCTCGTTCTCGCTGTTCTATTCATATCGGTTAGAGTATTGGAGGATTGGTGTTGGTCTTGATTCTTTTCTAACACTCTAATCATATTCCAGTGTTGGCTGTCCTTTCTTGGATCCATTTTTTCGCAGAACTCTGCCATTTTTCTCTTGTTTGCATATCCAAATTTCTTGTTCTATTTTGTGACTAATTTCAATGTGTTACTTTCTCTTTTCTTCTGTTTTATTTTTTAAAGAAGTTCATCGATATTGTCTCCCTCTGCAATCATTGCCTCGATGTTGTGGTCCTTCCAGTAAGGTATCCACAGGTCTAACGTCTCCTTCTAGGTATCGATGCTTTTGATATATTCGAAGAGAAGTTTTCCAAGTTTTTGTCAAGCGTTCTGTAATTCAATTTTTCGTTGCACAGTTCTTCAAGCTTTTGTGTCAATTTTTTTTTCAAGTCGGCTTTCCTAAAGTTCCACGTTCTTTTACTCTGTTGGACATTCTCAATTTTGAAGTTTAGGGTTGTTAAAATTGGTCTGTGGTCACTGATTGCACCTCTCAGGATTTTCCATTGTGTTGTGGGTGCGATGTTGAAATTTATCGCTGTGATGTCTATTGCGGATTCTGTGCCTGTCGACTTGGATAGATAGGTGTTCTCTCCCTTATTTAATGGTGTAAGGTCGAGGTCGGTGACCTTTGTTATCCTGGACAGATGATCCCCAAGTTGAACTTTTGGCGTTAAATCGCCGAGTATGATTGTGATATCCGAAGAGGCTTCACTTAATGTCTCTAATGTGTGTACCCTTACAAAATTCAAAGATTTCACGAGCTGAAAGTTGGCGATTTTGAGATGCGTCAAGAATTCGCTGCATGGGTTTTCCGGAAAATTGATATTGATGAAAACTGGCTGTCGAATGTTCTGTGGACAGATGATGCTCACTTTTCTATAAACGGAGAATCTAACATTCAAAACAGCCGCTTTTGCGCAACAGAAAACCCTAGGATTTTTACAGAAATGCCACTTTATCAGCCTAGAGTTACAGTTTTGTGTGGGTTCACTTCTTCTTTTATCATTGGGCCATTTTTCTTTGAAAAATCAATGGAAGAACTTTTAAAACCGTTTTTGTAACTGGTGAACGTTATGTTCATATGGGGTATTCTCATATTGCAGGGAAAAAACACTAAGCGAAATAACATTCATGAAAGTTGGAGGACCTCCTCATATCTCCCGCGGTGCTAAACAATTGCTGAAGAATACGTTCGTTGAAAATCGTGTGATAAGTCGCCACTTTATATAGCAGTGGCCTCCAAGATCACCAGACTTGACGCCTTGCGATTTTGTTTATGGGGGTACATTAAATAGTGTGTATATCGATGCTGGCCTACCACATTGGCCATGTTAAAGGCTTCTATCAGATGGCACGTTTTATCAATTTCAACAGATATGTTATTTAATGCTGTCCATTCTGTCATTTATCGTCTGCAGGCGGTGATTGAGAATGAAGGGTGCCACATTGAGCAAGGATTGTGACCTGATACGAGAGAGAAGGCAGTTACCTCATGTGTTATATAAGCTGCCATGTATTATATTATCTACCAATATTTTGCAGCTCTTTGTGTTGGGATATGGGGATAATAAATGCTGTCCTCACATCTTGACTATTTTTTTTTTGTGAACAGTAATATTTTGTTAGTCATTTGCTCACATATTATTTCGTGCAAACCAGAGTGTTATAACTTCTCGAATAACACTGGTACACACAATTTTCCCCCTTATGTTTAGTTTTTCGCTTTTCGCTCATTAGAAGAAATAGCATAAGGAATATTTTCTGTACACCAATAACTTTAGAAATTTTGTGCAAAAAAATAATACAAATGATTTTACTACCACGTTTTTCAACGCAAAAGGTCGATTTGAAAAATATTTTTATTTGAGGGGACACATTTTTTAAAATTGGGTACAGTATGAGAGAGAGTTGAATTAAAAATATTAGAAATTTATTATTTTCGGAAACACAAACCGTATCTAAAATATCAATTTTTTTTTTGCTACATGTTTTAATTTGCATTTACCTATTTTACATATCTCTGATTGTATTTAAAAATTGTTAACCAATTCTTCATACTTTTGGCGAAGTGGTGTTTTATTAATTTGTTATTTGATGTTATTAGGGTTCTTTCCTGGTATTCAAAAAGGAAAAATACGTGTCGATCAGTTATATTTTTCAATTTATCAAACAATTTGGCCGCTGAATCTCTGATTTTGGTAGTGCGCCATCTGGCGAATAAAATTGTAACTAAAATCAATTTCGAATTTTTCATTATTTGCCATAAAAAATCCCATTGCATCCTGAACACAATGGTGTTTACCGCATTGCTCTAGCGCAAATATTTGCGGAGTTATTAATTTTTAAAATAGTGCGGGACTTTTGGGGATCACCCTGTATATAAAATTGAATTAATGTTTATATTGGGGTAATTTGAATAAGGTATATTTATAAGCATTATATATTCATAAAATCACTATTTTAATTTTATGTCTAAATTCAAAATTATTTATAACAAAATAATTAGAGCATATGAAAGAAATTTAAAAGATTATAGTAATAAATATAAGCAAAAATATATTTATCAAATATCACATTATAAATAATATTTAAAATATGAATATTTTGTAGCCGTTACAATCATTCAATGCGGTAACATTTCAAAGGTTCTTCTCTCTCTCTCAGTAATATTCCTTTTTCTCTCCCTCTACAAAATCACTATAAATAATCTCATAAAACATTAAATGGAGTAACTATCATTCTGAAGATATTAAAATATATAACATAATCCTATATGCAGACGAAAACTTGAGAAGCATAACAAACTTCGTAAAAGATGTAATGTGACAAAACGTATTCACATGTTTAAAAACCTATTACGGTTCTATTCAAATTTATTCGAGTGAATAAATTTACATTTCTATTAAGTCAAATGTTTTGAAATAAAAATCTAGCGTAGAAATGCAGTTTCTTTTAACTTTTTTTTTGTGTGTGTTTTGAACGTGGGCGGGTATTTTAAAATGTCCTCCAAAATTTACTTCAAATGTAATCCACACATTTTATATATTAATAAAAACAAATTAATATTTAACTATAATCATGTTAAGATTAGAAAATCAAAATATAATATTCTAATGAAACGGAAACAAAAAATGCAGGTCTCTATATTATTCAACAGCGTAAAGTAGAAAAAGTAATACATTTATTTTAATTAATTTATGTATGAATAAATAAGAATATTTTATATGAATATTCCAAATTTCATACTCATTATTCATTTTTAAAATCACGATTCCCTAGCATGTTTTTTATTGTTCTCTGGCTGTAAATAATTATTTGATAAAATTGTCGTCTAGACCTGATAACGTCTCATCAATAAATACTTTTACATCTTTAAAAATATATATATTGTTTTGCTCATCTCTACTACACGTGGTATGAGCCATGATAATCATGGTGGGTAGAAGTCGGCGACTGTTTTACTGTAAGTTCACCACATGTCTACACATGTGAGAATCGGTTCGACTTTGCACTTACAAATGTACCAGAGCTCCGTTTCAGAAAAAAACATAAAAAAGTGCCCAATGCGGGAATAGAACCTGGGTTGTAACGGTCGAAAACCAACGGTCTAGACCATCCTTACACCGACTCCCTTAAAAAAAATAAATGAACTACCAGGCACGAATATTTATTTTACATATAAAATAAATCTCTACTGTACTTACTGCTATGGGAAATAGTGGGAGGACTTGGGTTATCAATGATGAAGCCTCCTTTCATCACAGTAATGACAGGAAGAAGCTTGTTTTATATGTAAAAGAAATATTTGTGTTGAATGGTTTTATTTCTTATATATAGGTGACATTTTATTTTTGTATTAATATTCAGATATCTAACGGCTTATTTTTACGTTACAATTGGTGGACTGCTCAGACCGATAGTCCTTTAAGAGAAAAATAAGTTAAATGGTTGAACCTGAATATGACAATATGGATAATAAAAAAAACAACTATTCAGGAAGGCTCATTTTTGTGCAAAACCTAGCCAAGTAGTATTTCACATTTTCTGGAGAAGGTGGTGAAGAATTCTACAACCTGTGAAAGGTAAATATCTGAAGAAAAGGACAATTTTTGCTTCATACAATTTGTTTCGACAAGGGAACCTCTCTCAAACGGTACGAAAACAACAAGTAAATCATCCGAGAACATGAGAAGTTTTTACTTCTCAATCAGAAAATGTAAAAATTAAAATTTGAAGATTCAAACCGAAAATATACTAAACACAGATTTATTGATAAAAAGGTTGAAAGCAAATAATTTTATATGATTTGTATTATGAAATGCGCCTCTGCAAAGATGTATATTCCGAAAAAGAGAGGAGGATAAAATATACCACTAAATGAAAGGATAGCAGAGGAGCCTCATCAGGAACTCTTCCCAACCTAGCTAGCAATTCATCACAGAGCTGTCCATCAAGAGCGACCTTAAAACATACTATATACGATATATTTTCAGGATCAAATTATTACTATTTACCAAATCGAATGTTCTTATAGGTTACAACAAAATAGAAGCAATCCAATAATAACAATGATGATTTATTTAATTGTACGTTGCGTATATGTAGCATTATTAAAGTAAGATACAGGGTGATCCAAAAGTCCCGCACAACTTTAAAAATTAATAACTCCGCGAATATTTGCGCTAGAGCAATGCGGTAAACAAAATTGTGTTCAGGATGCAATGAGATTTTTTATGGCAAATAATGAAAAATTCTAAATTGATTTTAGTTACAACTTTACTTTCTAGATGGCGCTCTACCAGAATCAGCTATTCAGCGGCCAAATTGTTTGATAAATTGAAAAATATAACTGAACGACACGTATTTTTCCTTTTTGAATACCAGAAAAGATCAACTAATAATATCAAATGATAAATTAATAAAACACCATTTAGTCAAAAGTTAGAAGAAATAGTTAACGATTTTAAATACAATCTGAGATATGTAAAATAGGTATATGCAAATTAAAACATGTAGCAAAAAAAAAACTGATATTTTAGATGCTGTTTGCTGGAATCCTCTCAGAGATTTAAATTTCGAAAATAATAATTTTCTAATTTTTAAAATTCAACTCTCTCTCAGTATCGATTATATTTATTTTAATTCATTTGAAAAATATTTATCTATCTCTGATGATTTATTTTACTCTGGTATGCCGTTGTTGTTTTTGTCGTGTCCAATAAAGAGCCTCAGATGTCTCCATGCATCTCTATCACAGCAGCAGCAGCATTCTCCATTATCTTGGGTGTGTAAAGCAGCTGCTCTGGGTCTATGTCAATTTTCTGCAAGGCTGCGGGCATGAGAATATGTGGGTAGGTGTTAGTTCCACACCAGGACAGTGGTTGCATTTTCTATAGGTTCTTGTGCCATCTGGATGCATTGTCATTCCTTTATAATGTTTTGTTCTAAATCTTGTTATTCAACTTTATTCAACTGTAAATACAAAGCGCGATGTCCCGCCAAGGACACTGGCGCCCAAAGGAAAGCAATACAAGAGAGAGAGAGAGGGAGAATCTATTAACATATGCTCAAGGCATTTACCATATTCTTGAAATTGATATCAAACAAGCATACTATATATATAGGTAATTTAATTTAAACACATCTCAAAATAAAGAAAAAAGGGAAAAAATCATATATACAACACATAGTTAATTATACCTAACACATGAGATTATTTAAAAACTTTGATATAAATTTACAAAATCTATTGAATACAATGTATGAATCCCTGCTGGATATCAGTTCTCTTGGATCGGTACAGAGAATACCGTTATTGAGTCTGTAGTCTTGAAATGCTGGGCACTTAAGTAAAAGGTGAGTAGAATCTTGAATGCGGCATCCACAAAAACAGCCCGGATCCTCCGATGCACAGATTCTTTCCAGAAAACTTCCGAAATTACCATGGTTGGTTACAAATTGTGTGTTGTGAAAATTAGGGCGAAAATAATTTGGAATACCCCGGTTGAAAAAACTTGTAAATGTCTCGTTTGTATTATTCAGTAATAGCAACATTCTTTCGTCTATATAGGATTTAATTATAAAGGGAATATCGATGTTGTATTTTTGCTTGTCCTCGAACGATAAGTTATTTAAGTCATATTTCATATTTTTTCTTCAATGTAATCTGCAATCAATGGAGTCTTAGCCAAACTGTGAACACAGTTGTACGAAGTTGTCTTGTATGCTTGAATGCTCCATATTAATATCTGATATTGCATTGAGTTTAATTTTTGTATCGATTTTTTGTTTAAAAATTTGAACCATATTTCTGATCCATATGTTAAAGTTGATCTGAATAAAGATTTATACAATGTAATTCTTTTATGGGAGCTCAAACCCCATGATTTGCTGCACAGAGAGAATAGAATTTTTTTTTATTCTTAGAGTTCTGCTCACTATTTCCTCTATATGAAAAGCAAATTTTAATTTGTTTTTTTCTTCTATGATTTGCAATTGTTATTCCTAAAATTTTTATTTTTTGTACTGGTGAAATTAATCCACTCTTAAATTTAACTGGGATCTTCTCTTTATTATGCAAATATAAAATGTTTATTTTTTCGGAACTGATTTCTAACTTGTTCTTAATACACCACAATTCGATAGTATTTAATGCTTCCTCTATAACTATTTTTAGTGATGCTAGATCTTTATTCCAGCATATGATCGAAATATCATCCGTATAACAAATCAACTCACAACTGGGCACCTGAAAATTCAACAGCAAATCGTTCAACAAAATTGTCCATAGAAGTGGAGAAAGCGGACCGCCCTGAGGACACCCCTTAGTAATTGGCTTTGAAGTTGTTAGATTGTCGTAACTGAAAGAAATGATCCTGGAATTTAAATATGATTGTAGAAATTTGATCAGTTTTTCCGGTAAATTATCTGAGTCTATTCTTTTGATGATCGCTGGCCACCAGGCATTATCAAAAGCCCCCGAGATATCTATTGTAACTAGTGCAGACAGTTCTTTTTGCTTATGCTCCATTAATACATCGATTACAGTATTCAAAGCAGTGATAGTTGACTTAGACTTGATAAATCCGTGCTGCCTCGAGCTTAACAGATTGTTTTGAATATAAAATTCATATATTTTATTTTTGAGAATTTTTTCTAGAAGCTTTGAAAAATTTGATAATAAAGATATCGGACGGTAGCTTTTAGCTGATTCATAATTGGTTTTGCCGGGTTTGGCTATTATTTTGAGTGCTGCTGTTTTCCATTTTTTTGGGAAGTATCCTATTTGAATACATTTATTAAATATTGAGTGTAAAATCGGAGGTATTAGTTGAAAAGCATTCTTTATCATATTATTACTAATATTTTCTGGACCAGGAGCTTTATTTACATTAATTTTGTCGATTAGCTCTTCTATTTCTTTCTTATGAATATTGCATGAGTTGGAGTTTGTAAAATTCGGTGTATAGTTCCTTATTGATGTATGGTGAGCAGTATCCGATATAGTTGTATCATCAGGAATTAGTTCATTAATCAGATCTTTTATTAGAGTTTCTTTAGAATCTACTGGTACCTGTTCAATTATTGGTAATCCCTTTTGTTGATTAGAGGAACTCAGTTTTTTTAAGGTTCTATAGGCGTTTCCAAACGGATTATTAGATCCATTTTCTTCTAAAAAATCTCGCCAACTAATCCTCTTAGCTTTTCTTATACGATTTTTATATTTATTTCTGACAGACTTATATTCATTAACACTAATTGCTTTATGATGAAAGTATAGATTTCTCACATAATGAAAATACTTTTTCTTTTGTTCTAATTTTTTGTTCCACCACTTGATCCCGGTATCGAAAGTGAAGTTGGAAGATTTCACCTCCAGTGATTGATATTCAGCTTCCAGAATTATATCCGTTAGCCTGTCAACTACCATGTCAATATCAGTTTCTTTTTCGACCTTATTTATATCGTTTTCCAATCTTCTTACTTCCTGTTTAGAAATTGTATTTGAAAACAGTGACCAATCTGCTTTCTTTTCGCTAAATTTCCATGTAGATTTTTGTTGATTGTTTGTAATATCTAAGTTAACATTGATATCAAATGAAACTGTCACATGGTCGGAAATATTGGTTAATTTAAAAGTTTGCCAATTGTTCACCAGTTTCAATGAATGTCTATTTGAAATAGTGAGATCTATTATGCTTTTATTACGACAGGTAGGAGTTTTGTTATTGTGAATAAAAATATTATATTCATTAATAATAGGTTGCATTTTATATCCGTTAGAGTTTGTAATTCTATCGAACCAAACCGGGTGACGGGAATTGAAATCCCCACAGGACTAGGGGAGTACTCTCGAAGGTAGCTATCAAATTCTTTAAAAAGTTCAAATGTTCGTCCTCGCATTTGTTTGGAGGAATATAAAAGTTTGCTATTATCGTCCTAGATTTAGGTGTATTTATAGAGATTGATGTACAAAACTGATTTGTGAAACCCTCCAACTTCCTATATTTTATATTTTTATTAAATATAACCGTTGCAGTATAAGTGTTTTCTGTTGAGGAACAATGTACTATGTGCGAGTCCATATCGAACACGACCTTTCTATTTAAAACATAAGGCTCTTGAAGAAGGAGAATATCTGGAGGATTGTCTCTAATTGAGCTTCTGTGTTCGGTAGTTGCAATTATACTTTTCCTAATATTCTGTTGTATACATTTAAATTTTCCTATGGTTAAACTTTTTGCTTCTTTCATAATGGACAATTATGCAAAACGCTTATGAAAATTTCATATGAGAATATTTCTGTTCTATTCTACCTCCAAATCATAAAAATATTGGGTTCTATCTATAATTCTATCTACTTGTATTTTGTAAAGTGGAAAGTGTAAAGTTGTTATAGTTTTGTTATTTTTCTCTCGGAGTTTATTTCACATTTTGATCTTTTCTTATTTTTTGTTTAATTATCTTGTATTTTGCAAAAGCATTAGCGTCAAATAATGACATTTGTTCTTTCCTTTGGCTCAACATTATGGCTTCCTTTGCAAATTCAACTGCCATTTCATTACCCCCTATCCAAACACTGGCAGGAATCCATTGTAGAATGCAGTTATTCTCCAATGATATCAGTTGAGTAAGCAACGAGTGTATTTTCTGCGTAAATTTAGTATTGCCCTTCTGAATTGCTTCTAGATCGGATATGAAGTCGGTGTATATTATAATTCCTTCTGCTTGAAGCAGGGATGGTTGGTTAAGGCATACATCAAGAGCTTTCCAGATAGCTATCTGTTCACGAGTGAAGATTGACGAAATCTTTCTTGCTCCTTTTTTTTTATTTTGATGTATGTTCCATCTTGCAGTATTATGTTAATTGCAGCCCCTCCATTACTTATGGTAAGGTCTGATGATCCATCTGTATATGCTGTTAAATAATTTATCTGATCGCATAAACCAATTGTGTCAAGTCCTTTCTTTTTAAGTATGTTTTTGTTCTCTTTTTCTTGCAGGCTTTATTCAGGTTAAGATTGATTATTACATTTGATGGAAATGGGGTGGGAAATATTGTTATTCTCGAATTTGATATTTATTATGTTTCATATTTATGCCCTTTCTAATATTGTTGTCGTACTGAAGTTTTGAAGATCTTTTGAGCCTTTCTTTTTGTGTCCGATTTAAATAGATTCTATGGGATATGTGTTCGGTTTCTTTAGTTTTTAAGCTATTGGTGAATTTTATTGTTTTTAATTGTCTTCTGCTTTCAAGTAGGTCTAGACCACATTCTCTCTGAATTTTCTCATTGTTGGTATTTGAAACAGAACCAGTGATTAATTTGGCCGCTTTTGCTTGAACACTGTCTAGTCTTCTTTTTAGTGATGAACTTGAGGGAGCCCAGACAGGTGTTGCATATTCCATTATTGGCCTTATTAAGGTGATATATGTTGTTCTGAGAATTTTGGGTTTTGCTCCCCAATTTGTTCCACATAGCCTTCTCAGAATGTTTAGGTTTCTGGTAGCTCTTTTTGAGGTGCTAATTATGTGTTCTGTAAATCGCAATTCCTCATCAAGTATCACACCTAGGTATTTTGGAGATCTAATTTTATCAATTATATAGTTATTTATGCTTATTTTGGAGATAAATTCATGCCTTTTTTCCTGTCAGTGAAGGAAACCTATAGGTTTGTGTTTATTGGGTTTATGGTCATTTTGAGTTTCATTGCCCACTTCTCCAGTCCTCTCATTGATATGTTCAGTATTTTTATGATATTTCTATACTGATACTTGTATGCCATATGGCTATATAATCTGCATAACAGGCAATCATTGTGTCTTCAGTGAGGTAAGGATGGATGTTGTTAAGGTTGTGTCGTAATTAGATATACAACAACTCAAACTTGACTATGACTATTTTTAGCTCTTATTCTTTTCGTTTGGCCAACAAAAATGTCCAATTTATATACACATATATTCTTACATAATGAGACTTTAAAGAATGCAAATAATCTTCATATATTTGCATACACACAGCACATCTCCCCCCTTAATAATACTCCAGTCGGACTGGGAGTTTCCTGGCTCTCTGAGGTCTATGACTGAGGACGGGCACTTGCACAGCGGCAGGCTCCGATTTAAGAGTGCAAGAGGTCACGTGCACAGCAGCAGGCCACGGTCTAGGAGTGAAAGAGGGTACGTGCACAGAAGCAGTCTCCTCCTTGTTTCATGATGTAACCTCCGGAACCTCCTCTTCACTTTCTTTCTGACTTCCACCTACAGGCTTCTCTCCTGATGTTCGAGGAAGTATCAAATTTCTTGTCTCCACTTGTTTCTTTTCACAGGTCGCAATTGATTGATATGCCTCTTATACACGAGGCCCACGCAACTTATAAGGTAGTGACGGTAGCTCAATAATTTCAAAATGGCACCTTTTTACCGTTTAGCTCCAGTTGTATAGTTGCGGAAATAAAACCTCTCAACCTGTAGTAAACTGCTCCTGCCTTCTAACGGCCTCATGAAATACCTCTCGCGGATTTCCCATCTTGGTATTAAATTCGAGAATTTTGATCTTAAACTTCTCTTCATTAGCAGTTCCGCGGGGGAATTCCTTTATTACAGTTTGAAGGAATGCTCTATGAGCAAATAAGAATCTTTGTAGATTCGTCTCTAAATCATCCTTCCCATTATTCTTTCTCAAAAGGTTTTTAAACTATCTTACATATCTCTCAGCTAAACCATTTGTACAAGGATTATACGGACTGGTCTTAGTGTGCCGTATACCAATTATTTTGGTAAATTTCTCGAATTCACCGGAGACAAACTGCCTTCCCTTATCTGTAACCAAAAATTCGGGCAATCCAAATCTGGCAAAAATTTCTCTAAGATGATTTATAATCGTTTTGCTTGTAATATATTTGATAAAAAAAGTGCTACCCACTTTGAGTATGCGTCCACGAGAATCAAAAACATCCTTCCCATGAACGGACCCGCTAGATCAAGATGAAGTCGATGCCACGGTTTTTCGGGCCAATTCCATTCCGAGATGGTAGCCGGGGGCATGCTTGCCGATTCTTGGCATACTCTACATTCTCTAGTTAACTCCTCGATGTTACTGTCTATGCCTGGCCACCTGAAAATACCGTCTGGCAATCATCTTCATTTTAACCATCCCATGTGTATTTCATGCAAGTCATTTAATTTTAAAGATCTTAATTTTTGGGGAATTACCACTCTTTCACGCCATTGAAGACAACCAAACCCCAAACTTAATTCCTCATTGATCTTATAATGAGGAGTTAGTGGATTTTCCTTCGGTACCCTTGTGAATTTCCACACACACACACAGTTGCCTTCTCTAACATTCCTTAATACTATAGACAATATTTTATCTTGGGACGTCTCGTATGCCACCTCCATAAAAGAGAACGGTACCTCATTCAACTTCCTGAGAAGAAGTACCTGGTCTTCATCAAGAGACTCCCTGACACTCGATTCTAAAGGAAGACCTGACAATGCGTCAACATTGTAATCATCACTAGTTTTTGAAATTCCACAGTATAATTAAATGCAGCTAATTTCAAGGACCATCTTTTAATTCTGGATGATGCACATATGGGAATTGGTTTCTGAGGTGAAAATATATGAATTAAGGGTCGGTTGTCTGTGACCAATACAAATTTTCGTCCCAGTAAGTATGGTCTGAATTTCTCAACGCCATAACTTATGCTCAACGCTTTCTTTTCTAGTTGAGAGAAACGTTTTTCCGCTTCAGTTAATGTTCTAGAAGCAAAAGCTATAGGGCATTCTTCCTTTCTATCATTTCTATGACTCAGAATTACGCCTAGTCCATAATAATCCATAGTCCATTAATAATGATTAACATTTTTAAAATAACATTCGATATTCTTTCGTCCAATTCAATCTACAATTTTTATTCAAAAGTTGATAGAATAGTGCTAAAATGTTTGCTATATTCTTTATGAATCTATAATAATAAATTAAGAGTCTTATGAAAGATCTTAATTTATAAACATTCTTTAGGTTCAGCGCCTCTATCACTGCTTTAATTTTATTTTCTAAGGAATGCAGTCCATATTTATCCATTTTAAACCCTAAATATTCCACCGATTTCTTTTTAAATTTACATTTATATCTGTTTAACTTTAAACCTTTTTCTATCAATTATCTAAACACTAGATCCAACTTTTGTTCATGATCTTCAAAGTCTTTTCCTGCAACCAAAATATCATCTATGTAGCAGGCCACACCTGGCAAATCAGCAAATAGACCTTCCATAATCCTCTGAAATTTATTTGGTGCTACCGCCACGCCATATGGTAGTCTTTTATAAGAAAACAACCTCTTTGTTGTGTTTATATCAACAACAGCTTTGGCTTCTTCCGCTAACATTACTTCTAAGTAAGCCTGTGATAGGTCTAGAGTCGAAAGTACGGTGCTTGTAGATAATTTTGAAAAGATCTCATCGATCGATGGAATGGGATACCTATCTAATTCTATTGCTTTATTAGCTGTACATCTAAAATCACCACATATCCTCACACTACGATCCTTTTTTAATACTGGTACTATTGGAGCGGTCCAATATGCATGAACTATAGGTTATAAAATGTAAGAATTCACTAAACGATCAATTTCATTCTCTACTTTGTTTTTTAGAGAGAAAGGTAAACTTCTGGCCTTACAAAACATAGGAGTCACATCCTTTTTTTAAATTAAAATTTATTCTAACATCCTTTAGACAGCCCGAATCTTTGATAAACAAATCTGCATATCTATCAATTGAAAAAACTATTTCTATTAGATTCATTATTTAAGGTTTTAACTGTTTAAGCCATTCTCTTTCTAACAAAATCACCTGGATTTTTCATTTACAACTATTAATCGTAAATATTGGTTGGCTTCTTTTACAAAAACATTTCTTTGCCCTATAATCTCTATTGATTTACCACAAAAGGATTTTAATCTTAAATTTGTTGGAAATAATTTTTTACCTTGCCAATAAATCTTATAGATATCTTTAGGTATTAACGTAACTGGACTTCCTGTATCTATTGTAAAGCACAAAGAATTATCATCTACTGCTAAATTTATTGTGGCATCAGTTTCGCCCTGTACAGAAAATATATAGAGTCCTCTTGTACAAATTTACATCCCCATATTTTTTTACCAGCTTTGCAGACCCTACTTAAATGATAAGTTTTTTTTTTACATTTTAAAAGAAGTCTTTGTTCTATGAGGCCAAACAGAGGCCACGTGTGAATGTCTTCCACCACATCTATAACACATTATTTCTCCCCTTTGCCTGAAAGGCCTATGCTGCACCATACTATTATTGTACTCACCATTTTTATCTTTTCCATTCACAGGGGATATCTTGGCCACTAATTTAACTTGTAATTCTCTTGTATTTTTCTCCGCCAGTTCGAACGAGATCGCCACTGCAAAAATTTACCCAAGATGACATCGTCGTCCTCTTGTAGTAGCTTCTTTTGCAGGCTTTCCAACTTGATTCCAGCCACAAAACGGTTTGGCAACATGGTTCCCAGCATATCGCCGAAATAACAAGTTATTGCTGAATGTTTCAATTCTCTAAGATATTACGAAATTGATTCTCTTTCCTGTTGAATTCTCTTCAAAAATCTGCATAGCTGTGGTATCACTTTCTTCTTTGGATCCAAATGCAGCATAATTATTTGAATGATATTATCACAGGGTTGATCTTTCATTAGTCAAGGAAGAAAATGTCGTTTCTCAGCTTCAAAGTTTCAGAATCTGGTTGCGAGGTAAAAAGCAGTACTTTAATCTCCTCCTTCAGATGCCAAAAAGAAAGCCTCAAATTTTTGTACAAAAAGATCGAAGTGTCCTCCACTGGGCTATAGCATCTAAAAGTTACTATTAACTTTGAACTTGTCATGCTGATCTTTTCAACTATTTTGTTTTCTTGATCCAGATAGTTTAAAAGATGTAGTTGTTATACTTGCGTAGACGCCGTTTTCCTCAGACTTTTACTGGCTCTGTAGATCCCGCATCCTCGTCGCCACTTTTGTTGTGTCGTAATTAGACGTACAAGAGCTCAAACTTGACCATGGCCAACACCAAATGCCCAATTTATATATACATATATTTTTACATAATGAGGCTTTAAATAATACAAATAATATTCATCTATTTACATACACAACAGTTAATATATAGCGAGAAGAGTAGAGGACTGAGCACAGATCCCTGAGGTACACCAGCCCATGTTCTTCGGTCCTTGGAAAATGTTTTATTGACCCGAACCTATATCCTTCTTCCCCTTAAGGAGTCTGCAATACAGATTAAGATTTTTCCTTTTACTCCGATGTTGTGCAGCCTTTCAAGTAATTTCTCCCTTCACACTCGATCAAAAGCTGAGGTCATATCCAGGAATAGGGCCGTTGTCTTCTTTGACGGTTTTTCCTAGAAATCTATTATTGATTGACAGAAGTAGAACAGTTTATCAGTTTTACAGTGTCTGAATCTTTAGGCAGATTGGTAGAGGTTTATTTTATTATTGTTAGTGAGCCAGACTATGAGCCTAGAGTGGATAATTCATTCTGTTATTTTACAAAGTATGCTGGTAAGAGCAATTGGCCGATAGTTTTTGCATTCCTTGGCATCTTTGTTTGGTTTCAGTATTGGCACTATAATTGATATTTTTCAATTCTTTGGTAGTTTACCAGTTTGCCATGAAATGTTCAGTATTCGTAGGAGTTGATTTTTATCTTCGTCTCCAAAGTGTTTAATCATTTGACCAAAGATTAGAGCATCTCCAGGTGACATCTTGAATTTAACTTTTCTATTGATGAGTTTAGCTCATTCAGTGTGAAGTCTCTAGAGAAAATACCTTGCTGATGGTAATTTCTTGCTTGTTTAACTAACTTGTTTACATTATTTTTTAGAGTCCTGTCTTCATTCATATAGCTGAGTCTGGAAGTGCTTGAAAGATATTCAGCAATTATGTCAGCCATCTGTTTGCTCGTTCTCGCTATTCATATCGGTTAGAGTTTTGGAGGATTAGTGTTGGTTTTGGTTGTTTTTTAACACTAATTATATTCCAGTGATGGCTTTCCTTTTTTGGATCAATTTTTTTCGCAGAGTTCTGCCCATTTTTCACTTGTTTAAATATACAAATTTCTTGTTCTAATTAGTGACTAATTTCAATGAGTTCCTTTATGATTTCTTCTGTTTTATTTGTTTTAGGAAGTTCATTGATATTGTCTCTCTCTGCAATCATTGCCTCGATATTGTGGTCCTTCCAGTAAGGCATTCATAGGTCTTTACGTCTACCTCTTGGTATCAATACTTTTGCAGCTTTGGATATGTTCGAAGATAATTTTTCGAATTTTTTGTCAATCGTTCTGTGATTTAATTCTTCGTTGCACAGTTATTCAAGCTTTTCTGTGAATTTTTTTCCAGTGTTCTTTTATTCTGTTGGACATTCTCAATTTTGAATTTTAGGGTTGTTAAAATTGGTCTGTGGTCACTGATTGCACTTTTCAGAATTTTCCATTGTGTTGTGGGTGCGATGTTGTAATTTATCGCTGTGATGTCTATTGCGGATTCTGTGCCTGTGGACTTCTATCCAAGTCCATTTCGTTATTTAACGGTGTAAGGTCGAGATCGGTTAGCATTTCCTCAACCTTCTGACCTTTGTTATCCTGGACAGGTGATCCCCAAGTGGTCATTCGGCGTTAAAAATCACCAAGTATGATTGCGATATCCGAAGACGCTTCAGTTAATGTCTCTACCAGGCCTGTATTGATGCTAGTATTATCGTGGTGATAAACATTCATGATTGTTATTTTTTTTTTCTGAGAGGTAGATTTCTATTGCCTGAGCTTCTGTTGTGCTTTCTGTAGGCTTATTCTGAATATAGGCGATTTCCTTAAATTTGATTTCTAGAGTTTTAATCAAAACGGAATGTCCTCCTCCAAATATTCCCGGTCTGTCCTTTCGCAGTGTTGTATAACCTTTGATATTGAATCTCAGATTCGGATTCAATTTTGTCTCCTGAAGACAAGCAATATGCACATTGTTGTCACAGAGAAGACAAGTCATCTCTTTATTTTCCTCTGGGTACCATTTATATTGAGTTGTAGTAGATTGAATTGTGTCCTCGTAGTAGATTTCTCATCATGAGCTCGAGCTGCAGCTCCTGACGCGGCGGTTACCCCGGACGCAGTAGCATTATTGGAGATATCAGTTTTGCTCTTCATTTGAAAATGGGTGCCGTTGCAACGTTAGTCACCTTGGAAACGAACCAGAATTTGGTCAAATATTCCAAGGGTCCAGGGGGGACCGCAAGGAGGTGTGGTCGGACTTCTCCCCTTCCCCCTGGAATGCCGTCACTACAGGATAAAGCACTCTTGGTGAATTTTTTAAATTGTGATTCAGAATCTTCCACTGAAGCTTTACGAGCGTTTCGTTCCTTTACAGATATTCGAAGAGGTAAAGGACCAATGCGTTGCTACTCTCTAAGGCGAATGATTAAAGGCTTTGAGGGAACTGGATCTCTGGAAGCAAAACCTCGGAGTGGAAGACCATCGACATGCAAGTCAGTAGCTGTTACAGTTTTGCAGAATCCTGAAGCTATTGGAACGTTATCCACGTATGGAGAAGTAAGTGCAAGACAAGTTTCTCGACAAACCGGGATTTCGTATGGAACAGTTTGGAGAGAACACACATTTAGAATTTTTCTTTAAAAATACCCTAACAAAATTCAAAGTTTTCACGAGTTGAAAGTCAGCGATTTTGAGAAGTGTCAAGAATTCGCTGCATGGGTTTTCCGACAAATTGATATTGATGAAAACTGTCTGTCAAATGTTCTAAGAACAGATGATGCTCACTTTTATCTAAAGGGAGAATTTAACATTTAAAACTTCCTCATTTTGGCAACAGAAAACCCTAGGATTTTTAAAGAAATGCCACTTCATCAGCCCAGAGTTACAGTTTTGGGTGGGTTCACTTCTTCTTTTATTATTGAGCCATTTTTCTTTGAAAAAATCAATGGAAGAACTTTTAAAACCGTTTTTATAACTGTGGTGAACGTTATGTTCAACTTTTGAGAGAAAAGGTTATTCCCGTATTGCAGGACAGACAAGTATTAAGCGAAATAACATTCATGCAAAATGGTGGACCTCCTCATATTTCCCGCGGTGCCAAACAATTGCTGAAGGATACTTTGGGTGAAAATCGTGGGATAAGTCGCCACTTTATATACCAGTGGCCTCCAATATCACCAGACTTGACGCCTTACAATTTCGGTTATGGGGGTACATTAAGTCGCGTTTTTATCGATGCCGGCCTACCACATTGGCCATGTTGAAGGCTTCTATCAGATGGCACGTTTTATAAATTTCAAATATTAAATTGTGACCATTCTGTCATCTATCGTCTGCAGGCGGTGTTTGAGAATGAAGGGCGCCACATTGAGCAAGGATTGTGACCTAATACGAGAAGGCAGTTACCTCATGTGTTATATTTTTAGCTCTTTGTTTTGGGTTATGGGAATAATAAATGCTGTCCTCACATCTTGACTCTTTTTTTTTTGTGAACAGTATTTTTTTTTGTTTGTCATTTACCCATATCTTATATTATGTCGTGCAGGCCAAACTGTTATAACTTCTCGAATAACACTGGTATACACAATTTTACCCCTTATGTTTAGTTTATCGCTTTTCGCTCATTAGAAGAAATAGCATAAGGAATATTCTCCGTACCCCCCAACTTTAGAAAATTTGCGCAAAAAATAATACAAAATGATTTTACTACCACGTTTTTCAACGCAAAAGGTCGATTTAAAAATGATTTTTTTAGTGGATACATTTTCAAAATTATGTACAGTATAATAAACAATGATAACATTTGACAAACCCATAGGATATTTGGACTAAAGTAAAAACAAATAGATTTTGTCACCCCCCTCTATATTTCATTTTTGGATCATGACAAATATCCAGTTAAATAGTCAAGTGTCGCCAATCAGTCAAGAAACTACACATTCCTTATAGCAAGAAATCCTATTAATAGTGCCATCATAATTTTTGGTACTATATTAACATTTCAAAAATCGTGTATTGATATCAGCAGTGTTTTTCAAACATTCAATCTATTTCACAAAACTCCATCTAAAATATAAATATTTTTTGCTACATGTTTTAATTTGCATATACCTATTTTACGTATCTCAGATTGTATTTAAAAATCGTCAACCAATTCTTATAACCTTTGGCGAAATGGTGTTTTATTAATTTATCATTTGATATTATTAGGGCTCTTTCCTGGTATTCAAAAAGGAAAAATACGTGTCGATCAGTTATATTCTTCAATTTATCAAACAATTTGGCCGCTCAATCTCTGATTCTGGTAGAGCGCCATCTAGCAAATAAATTCGTAACTAAAATAAATTTCGAAATTTTCATTATTTGCCATAAAATACCCATTGCATCCTGACAACAATGGTGTTTACCGCTTGCTCTAGCGCAAATATTCGCCGAGTTATTAATTTTTAAAGTTGTGCGGGACTTTTGGATCACCCTGTATTTTGATTGCATCATATTTTTGCAACATCATAATGACCTATTAAGAAAGATCTCTTATATAAATACATAAAATGTTCTTTGTTCAGAATTAAATTAATATGAATTTTTGTTGAAATTGTAATATTTTTACCCGCCAACCTTCAGTTTTACATATAATACCCCATTTGCGAATAAAACACGGATTCTCACTGTGACGGAACCTTTCGTGTTATAAACAAGCTAGCCGAATGACCCTGGCAACGCCAGGGTTTTACCCGAGTTCCTTTTTAGCTGAGCGTATATGTATACCATTATCAAATCATATTTCCAAAACAAAATTAATTTCACTCCGCACATTAATGAAATTAAATACCCATTTCTTGATTTCTCGGGAAGCCTCTGGGACCAAAAATATTTTTGGTCGCAGTGGTTACAGCCTACTCCACGCTGACGAGCGCCAACACCGCGAAACGCGTTCGTGAATGGCTTTTCTTGATTCATAAAAAAATTGAGTTGTCCAAATATCACGGAGCAAGCTAAATAAACGTTTAGTTTATTTTTGCTCCACTAGATGGCGCTCTGCCATCTAAAAAAAGCACATGTGCTCGTGGTCTGGAGATGCCTTCTTTATTTTTATTAATGAAATTTTGCATAAAGGGCATCGCATGAAAAATCTGCTTTTCTCTCTCAGCGACAAAATATGTAAACTCTAATAAAAAATCAATTTTGTATAAGATTCAAATTAGACCTATTATAACATATGGAGCTTAAATTTGCCTTTCCAAAATAAACAACCGCTGTAAACAAAGATTAAATTCTATGCTATACCAAATTATTCTTTGAGGTAATAGATCGTTTAAAACATTTCCTAAAATTGTGTCCACTGTCTTGCAGAGATCATTTTCCTGAATAATATTATCGAATCAATACTGATTAAATATGAATTGGACTAACAAAGTGAAGAAGACCAACGAACATTCAGTCCACATTCTCCTTCAATAACGAATGATTTTCTAAGAACAAGAATGATAGATATGTTTTCTAATACTAGTGCTTACTTTCGTCTCTTTTTCCCTTCAGGTGTCCCAAAATATTTCTGTCCTGACTTTTACAACGTGTAATTCGTTACTAATCATGAAAAATTCAGAGATGAATGAATATTCATACACAAATCATACGAAATCAAAGAAATCTAAAATGTATTTTATGCAAATTAGCCGGTCAAGCAATTATCTTCTTGCAGTCAGTACATAAATATCTTGGGTATTGTTGTTAAAATTTGGGGTAATCGCCTTTAACTGAGAGACAGGCTCTACATCGGTGACCCATACTAATAATTAGGGAGTTTATCAGCTCCTGTGGAATCTACGCCCACTCTTGTGTTAAGGTTGTTTCTAGCTCTTGAGTGTTTCTAGGAGGGGGTTGGAGGGATGAGATCCGCCGTCCTTGATTTTCCCATACATGCTCAATTGGATTTAGGTCTGGAGATCGAGCTGGCTAATTCATCCAGCCATTTTATGGCCATTGAATGGTTTTGAAGAAAAGTGTCAACCACCCCAGCCCTATGTTGACGGTCATAATAATCCATTATAAGAAAGTTTTCTCCCATTTCAACTGATACAATACGCAGAAAATTTCACATGAAGGGCCTCAATGCTCGACGACCCATAATTTGTGTGCCATTGACACCACCTCAAAAGAGAGCAAGGAAACTTTGGTGCAAACAACATGTCACCTGGAATCCAGATGAATGGAGACGTTTAATGATCATTGATGGGGTCAGATTCTCTCTAATCACGATTATCGACGTGGATTTTTCTAAAGAGAGGTAGGAACGAGAAATAATCCCCGGAATATGGTTGAAATGGATTCCTACAGAAGCCAAGGTTTTATGGCCTGGGCTGGAATCTTCTTTGGCGGTCGAACAGCACTCCATATTTTTCAGAAAGGAACCTTGACTAGACAGAGGTATCGGGACGAGATCTTGGCAGCATATATGATGCCTCAAGCATTGGAAATGGGAGAAAACCTTCTTCTAAGGTATTATAATGGCCGTCCACATAAGGACTCACTTCAGACCTTCAAAACAGAAGAGACCCAGAACATTTTAAGGAATCTAAAAACCTGCCAATACTTTTATCATTTATTTTAAGACATTTCCATAGCCCGTCTGAAATGCGAAATCCCTCAGTTTACAAATCTATTTGCAGTATTCCCTACTCACCTGTATCCATATCAATAGCCCGTCATCTGAAAAAATTCGGCGTTAAAACCTTCTTCTGCAACTCACCAAGTTTAAGTTCACTACTAAGAAACCCTATAACAAAAAGCAATAGCCTTAATTATCCTTGCAATATCAAGAATGCCATATACTCTATAGAATGCAACGAATGCAAAACCAAATACGTAGGTGAAACAGGTAGAAATTTGAATGTAGGAATATCTGAACATCAACGAAATATCGAAAACCAGGACAATTGATCTCTAGTATACCATCATGTAAGAGAAACAGGTCATTCCTTCGCACTATCCGAACCAAGAACCCATTATTCCAACATCCCCAATAAACAACAGAGACTCATCATAGAATCCATAATATCAAGAAAGCACAATAGTATTTACAGAAAAATTGATATTCCGGAAGTTTATAATATACTATTTCCTGAGCAAACCCAAAATCATCCAAATGCAAGAATCGTCTCAGAATAGCAGCGGTGGGAAACAGGTAGACATCACCTAATGATAACTACAACCTAGCTATGTATTCCTTACTTCCTTGGTTTTTTCTGGTGGCCTATATTTATTCATTTGTTTGTCCTCTTATTAGAGATATATATATTTTAAATATTTTGTCTTAATTTGTATAATAGTTAATATGTAAAAATAATATTTTTATATCTTCATAAAAATATGTAAAATAGTATCCGAATATATTTAACTCGTGTTCTATTGGCGTTTCATTATACCATGTTTTCTCCTGTAGAAGGGCATCCGTGCCCGAAAGCTAGAGAACAATAAAATGTTTTTTGAAGAAGACACTCTTCCCTGGAGGAATGATTGATTTTGCTCAATAAAATGCAAGGGATTATTTTATGGAATCATAAAATATGTATTATATTTCTTTGTTTTCGGGTATTTTAATCAATAATGGTATAAAAATTTTTAAACAAAATTCCATTGATAAATCCCTATATATATATATAAAAGTCAGTGTATGTATGTGTGTTTGTTCCTATATCGGCTATACACGTCCACAATACGAAACTAATCTGACTGAAATTTTAACAGTATATAGAGTTAACTATTGAAAAACTTATAGTAAAAATTTAAGGTCTCTATATAGAATATAATTCGAATTATTTGCAAATTTGCGTGGAAATTTGCCCTTTAGCTCGAAAGTAGTGCCTCTTGCGGGGAAAATGCGAAGTAATGGTCCGATGACCTAAGTCGTGGCGCCATCTATGTACGATATATATAACTACTAGCGGATGTGTACCCGGCTACGCCCGGGTTTTATCCGAGTGAAAGTTTGCTTAACGAATATTATTGATAATAATATTCGGGAACACACAGAATATTATGATAATAATATTCGGGAACACACAGAATATTATGATAATAATGATAACATAATTCGTTACGTCATATATTTATATAATGTATGAAATTTATTTTTCGAGCAAAGATTTTAAAAAAGATATACATAAATAAAAATATCTAGAGATATACTACATGATCTTAGCCAAAAGGCCGAGAAACGATATTTTATATATAGAGATGAATTGGCTTCGTGTGTCTTCTGCTCGAGTGAATGTTTCGCTGGTAGAATTTTGTTCCTGCCTACTATTAATCATTATCTGGCTTCGCCCGTGGTCTGCTTTAGTGAATATTCCCCAAAATATTTTTTTAATACAATCAAGCATGATACGACAATATTGTCATCATCATTTCTGACTAAAAAAATATTGTTGCTCAGTACTTGGTTAAATATAATTTTTCTTGGTTAAAGTGCGACAAAACAACTCTTCCAGATTTAACTCTCTGTCCTGTTCAAATTTCAGCGAGATTAGTTACATATTAAGGTCGTGCATAGCCGACAAACATATATATATATATATGTTCCCGGCTTCGCCCGATTTTTACCCGAGTAAAAGTTTGCTTAACAAACATCCAATCACTACTGAATCTATACTTGTCTACACTCTCGATAATTTTTTCCCGGTCCCTTGAAAAATACTCGATAAGTTGAAAAAAATCAGTATTAATTGTTCCACTCGGTAATTTGAAGTTGAAGGAATAGTATCTTGCCACAAACGAAGATTTGTAAATAACTGTATTTTGCGAATGCACCCGGCTCGCACAGTTTTTATCCGAGTAAAAGTTTGCCTAATGAACATTTGTTAAAACGATTCTAGAAAACATCCAATCCACCTATATATTGATTTATAAACGTATATAAATATAAATATTGTTATTTGCGTTTAAATATATTTTTGAAACACATAAATTTTTGAAAACATTTATTATATTTTAAATAAGATATTGTCATTTTTATGAATTTGATAATTAATTATTTCTTTTTCTCAATGAATTATATATATTAATTTAAAATTTAATTTTTGTTATCATCATCACATACAATGTAATTTTTTTATATAAACAAACGATAATAAACAACAACAATTAAGGGCTCAAAAATAATTTATTATGGTTAGCAGCTCCGTAAATAAAGATATTTTCACAACAACAATAAAAGTTGCATCATCATTTTTATAAAACAACAGCAAATTAAATTAACAATGTAAAAATATATTTTAACATTACATTTTAACATTTAACACAAAAACGTTACAATTTTTTGTTTATATATCTATTAATATTGAAATGCCAAGTATTTTTTACGTCATTTGAATATTATCTTACTAAATTCTCAAATTAAATTTATTATACTTGGAAAACATTTTAAGCATTGTTACAATTTATAAATATAATTTCACCAGACGCCGCTAGAGGCGGTGCTTGCGAGTGAAAGTAGAAAATTTGCAAATAAAATTGCAAAGAATATTTATTTCAAATCAAATCAAACCAGAAATCTTCCCAGTAGTATAGTAAATATATATAACTTCCTAAAGGTTTACGGCGATTGGATAATCTTACCTTTTAAAAACATCGTGTGAACAAACTAACATTCATCGCGTAAACAAACCACGTGTTGATTATTAACCAATCAAATTCATTTATCGTCGCGACCAGTGCTGCGCCCAAGCGGTAAAAGGCTGGAACTAACGCTTTTTGGTTTTTTATTTTTCAAAAAAGCACATTAACATTTTTAGTTTTTTGAATAGCCTATATGTTAAACGAAATCTTCAGCTACCTACATGCGAAATTTCATAAAGATTTATTCTGTAGATTTTGCGCAACGCGATAACAAACATCAATTTTGGATTTCATTTTTATAGATATAAAGGAGGATTCTTAAATTTATATATTTTACTTATAAATATTTATAAATATTTAATATATTATATTTAATATATTATAAATAACTTATAAAATTTATATATTTATATATATACCTATTCTTTAAATTTATATATCCTCTTTTTTAAATTTAAATTTTGTTTAAAAATATTATATTTAGTTATTCATTCAATTTTTTATTTTAATATCGAATTTTTTATAACTTATATGCGGAGTATTCTTCTTTTGCAGTAATATTACCCATTTTTTTAAAGACTACCATTTTCATGCCTAACCTTTTCCTTTTCTGAGGCTCTTATCTCAATTTCTAGGCAACATATATATAATTCAGATTGAGTTGTATCATTGCTTTACAGTTGTTTTTTTTTTCAGAAAGCTGAATGCCTCCTAAAAAACGCAAGGCTTTTGGCCACTGCCAAGCAGAGGCTAAAAAAGGAAACAACAACGTGTTAACAAAACGCCTATAGAAAGAGAGCGTAGACTTGCTAATCTGCGGGAGAGATTCAGTGTTTCGCATGCTTCAGAGACAAAACAGCAGCGTGAGGCCCGGCTAAAGGCTACGCGAGAGAGAGCTACAACCTCCAGGGCTTCAAAGACTGCAGAGCAGCGGGGGGACAGGCTGAGTGGTTTGTGCGACAGAGCTACAACCTCCAGGGCTTCAGATCATCTCTTTATAAAAATATCACTTCTCAGACACAAAGTTTGGGGCGGGACGTTTCACAAGAATGACATCCACGGCGCCAATTTATAATTGCAACGAATAGTATTTGAATAAAAGCACATAATCGGGTAAAACCCGGGCGTTGCCCGGGTCATTCGGCTAGTGTTCAATAAAAATTAAGATAAATGAAAAAAATATGTTGCTCCTTTAATTTTGAGGGCCAGTGTAAATACTCCAATATAAATAATTTTGAAAAAAAAAACAAATAATAATAATATTACCTCGATATGTGTATTCATCAACCCTCGAAAAAGGGTATTGTCTGACATTCAGGAACTCACTTTACATCCTTCTCAAGGTGGGAAGTTTTAAACGAAGTTTAAAATATAATAATGGTTGATAATTGGGGGAGTTCTCAAGAGTACTTATTTGTGATCCTGAGAAATCATTATAAAATTGTGCCTCTTTTCACATATATATATCAAATATTACATATATATCTACAGAGACCTTACTGCAAAGATACAAGTTATTGAATGAGAGGCCTTGTGGTTCATAAACGGTCAACCCTCTCAGAAAGGGGTTTCGCCCTATTTTATTTACATAAGTAAAAGGAAACACATTTCTAAAGATAATTTTTAACGATTTCATCGATATATGGCAATTGAATTTATGAAATAAACATTCGATTAAGCAACATTGGTCAATCACTCGGGGATCAGCTGGGCGAAGCTGACTCATTTAGTCGCTATATATTGTCACAATAGTGAAAACGAGTATAACAAAAGTTTAAGTAAAAATGATTTATTTATAAAATGCAAACTATTTCTAAAATTTATTTACAAGTAATAATATACAAGCATGGTAAGGGGTGATGACTATGCAAATATTTATGATGATATACAACAGAATATTTAAAATAATTATTCAGTGACATTGCCCCCTCCCTAGATGAACAGCGTCCCGCTGTATTTATCACTTAAACAGATCAGCTTGGTCTTCAGGGTCATGGTAGGGTTTCATTCTCAGTACATGGACCAGGTCTCTTGTTTGGCGTCTCCTGGTTGGTTGGTCCACAGGTCCAACTTCGAAGGTCACGTCAGAGAGTTTCCGAGTAACCCTGTATGGTCCGAAATACCTTTTCATTAGTTTTTCTGAGAGTCCCACCTTTCTTATCGGGATGAAAATCCATACCAGGTCACCGACGTTGTAATCCATTGCCTCGTGCTTTGAGTCATATCTGGCCTTGTCCTTTTCTTCGGCTTTCAAGGTTTCTAATCTTGCTAGCTGCCTAGTCTCTTCGACTCGCGAGGCAATCTTCTGACTGTAATCCTGAGATCTTCATGCGGATTTGGGAAAATGGTGTCTACAGTTGTTTAGGTTTCGCGTCCATGAATCAGTTTGAAAGGTGTAAAACCTGTCGTATCTTGTTTTGACGTGTTGTAGGCGAACGTGACGTAGGGCATGATTACGTCCCAGTCCTTCTGTTCAACACTTACATACATAGCGATCATGTTGGCTAAGGTTTTGTTTAACCTCTCCGTCAGTCCATTCGTCTGGGGATGATACGCTGTCGTGAACCGATGTATCGACGAGCATTGATTGGCGAGTTCCGCAATCAACTTAGATTGGAATACTCGTCCTCGGTCTGTGATGATTTCTCTGGGGGCTCCGTGCTTGAGAACAACATCTTCCATTAAGAACTTGGCTGCTTCTTTTGCTTCCCCTGTGGGTAAGGCTTTAGTAACGGCAAATCGAGTAAGATAGTCAGCACAGACTATGATCCATTTATTACCAGTATCAGACTTGGTAAATACTCCAAGGAGGTCCATTCCAACTCTCTGAAAAGGGGAGGTTGCAGGAGGAATGGCCTTAAGTAGTCCGGGTGGCTTTTGAGTTGATTGTTTCTTTCTTTGGCACTCTTTACAATGAGCGACATACTTCCGTATGTCCCGGAGAAGTCCTGGCCATAAATATTTGTTTTTAACTCTCTCATATGTCTTCGAAAATCCAAGATGACCTGCTGTGGGAGCGTCGTGTAAACTTTTCAGTAGTTCTAAGCGTAAGTGCTTGGGAATAACTAAAAGGTGTTGGTTTCCCAGGGTGTCGAAATTCTTTTTGTACAAAGTTCCTTTTAACATTTCATATCCTTTCGATTCGGCACCAAATCTTTATCTTTCCTCTATCAATTTACTAATTTTAGGGTCTTGTCTTTGTTCAGCCTCGAAGCACGTCAGAGCAGTTATTGAGGGTATATCATCATCCTCATCATTGTATGCTTCTTCCGATTCAAGTTTGAGAGGATTTCGAGAAAGACAGTCGGCATCTTGGTGTTTTCGTCCACTTTTATAAACCACCGTTACATTGTATTCTTTGATTTTTAAAGCTCATCTTGATAGTTTTCCTGTCGGGTCCTTCAGGTTAGATAACCAGTAAGAGCGTGGTGGTCAGTGACGATGACAAACTCACGACCAAAAAGGTACGGTCGAAATTTGTTGATAGCCCATATTGCGGCCAAGCATTCTCTTTCCGTTGTTGAGTAATTCTTCTCCGCCTTAGATAAATTTATTGAAGCATAACCAACTGGCCGCTCTTTCCCATCGTTGATCTGTACGAGGACAGCTCCAATTCCATAACCGCTGGCGTCAGTATGAAGCTCGGTTGACAGTTGTTCTTCGAAATAGGCAAGAACAGGTTCAGGCATCAATGCTTTTTTCAAGGAATCAAAAGCATCCTGTTGGTCAGAGTTTCACGTGAATTTATTATATTTTTTGAGGACTTCGTGTAGAGGAGCAGCTTTCTCAGCAAAATTTTCGATAAATCTACGATAATAAGAACATAGGCCAATGAAGCTTCTCTCATCTGTTATAGATTTCGGGGTCGGAAACTTGGCGATAGCTTCGATCTTTTCTGGATCGGGATAAATACCTTTACTATCGACGAGGTGTCCAAACACTCTTATTCGTTTGGTTCCGAAAAGGCACTTTTTTGGGTTGAGGCGTAGCTCGGCTTTGTTGAGACATTGTAGTATGATTTCAAGCCGGTGTAAATGTTCGTTGAACGATTTGGAATACACCACGATGTCGTCCAAATAACAGAGGGCCATCGTCCATTTCAGGCCTTTCAATATCTTGTCCATCATGCGCTCGAATGTTGCAGGGGCATTGCACAGGCCAAGGGGCATTACTAGGAAATCGTAGAGTCCGTCAGGGGTAATAAAGGCAGTTTTTTTCTCTATCTGCTTCGTCGACTTCTATTTGCCAATATCCTGAACGAAGGTACATTGATGAATAAAATTTGGCTCCTTTCAGGGAGTCAAGTGTATCATCGATTCGGGGTAGTGGGTAAACGTCTTTTTTAGTAACTTTGTTTAGTCGTCTGTAATCCACACAGAAACGCTAGTTACCATCCTTCTTCTTCACTAAAATAACCGACGATGACCGTGGACTTTCTGAATGACGTATAATCCCGGCGTCTAGCATTTTGTCCACTTCCGTTTGGATTGTTTGGCGTTCTGTAGGGGAGACTCGATATGGTCTATGCTTAATAGGCTGATGGTTTCCAGTTTCAATTTTATGTTTGGTTACTGAAGTTTGCTTTACTGGTTCATTATTTTTATCAAATATTTTATCATATCGTTTTAAAATTGATCAGATTTGAGACTGCTGCTCTTCTGATAAATCATCACTTATTGAATTTTGTGAAATTTTAAAGTCGCTTTTATCAGCATGACTGGCATGATTCGCATTTTCACCTCCTTATTAAATTCAGAACATTCTGAAATAGCCGTCAAGTTATTTTCTTCAACCCTTTGAATTTTTCCCAGGCACATTCCCTTAGGGACTATTTCAGCTGTGGTGCTAGAATTTACGATCCAAAGTTTTCATTTATTATGGGAAAGCCTGAATAATGCACAGGGAAGTGTTAACCCTTTTCCTATTAATACCTTTTTCGAAGGTTCAAAAAGTACCTGATTTTGCCCATTAAGCTCTTCACTCATAACATTTATTAGTTTGGTAGATTCGGCTGGGATTACGACGCTTCTGCTAGCCACAACTTTCCCATGGAAGCTGGTGAATTTAGTAGATCTTTGGTTCCAATCTGATTTCGGCGCGTCCACAATCAATCACGGCATTTGATGCCTCTAGGAAATCTCATCCGAGGATAATACTTGGGTTACTATTAGGGAGGACGATAAACTCAAGCGGCTGTTCCAATCCATTGATGCTCAAGCTGATTGTGCATCGGCCGATCGATGTAACATTCTTGCCATCAGCAACTTTCAGAGTCATTCCGCTATCCTTGAACATGGTCTTTTTTAATTGTCGTCTTAATCCATCAGAGATAACTGAAAAAGAGGAACCTGAATCGACCAGAGCAGAAAATGCAATGTCATCAATGATGATTTCGACATAATTTTGTTGTAATTTAGCGGCTGTCGACGATGGAGGGTTTTTAACACTCGCGGCTTCCCCCTCGAAAGAAAACGCGACGCTTAGTTTTTTTTTTCTAGATTGTAGCGGCGTGGGGATTGGCTTGTATGGCGGCCTGTGGAAATGGACTGGCGTCTTGGGGATCTTCCTCTGTTTAGATACGGCAATTGTCTGCGGTAGAATTGGCTTCTTATGGCTTGGTGGTTACCCATTTAAGGTTCTTGGGTGCTTGGTGCATGTCCTTCGGGTTTCTGCGTCCATTGTAGGCGTTCTCAACAATATCGCTTAACATGGCCTGGGCGGCCGCAATTAAAACATATTGGGATGTTGTCATGCGTCCTCCATTCACCCGTTCTTCGTTGTGGTGGCGTCTGGTTATATATGGGTGTTTGGGTAGGGTACTGACGTCGTGGAACCTGGTTGAATGTACGTGTTTGGTTGGGGTACGACTGTCGTGGCGGAGGCCTTTGAATAGGCTTCGAAATTGCAGCTACGTTTTTTTCAATCTCTTCTCGGATAATTTCTTTCAGAGAAGATGGTTCAGAAGTAGTTGACTCCGGATTTAGTGCGCGATGAACTTCTTCACGCACGATGCGTCGGATTAAGTTTTCCATTGATTCAGAGTCTGCTTAATCGATGGCGGCAACATTCGGTAGTCTGTCGAATACTACACGTTTATTTACACGTTTTTTATTTGAAGCCTCGATTTTTCGGCACCATTTGATGAACTCATCGATAGTTGCGATGTCTAAAATGATTATTGACTGATATATTTCCTCCGATATTCCTTTCGTCAAGTGTGCGACTATTTCAATTTCCATCATAGCCGGATTCACTTCTCTGCACAAATGGAGAACATCTTGAATGTAGGAATCACTGGTCTCCTCCTTCCCCTGAGCTCGAGTTTTGAGGTTCTCTGCGAGCTGATTTTTTTGGGTGACATGATGTCCGAAATTCTGAGAAAACATTTTCACAAAAATATCCCATGAATTAATTTTCTCTTCAACATTTTCGTACCATCTGTGCGCTGTTCCTTGGAGGTAAATATAAACATTTGCGAGGCACATTGAATCATCCCAGCAGTTGTGGCGAGCGACGCGATGGAATTCTTTCAACCATTTTTCTGGATTCTGGTTGCGTTCTCCAGTAAAAATAGAAGGGTTTCTAAAAGGTTGAAAGTGGTACTCACCCATTTTTGTCTGTTTCTCTTGCTTGACCATAGCGATGCTTTCTTCAGGTTCTAGTCCTTGTAGTCTTCGGCTTCTTCTAACGGCTTGGGCGTCGAGGGAATATTCCAGCTTCTCCACCAGTTGTCACGGTAGTGATAACGAGTAAAACAAAAGTTTAAGTAAACATTATTTATTTATAAAATGCAAACTATTTCTAAAAATGTATTTACAATAATAATATACAAGCATGGTAAGAGCTGATGACTATTGAAATATTTATGATGATATACAACAGAATATTTAAAATAATTATTCAGTGACAATATTATATTGATTATCATTATATTGTAGCGTAGAAATCAAGCCTTGAAATATCCTAAGGTGTAAAAGTATTTATTGATGACGTCACAGCGACGAGTCAACAATTATTAACAGGTCATCCCCAAAACTATTTACAGCTAGAGAATCTTAAGCAAGCAAGCAAAGAAATATTTTAAAGATGATTTCACAAATACAGATTAATATATATTTTTATAATCTGTTGAATATATTTTCATTGAATAATATTAAATTAAATAATAAAATATTTCTTCGCCACAATATATAATTCTCTAAAATATGCTAAATAGTTCGATATTTGTCTTAAATTATTCTTTGAATTGTCCATGTTTTTATCTATATATTTATCTTTATTAAGGACCACATGTTTATATATATATATAGGAATTTTTTTCAATGGTTTATTCGGTATTTTTGGTCACAAAAAGAGTAAAAGGCACAGATTTATCTTGAGAAGAAAAATTCAGTAGCTTGTGTGTAATAATTCAATTCGCATAAAAGAGAAAGTTTCACATGAATAATAACGATACTGATAATGGGATTGAATCATTATTATTAAACATCACCATCGCGCTTTGAAGAAATTCAAAAATACATCCGGGTTCTGCCAACGTGGAATTTTGTACAAAAGTATTGTTTTAACCAATGTTAAAATAATTATAATATTTAATATTAGTTGTTTTGAATAATTGAAATGTATTTTCAATATAATCACAACCATTTATCGTAAAGATAGAGGCTTCATGGCCGGCATTCATATTTCTTCAAATTAAAAATACAGATTATAAATATAGTAGTATTTTCAATAGATTACGCACACACATACTTCATTAAGACCCCTGGTCTTATGCAGATTCCTCGATAGGAGGAGAATATCCACTAATTAGTTTATAAAGTATGTATTTACATATTAGCTCGGGTCGCGCCCAAACAGTCGTCAGCAGTCGTCGGATCCCATGAACTCGTCCGGACATTAATGGCAGCTTTGTAGAATTTTAAATATCTGAGGTGAAGATCTGTCAACGATGTATTTACCCAACTGCACATCTGTTGATAGTTGAGATTTGATGTACGCAAATCCCCCAAGAGTTCTTGTCTGTGCTTCACCAAGAAAGAGAAACTCTGCGTGATTTTGTCTTGTATTAAATTTGTACATAGGTCACAGGTTAAAGGGGCATCTGTCTTCCAACGCCTTAAACGATTTTCAAGGGAAAATATCCAGATAAGTTGCGCTATATATATTTTAAATGTCAATGGAAGATTTATGAATGAATATTTTCCAGCTAATATTGAGTTATACAAATATTTGAATTGACTGTAATATGAAGAAGTTAGGATTTGCGCAGTGTCATTTTTGAAACATTCTTCTATTGCAATTTTATTTGTAATATATATGAAAACGTGATGTCGTATTATTTATAATTATCTTTTATTCACCCTTTAATTCATTGTTTTGAAACAATTATTCCAAATTAATTCAGAACAAACGCGATATCTCTTATAATATATTATTCATATAAAATCCAGATATTTCCAGCGCTGATTTTTATCTATATAGATTAGACCATTTTTATTAAAAAATATATGTATTCAACTATTTTATAATATTTAAATAGAGTATTAGAGTTAGAAATATTAAAAACAAAAGAGGCATATCCTGACCAGGCTCACATGAGCCTTTCTAGATGGCAGAGCGCCATCAAGTGGAACAAAAATAAACTAAACGTTTATTTAACTTGTTCCGTGATATTTGGCCAACTCAAGTTATAAATATAAAAACTATATATATATATATACTAGCGGATGTACCCGGCTTCGCCCAGGTTTTTCTCGAGGGAATGTTTGTAGTCTAGTAATAAGAAAATATACTACACCTAAAAACTATCAGAGAAAAGAGAAACCACGGAAGGTGAACAGAAAAATGCTTACAATGGATGTTATGTTTACGATATCAAGTTAAATAAAAACAAAGATAAAATTTGCATATGTTGGTCACTATAAATTTGTATATTTGTTAGGCGAAATTAGAAACATGATAAAACAATTGGGTATTTGAAAACAAATGTAGAAATAAAAGTTGAAGTATAATAAACAATGTTAAAGATTAGTTTTAATTATTAATCAAGATTGTGTGTGAATATGTGAGAAAGATGTAATATCGTTGTTGTTTTCTTGGCGGACTGTTTTACATATGGTGTTATCTTAAAATTGCTTGTTTTGAATATTTTTTAGATTGAGATTATTAGCTAGTATGTAAAAAAATTAACTCTGTTGAAATTTAATTTTGTATTTATATATAAATAAAATTAACTCTACCACGAATGTTTCTTTTAAAAATCGAAATTTATTTTCAAAGAGAAATAGCGACATTTCTAACTTTGAGGATGAGGTATGGAAAGGTGAAACATGAAGAGTAATGGAGAACGGAAAAATAAAAAGTGTCCAGGGGCGGGAATCGAACCCACACCCTTCTGCTTACCGGGCAGGTGCCTTGTCCACTCGGCTACCCTGGACGTATTTTTCCGTTCATAACTTATATTTAAAGTAACATTTAAAATACAATATAACGCGGCTGATGTTTGTAAAACGAAAAATTAAAATTATACCGCGAATGTTTCTTTTAAAAATCGAAATTTAAAATTTATTTCGATTTTTAAAAGAAACATTCGCGGTATAATTTTAATTTTCGTTTTACAATTATCAGCCGCGTTATATTGTATTAAAATTAACTCTGTTGATTTTTTTGTATTTAATCGATAACAGCGAAGTTACGCATGTTAATGTTAGTAAAATATATTTTGATGTTAAGCAAAACCTGCTCCATCTCGTTTTACATAAATGTTGAAAATTTGGTTGAAATTGATGCATTGTAACGAAAGTTTTTAGTGATGTCCACTTATGAAATTTCGATTTTATTAATATATATATATGTGAAAATATAGTACAAATGTAACATTGTACTGGGAAAAGGTGCATAAATTAAGAAAAAGGCATCTCCTTATCGTGCAACTGAAAGTTGCTGATGGCTGGCGCCATCTATCGGATGTACTATATTTTCACATTGTGTAGCGTCCTCACGCAATTCTGGCCTTAACTACCCGTTTCATGATTTTTCAGGATGCCTTAATGACCAATTTTTTGGTCGTTGAGGTACAGCTTGCACCATGCTGATGAGGGTCAACAGCCCGAAACGCGTCCGTGGTTAGCTTTTCTTGATTAATCAAGAATGGGTATTTGGCCAATTCTGGAATAATTAAAAATCAACGAGAATAGTTGATATTTATTCCGATAGATGGCGCCAGCCATCAGCAACTTTTAGTTGCACGATAAGGAGATGCCTTTTTCTTAATTTATGCACCTTATCCCAGTACAATGTTACATTTGTACTATATTTTTACATTGTGTAGCGTCCTCACGCAATTCTGGCCTTAACTACCCGTTTCATGATTTTTCAGGATGCCTTAATGACCAATTTTTTGGTCGTTGAGGTACAGCTTGCACCATGCTGATGAGGGTCAACAGCCCGAAACGCGTCCGTGGTTAGCTTTTCTTGATTAATCAAGAATGGGTATTTGGCCAATTCTGGAATAATTAAAAATCAACGAGAATAGTTGATATTTATTCCGATAGATGGCGCCAGCCATCAGCAACTTTCAGTTGCACGATAAGGAGATGCCTTTTTCTTAATTTATGCACCTTATCCCAGTACAATGTTACATTTGTACTATATTTTCACATTGTGTAGCGTCCTCACGCAATTCTGGCCTTAACTACCCGTTTCATGATTTTTCAGGATGCCTTAATGACCAATTTTTTGGTCGTTGAGGTACAGCTTGCACCATGCTGATGAGGGCCAACAGCCCGAAACGCGTCCGTGGTTAGCTTTTCTTGATTAATCAAGAATGGGTATTTGGCCAATTCTGGAATAATTAAAAATCAACGAGAATAGTTGATATTTATTCCGATAGATGGCGCCAGCCATCAGCAACTTTCAGTTGCACGAGAGAGAGAGATAAGGAGATGCCTTTTTCTTTATATATATATGTCATAATTTGTACATAACTGGATGCAAACCCGACCCAATATGTATGCAATGTATGTTTTAAAAGATTTAATAAAGACAAGGCTTAAGATCTGGGAGAGAAGGACTAACAAAGAGGTAGCAATCATTATCAGGTTTTATTATCCCGGAACTCATAAAACTGAGTTCAAGAACCTAGCATTTCCTGGTCAGGTCAGCACATGTCCAGAGAACAAAGAATTAGCAAAGACCAATCAGAGAGTAGGCCATTAGCTAGGAACCTATAGAAAGATTACACGTCACAAAGGACCAGCCAATGAGAAGCCTAAAGAGTTTTCTTCTTAAATCGGGAACGAAGAATAGTTAGTGGGGACCTGGACAGGATCGAGTTGGGAGCTGGACAGCACCGAGTCAGGACCGTGGCGCCATAGGAATCAGCTTGGAGCAAAATCCCATCTCCTCGAACCTCAGATAAGTCAATTCTCAATTATGGAATAGATAGTCGATAGCAAACTCCTCAAATCCTTTTTCTCCCTAGATTGCTAGCCTTTTCAACTCAACCAACCCCTGCATAACTTGTCACTCAAACGACTGCGTCATCATCAATTCAATCAATTACCAACCAACTTCAAAAGATATCGCAACGATAATCCCACATATATATATATGGTAATTTAAGCCAACAAACCCATATTGTATATAATTTATAACAAGATTTTAATGTTGTATAATAGAAACACATCTGTAAATGATTATACGCATTATTGACATGTGTCTTTACATCATCATATGTAATGTAATTTGTACAAACTGAGGACAAATAAATAAACTCTGTAATAGATTGAGAGTTGAGCTAAGCAAGAGATAGAAGTCATAACGTCAAAATCGAGATAGATTTAGAATTCCCACAACAAGGTCTAAAAATGGACCTAGACCACCCACACTCCACATCTGGTGTAATGCAAAGCCCCCTCTCACACCTGGTGACATGCAAGGCCCCCTTTTCTCAGAAACGGCCCCTGTCACATAAGGCCCCCGTCTTAACCTATAAATACAGTCACTTGACAGTTAGTTCACCCTCAGCGCAAGCTCACGTCGGTTGTCACCAAGGTCCTCCTCATTCACCATGTAGACTTGTAAGGACTCTTCTATCTCCATCTTTCGCTCCTAGCTTAACTTTTATCTGTTTACGGAACTCTCTTAGTGCAACTGTGTCTTCGTTTTTTGTGTGGACACTCCCAAGCTTTCCACTCTGCCTCGACCACGACTGCCTGTACTCTGTGAGAACTTTTAAAGGACTTACAAGGTGCAGAGAGGTACTGGAAAACTTCCCATCCTGACTGTTCCTCTTGGTCAACACAGTATAGCGAGAGTCAACACTTCATCATCACAGAGTTAGTCGACAAGATCTACAAGAGTCAACAGTAACTCAACTCATTACAGATAGTCGACAGGATTCTACAAGAGGCTACCAGACCTCATCTTATTTCAGCTAGTCGACAGGATCCCTCATCACAGATAAGGCTACCAGAACTTCACCTCATTACATATATATATATTAATAAACTAATATATCACCTGCATGTCTTAGAGATATAAAAAGCAAAGAAACGCAAACCTAGACAAATATTCAACAACAAGATAAAAAATAGCAAATATTTAACTTCTTCAAAGTTTTTATCTCTCATAGAACATTTAATTTCTCGTCTAATTAAATTCTAATCTCAGTAATGCAAATATTTAAATATGTGGTAATTTTGTCAAGTTGCTAAATTTATTTCAATGTTGAAAGCTGATATTTGAGGGTGGGGTGAATACAACATTTACATATTTGTCGTCACTATAGAATTCATTGACAATTCAATAAACAGGATGCATTTACTGCGCCACTTATATTCAGAAATGTGAACCATTTATCGCGAAATTTTCAAATAAACCATTATACGGCCCTTAATGTGATGAGACAGACCCTCTCAATATTGCATCTTTGGCGCTCAATAGTTGCCATTTGTATCTCAAATATTGCTTAAGATTTTGTAATTTTAACACCATATTTGAAATGTAAATATACAAAATGTGAAAAAATAATTACCAGAAGTGCTGAATTTTTTCAAAGAAACAAAAAGATTAATAATTTAATAATAAATTCCTCACAATATTATCCTCCCTATCTATATATCCGTTTTTTTCTCTAGGTGGCAGTTCTGGCTGGACGTGTGTCATCTCTCTCTGCAAGTGTCGGCAAACTTTGCCTGAATTTCTTAATTTGTGTTCGATATTCTGCAATTCGACAAGGCCAGTTTCTTGTTTGAATATTTTAAACGGTTAATTGTTTTTCCCTCTAATTATGCTTTGATTTTCTATAGGTTGATTAATTCCAAAAATAAAAAGCTAACTACGTAGCAATTGATAGCTACCGCCCAATTTCACGAAGATCAAATATTTAAAAATATGTCTCTCTCTCTCTATCATATATAAAACCAACTCTGAAATACCAATTCTTTCAGGCTTTCAAAAAATATTTCGCCATCTCCTCTATTTCAGTTGAGTGATTTAGATATCATTTTGATAAATATAATTTTATAGTGAAGGATAATATCTTTAGGAGCAAGCACAGAAGAATAAGGAGGCTGGGATAGCCAAAGCAATCCAGTGTATAACTGAATAGAATTGTAAAGCGGCCATATATGGCTATCCTTTGAAATGAGGCAAAAGCTAATTTTTCTGAACCCATTTTTTCTGGTCGTTACTGATGCAAAGCCTCCATCAAAAACGTAGCGACAAATAAACAATAAAAATTAAAATTATACCGCGAATGTTTCTTTTAAAAATCGAAATTTATTTTCAAAGAGAAATAGCGACATTTCTAACTTTGAGGATGAGGTATGGAAAGGTGAAACATGAAGAGTAATGGAGAACGGAAAAATAAAAATTGTCCAGGGGCGGGAATCGAACCCACACCCTTCTGCTTACCGGGCAGGTGCCTTGTCCACTCGGCTACCCTGGACGTATTTTTCCGTTCATAACTTATATTTAAAGTAACATATTTTTATTTTTCCGTTCTCCATTACTCTTCATGTTTCACCTTTCCATACCTCATCCTCAAAGTTAGAAATGTCGCTATTTCTCTTTGAAAATAAATTTCGATTTTTAAAAGAAACATTCGCGGTATAATTTTAATTTTCGTTTTACAATCATCAGCCGCGTTGTATTGTATTTTAAATAAACAATAGTAACATTGATTAAAGGTGCAATTGTAGTGTACCAAAACATCTAACATGGCGACAAGAATGTATTAAACTTCAATTTAATCATCTTCCCTTTCTTGAATTTTGGATAATCAGACCTCAGAGAATGTATTGATTCCCTTTAGACTCACCATATCCGTTCACCAATTTTTCGTCTCCAATCAAACATTTTGTGATTCATTGACCTGATCATACACATTTCAACCATGTTTTGGCACGTATCTGTTGGATATTATATCATTCAAACATTTTTTTCATTAACTAAATTTCTGGTCACCGTAAATGCAACACCCTGAAAGAAGCAAACAAATAACATGAAATTTACAACATGCATAAGCGGAGGTAATATATGCAAATGGTTAGTATTTCAGCGCAGACGCACATCACGCGCGCCTGGGGCTCAACTTCAAAGCACTATGTAAGCCTTGGAGATTTCGACGATTTCAAGTTTGGCAATTGTGTTTTAAAAAGAAAACGATAAAATATGCCTCGTAGAAAACAGCGATCATCTTTTGATCAAGTATCCGAGTTCGACAGAGGAAGGATAGTGGCCTACCGAGATTGAGGATTATCTTTCAGGTTAATCGGCAGTCTTGTTGGACGAAGCCAAACAACTGTAATGCAGTTATGTGATCGTTGGATGCAGTAACGACTGACCGACGTGTTCGATCGTGTACAACACTTTACTTGCTGACAGGCAAATTGTGCGCTGCTAGTGACAGATTGCTCAGTCACATCACGAACCGTAGCACAGTGCATTAAGTCCGTAACGCATCATCCACTGTCTGCGCGTACCATTCGACGCCGTTTACAGCAGAGTGGTCTGTCCGCAAGACGTCCATTGCTTCGTCTACCCTTGACGCAGAACCACAGACATCTCCGCCGCCAATGATGCGACGAAAGAAGGATGTGGACGTCAGAATGGAATGAAATTGTCTTTACTAACGAGTCACGCTTCTGTCTGCAACACCAATATGGTAGAATTCGAGTCTGGAGGCACCGTGGAGAGAGGATGTTGAACAGCTGCGTTATGCACCGACACACTGGTCCTGCACCGGGTATTATGGTATGGGGTGATATTGGATATCACTCTCGAACTCCTCTAGTACGCATTGCCGGTACTTTAAATAGCCAAAGCTACATTTCCGAGGTGTTGGAGCCAGTTATCCTTCCTTACCTACAGGGCTTGTACACAGCCATATTTCAACAGGATAATGCGCTACCACACATGGCACGCATTGTCCTAAGGTTCTTCGTCAATCGCCATATTGAATTGCATCCCTGGCCAGCTCGCTCTCCGGAACTTTCGGCGATAGAAACCATGTGGTCCATGGTTGTTCAAAGATTGACCCAGATTACATCCCCAGCTGCCACACCAGATCAACTTCGGCAAAGTTTGGAAGCTGCTTGGTCTTCTGTACTCCAGGAACACATCCAAAGTCTCTTAGAATCAATGCCGAGGCGTGTGGCAGCGATGATCTCCAACAATGATGGCTACTCTGGCTACTGATTCTGGCAGGAACCACACGTCGCAGAAGTCTATACATTTTATCATTTGATACCTTGTCAACATGTTATCTACAAAATAAAGATTGCTGTGATATCTCTTGTCTTTTTTGGTGTTGCAATTTGGGTGGCCAGCAGTGTATAATAAGCTGTGATTTGATATTCTGTGGTGTTAGGCATATATATAAGCTAATATAGATTTCTGAGATGTGTGAATTAATTTATATAAATAGCTATTGCTAGAGAAATAAGTAATTTTTTTCACAAATTATAACTTAAATATATTTGGCAATTTATGTTCATTTTAATTTTTCATTTAAGTACCTTCAATAAAGGTGATATTTATTTATAAGAGAGTAATAATTGCGATCCACGCAACAGCTTCCTTGAGCTGCGTTTCTTTTGCTCAAACGTTGAAGGACGTGGTACAAATTTAGCCGAATATCGTTTAAAATTGAAATCATTTTCAAAAAAGACTTGATAAGATCTAAAAGAAATAACCAAGTCTTCTAGAGGCTACTTGATATTTATTCTAGAGCTTTATGTGATCGATGACTCGGTTTCAGATATTTTCGAGGTTTTTAATCGATGAAGGTTTTCACCTTTTGTAGGTCATTCTTGACGGCTGTTCGGCCTTGAGATTTAAAACGCACACACCATCTAAAGTCTCTGATTGTGATAGGGTATGTTCTTAAAATGTCTGAATCAGCATTTTTAATTTTTAAAGCTAATTCCACTAATTTAAAGCTGATTCGCTGTTTTTCAATACGATCCATTTGGGAGTTAGAAGGTATTTTGATAAACGCGAATTTATAAATTCGGAAAAACGTGAACGTGTACGTCTGTATGATCAAATATTTTCAACTTATTTATAAATGTGAAAAAGTGAAATTGTACTGTGGGATCAGGTGAATAAATTAAGAAAAAAATAAAAGCATCTCCTGATCGTGCAACGAAAAGTTGCCGATGGCTGGCGTCATATGTCGGAATAAATATCACTATTCGTTGATTTTTTAAATTATTCCAGAATTGTCCAAATAGTCAATCAAGAATGGGTATTTTTACAATCTATAATAATTAAAAATCAACTAATAGTTGATATTTATTCCGATAGATTAGTTGCACGATCAGGAGATGCCTTTTTTTCTGCATTTATAAATGTTTCATCTATAAGTTCCTATGAAGATATTTCATGACTATATATATATATATATTATTCTGAAAATAGAGCAATCCATATTGTTATATTTGTTCATAAAGGATCATCATCTTGGATTCAATAAATAATCTTTTTATTTCCGATATTTCGATGGGCTAAACGACCATCTTTTTCTAGGATCTCATCCCTTTTCGCGGCAAGCCGCGCGTTACACTTGAGACACGGGCGTCTCACAATCTCTCGGGCGAAAATCATCCAAATGAAAATGTAATGTATGCAAATAAATATCGTACAATACTAATTAAAATAAATGAATAAATAGAGTGAAAAGTAAAAATCTATATATACAAAATAAATATTCGGCTATTGCATTATGAATGAAGACATTTCACTGAAGTTCATATATACATAAAGGTTCCTATTCTAGGAGCATCTAAATTGTGTGTACATGTCCGGTATATCGATCTTTCGGTTTATACTATTTCTGTCTTCCAAAGAACTCCAACTCTCCAAGAATAGCCTGCTGTGCTTTTGTTTTATATCTTGGTATATTATTGATGTTTGTTCAAAGTCTGGAATGTGGCTATTGATGAGAGCATGATCTACTAATAAGGAGGTCGGGTTATGGTGTTTTAGGGCTGATTTGTGCTGGTTGATTCTTTCTATTAATTGTTTACCGGTTTCTCCTATGTAGACGGCTTGGCAAGACTTGCATGGTATTTTGTATATGACATTTGTATATGACGTTTGGCCAGGTGGCCAAACGGAAAGGTTGCGTGAAACGACAGCTCCTGCGAGGTAATTTATTTTTTATACTTCTCGTCGTACTTTATAAAATAGAGTTATTATTGTTTCGATTCGTGTGAAAATTATGCATATTATAGCTTGGCAATAGGTTATGCTAAGAATCGGAAATTTAAGATTCAGATTCAGTACAGAAGGCCATATCTTAGATGTATAATTTTGATTTTATTACTGATATCTGGCATAGAGCAAACCCCGGGACCTAGGCCCACTAGGCAAACTACGCTCGAGTCAATTATGGAAGGTGATATTCGACAATTGATTGGTGCACTCTCGAACAAAATGGATGACTGGGGGGAGAAATAGAGACAAGGTTACTTTCTATAGAGCACGGAGTTGAGAAATTAGATCGACGCATACAACAACTGGAGAATACTATGGAAAACACGGTAAAATCTCTCTCGAAAAATTCTGAAAGGATCCAAGAAATTGAGAAAAAAAATAATTTACGGAGATGAAAATGAGAGAAAGCAATTTAATTTTTTACGGAGTCGTCATCCTTAAATCTCATCGATGGTCAAAAAAGGCCGAGCGCACCCCTACTAGTGGAAGTACCCAAATGTGAAGACAGAAAAAATATTTATGAATGCATTCAAGCTTAAGGAATTAAGGATTTACATAAATAAGGAATATACCTCAAAAGTTAGAGAACAGCGTCGATTGTTGATTAATGAGAGAAAAGAACTCTTGGCTGAAGGAACTCATCTAAACTTCGAGATGGCAAGTTGATTGTTGGAAGTATTGTTTACCAAGTGATAAATGATAAGATCATGAGTTCAAAATGAACTGAGATATAGCGAGCACACAGAAATGAACTGGAAGGATCACATGATATCTCTTTTTACAGGCAAGAAAATTTGATTATCAACCACATATAGCTAATAGGATAGGAAAACCAAACTACTTGATCGAACAACTATTAATGTGAAAATTATGTATTTGAATATCAATGGTTTCTTTAGAATAAATTCCGTTTTGCCTTTCATTGATTATTTAAAGCAGTTTTGAATATTTGCTATAACGGAAACTTAGTGCCAATTTGTTTTAAAACTCGAATGGAGGATTTTCAGGTTTACCAATCACTTGCCAGAAAAACCTCGGGTCAAGGAAGAAGTTCTGAAGGCATCATTGTAGGAATTCATAACAAAAATAAACACATACTGGAAAATGTTGAAGTGAAAACTAATTGGATTTCGGTTACTTAAAATGAACCCAAACTTAGATTCATTGCTGACTTGTATAACCTCTAAGAATGAGTATGGTAGATTAAACTGGCGAAACCGCTGGGAGGGTTACCACTGATAAGCCAGGCCCTCCCATTAATTTTTCTATTGCAGTAAGGGCAGTAGAAATTGTTTAATATCAAAAAGATCCTTACGCGTTTAAAATAGTTTCGAATTTTGATAACCTCTACGTATCTACCTCCTAACGAACTGCAAATAGAGAATATATGTATTACCATGAAGATACACAATGGCCTGGAGATAATTTCATGTGAACTAAACATTCGCACCAACCACCTTGGAGACTTTCTTAACCTGCTGGATATCCCAACTTTATTGTCGCGTAATCTTTACTCAAAAGATATAATAACATCTACCCATGATAATACTCTAGTTCCCCAGCAAGCCCTTTCTTGATTCTCTCCCCCTTGACATAATGTAAATATCATTGCTGATTATTGTAACTATTTCTGTTATTCCTGTATATACCCTCTTCTACTTGGAGAAGTTGTATAAGACCAAAGGGTCATAACAGGGACTTTTTTGTTGTTATTACTGTTATTCTTGCATGTACCCTACATTCCCGTGCTTGGAGAATCCTTATCAGACTAAAATGTCTTAATAAAGTTTTTTTGTTGTTGTTGTCATGACTATATATATGTAACATTGGTGTTTATCCTGTGGACTCTCTGTAAGGATCGGTGTTTACCTTGTCAACTCTATGTAGGAATACTGTTGACTCTCTGTAACAATCCTGTTGAATCATGGTGAATTGTGTGGTTGGGTGGATTTGATTGGATTGGTGATTGATGGCGCAGTCTTGGTCGAATGGTGGCTTTCCACAGGGGAAGAACGAGCACACGTGGATGGGATAGAAAATAGACCTTGCGAAAGGGAGAGTGATGAGACTGGAGGAGGTATTTGGCCTTTCACCTGATGGAGCGGACACTACCTTGGTTGGAACCTAAGTTGAGCACACCTTGCTTCTAGCACGGTCACCTACCTTCCTTTTTTACTTCTTGTCCGAGATCATCGTCATTAACTCTCTCGACTTCCCATTGGTAGAGATCCTTCCACGTGCTCTCTGGTGATTCGCTATCAGTTAGTCATGCTTAAAGGTGATTGGTTGTTGATTTGTCATGCTCAACTGTGATTGGCTTTGTACCTCCAATGTCGCCATGATTGCAATCTTCCAGAAAGAAGAAGGCCTTTGAACTTAGGTTTTATGGGTCCAGGGCAGTGACCTTTACTTCCTGGATGATGCAATCCTGTTAATTTTAATTCCCCTTTTCGCGAAGAACTTTTATTAAATATTTTGACGATACATAGCATAGATTGTGGTGGGGTTACATATTGCTATATACAGATTATCTCATATATATATCACGTTTTCGGGTTTTATTCCTGGAAATTATCTTTCAGAAATTGAAGTTTGAATATTCAATTACTTCAATACTTTATTTCGAGATTGAACTTTGAAAGTTTCTCTACCATTAGCGGGACCTCTTTCGGAAATTTCTTACCATTAGGTTCGTCCGGTTTATTATTTGAAACAATTTCAAAATACAACCACGTATTATGATTACAAATTATTATTTAATATTTCGTTACAATTTTATTATCATACAAAAATATCTCATCGCAAAAAATTGTTAGAAATAACCAATCTCAAATACGGAAATAAACTTGAAAATATCTAGGATTTTAAATGATATTTTTCTTAACTCTGAAAGCAAAAATCCGATAACAAATTGAAAAAATATATATATCCAAGTATAAAGAAAATAATTAGAAACGTCCACATAATATGTATCCATTCTCAATTTCCAGAAGTACGTCCACTGTATAATGGTTGTATAGAAATATATAGGCTCAATAATCCACAAAAAAAAGTGACACTACTCCCAAAGAACTAATACCATGAAAGCTTTAAGGAACTGAGGGATTTATGCGCTATTTTACACTGATGTTGAAAACCAGAGAGAAGATTTCAAAAATATAATATCAATTTCATATTTTTGAAGGTTTTATGCCTCAAATTAAATATTAAAATTAAAAATGCATGAATACCTTCTCCAAGAACGCATTAGCTTTTAGTCGTTTGCGTTTATATTTTAAAATAAAGTGGGTAGGATATTGGTATAAATATCTTATCATATCTGTATTCTGTTCAAAATTTGATATTTTTCGCTCCAAACACAAATGCTTAAAAATATCAAAGAGCTAATATACATCAATAGTCAAATGAATTGTGTTAAAAAACTTCAAAATTTAGTTTTACAGAAGATATATTTAAAAAAACACAATATTTAAAATATCAAAATAATCATCTTAATATCAAACGAACAATATTAAACAATATTTATATTATCAATTTATAATTTTATTATATGAAATATACACTTAAGCTTAATCGAAATAATATTAGAGAGTTTAACGAGATTTATAATTTAGGAACTAATTTAAGTATCTTAATAAATGAATATGTATCTTTATTTATAAATAAAATGTCTTTAAGACTAGAAGAGAATTATTTTTAGATCGCTATGTTAATATTTCTCCACGTGGCTGATCGTTTTGAATATTTATAAACCTTCGGTTTTCGAGAACATTTTCTCCTTGTTGTTGTATCCATACATTATATTTATAATTCTGGGCTAATATTCTAAATATCGTTGAGAAACTAAAATATCCACTCCAACGTGGCCAAACTCTCACTATCCGTATTGGACCTCCGCCCCAACTGAGCCACAATACACCCAGTCTTCAGCTGAGTATATAGCGACGTTTCATCTATTGTGTAATTAGAGAGAGGGAATGTCAGACGGTGAAGTTATGATAACATTATTTCCCATTGTGAGTATGATGGTTTGCACCATATTTCGGAATAACTATCAACCGATCGTTGATTTTTCCATATTACAAATTATTCTCCAAAAGACCTTTCCTAAATTCAGGCTGTTAGCCCTCATCAGCCTAGTACAGGCTGTACCTCAGTGACTAAATAATCTTGTCCTTGAGGCTTCCTGAGGAACGAGTGTTTGAAATGGAAGGTTTATAGTAACCCTGCACTATTTGTAAAATATATAGAACAAAGGGAAAATATATGAGTTCACACAAATGTTGAATATAAGAAAAAGGAGATATATATATATTCCAGATCGTACAAATGATTATATTTCTATTTACCAGGGATAGAAGGCGTTAGGTTGAATATTATTTTGGGGTATATCGTGTGCAGAATAACGTCAAATTACGAAAGTAGTTCAGCCCGTACCGGCTGTTTTCGGAGACAATTACTCTTGTTGTCACCACCCTGATTTTTCAAAGTGTCATATTTTTCTATGATTTATTGAATTGTGTTTTTGTTTTTTGACATCAATTTAATGAATGATCCCACACGTTGTTCAGAGTAATAGGGGAAGTTCAGTATCCTAGAGTGATAGGTTTTTCATCTTTGGAGGGTAAAACAAGTGAATATATGAAAATAAATAAGAAAACCCTTCTACAGTTTGATATAGGATTTAAGAATTCAAAAATTGAACATCGCAGGATATGATACGAGACACCCAGTAAATAGGCTTATAGAGGAAATCCTAATCTCGACGAATAAATAATAAACGACGAATAAATTTTTCACTAATCTGCTCGAGAGAAGACGAATATGTCACATCTGTCAGAAAATGTATGGAGAAGATTTGATGAGTATGACGACGGGCGTGACGGGAAACATCTAAGAAACGGGAAAAATCTAAAACTTGACAATGCTGTTTTGTGTTATCCTACCGCTTTTACAAGAAGTTGAAGGGTGCCACCAAGACAACGTGACAGCATTTTGGAGTTGTTGCAGCCGACCTGCAAGAATTAAATTGCTGCCGACCTCCTTATTCGCCTGACCTATTTCCCCGTGATTTCTAGTTGTTCCCATACATAAAGAAAATAAACTTAGCGGGAAACGAGGTTTGGCTCAAATGAAAAAATCATCGCAGGAGGTTTATTTAGGAGATATCGACCATTCCTATTTTTTAGAGAATATACATTGCAGGGACGGTGGGAGAAGTGCATATCCCAAAAATTATATGTTGTGAAATAAATAATATATACAAATATTTTATCACCCATGTACCTCTTTTATACAATGTACCTTAAGAAGGTCTACTTTCCCGAAAGCTTGTATAAACGTTTTTAAATGAAAAACACTTTTACACTGTCTTGTGATTTTTCTTCAATTAAAGCAATAAGGCGATTATCATTGTCTTAAAAGTAGAATATAAAAACATTTTTTTTTTAGTTCAACGAATACTTAAATATATCATCAAAGATTTATCTTTTTATTCTCGCCTGAGAAATCTAAAAGCATCATTCTATACATATGAGTTTGAAATAGAAAATAGCAATATATTCAAAAATAATCCCAACTTTCATGCGGTATACCATTCAATCGATCCTAGAAACTCTTTTTCTGTGCATTTTTTTGAAACCAAGAATTACGTGATATTAAATTAGTTGATTCTTAAATTGCAATGAACAGAATTAATTCTACTTGCGTATACAGTTATTCAGCTTCGCTATATCATGGAAAAATATCCAACCAAGTGCGCGCAAAAAGTCAAAAGTGAAATTATTTTCGAAATACAAACCTAAAATATCTATACCAAAAGAAAAATTGAACCAAATAAATTGGCCGAATATCGCGAATAGTAAGAGAATCCTAAATTTAAATAACATGCATACCGCATCATTAGAGCAAACCTCTTACTATAATTCTAAGCTTCAATAAATATAAAAAAAGAAACAAAAAACTATGTATCTACAATTAAGGTAAAAAAAAGCGAATCCCAAGATTATTTATGGCCTAAATATTAAGATTTATATATATATATAGTTTAACACTTTTTCAAAATAAATTTTAATCAAATAACTCTGATATATTTGCTACAAACCACAGAAATACTTTATTTATAGAAAATTACCAATATACTTTTTACAAAAAATAATTATCAATATAAATTTCACTTAGAACAAATTTGATTAATTAGGACATAATTAATATTTTAATTACTACTAATTATTTGCGATGTTTCAATAACTTATTAGAAAAAGATTCACTAAATAGTTTGCATGTTTCAATTAAAGTAAGACATTTTAATTATTGGAAACGATTGAGATAAAATTTGAGAGTACTCTAGCAATTTTTTAATTTTAAATCGGAATATATTTGAATTGGCGTGAAAATTACTTTTCAACAGAAACCAAAGAAGCACACAAGTCGTTAGTTATTCCTTAACAAAGTATTGAATACATTCATTTGAAAATGGAAACGCGAATTAAAAAATACTAGAGCTACTCGATCATGCGACGTATAAATTTGAGAACATAATTTTGCCTGAAAATTATCCTGCCAAATTAGGTTATATGAATCAACAATTAAACTTCTTTCAAGGCGTAATTTTATATATTTCAAAATAATAATAAAAAAACAATGTTAGTTGGTATTTTCCCGATAGTTAGTAGTGGACCTTCAGTAAAATTCAGTTGCATAATCAATAAATGCTCTCTTTCATTAATTAAACACTTTTACCTACTTTTTCTTGTTAAACACCTAAAAAGGGTTTGTGTGACCTATAACTCCGTCATGGGCCGTGAAACCTAAGGTAGAACACCGCTATGATCGGGTACCTATATATACACACACACACAAAAGCCTTTATAGAGACACACTGGTCTTATAGAGGATTCTCCCCGAGATTACAAGAGAGATAGGCCTGTGAAAGTGGGGAATATACAGAAGAAGAAAAAGAAAGATTATGTAAGTATGATATATACATACACAAACATATATACAACATAACAACAAAAGCCCCCATTAAGACCCAAAGTCTTACAAAAGACTCGACTGCAGGATCCAAGAAGCAAAGTAAGAAAGAGATAAAGAAGTGAACAAAAACAAAAAAAATAATATTTTTTTTAAAAATAATATATATATATACACATATATACAAATTCACTCAATTCAAAGTAACAGTAACGATGCCTTTTTATTCACTGCCTTGTAAAACCCACATAGATCCAGTGAAAACTTTATATCTTTTATGTAGTTTGTTAAGATATCCTCAACTGTGTCCGGGAATCTATTATCCTGTTTCGAAATAAATGTTTTTCTTTCATCTGAAATACTTGTACAGTGGAAAAAAGTGGGTACCTAAATATATATATATATATATATATATATATATGTAATATATCCAAAGTTATTACACTGCAATATTTGATGTATTACACTGTTGTAGAATCCTGTCGACTTAACCGTTCTGTGACAATATCGTTGCGGAATTTCTTGTTGTTCGATTTGAATGGTGAGGATTGGTTGAAGCGCAGTCGTTGAGTGGCAAGTGAAGCACACAGTTAGGAATAATCAGGACACGTGATGGGGTTTGAAAATAAAAGGCAACTGGGTTGGAGGAAAGAAAGCTTGAGAAGAGCGGAGCGGGTTTTGATTGTTAATTATCTGATCACATGGCGGTGATTGTACTTAGCTACGGGATGAGCAGAGGGAGAGAGGACCAGAGCAGATGTCACCTCCTTGGGAGCCAAAGCACAACTGATCTGAACTCGGTGGGAGCCAAGTCGCTACTGATCTGAACTCGGTGGGAGCCAAGTCGCTACTGACAATTCTTGTCTTTCGATTTAACACCACGAGTTGTCTTCCTTCCCATTGGTCGAAGGATGGAACGTGCCCGTTTTTCTATTGGTTGACCTATTTAGTTATTCCTTCCTAATTGGACCGGCGGCTTTCTTTGGTGAAAGATATGCCCGGCCTGATAGGAAGTATCGGGTGTTAGTTCGACTCTATTTACTTCCGCGGCTATCAAATACGTCCGGTCTTGTTCCGGAAATTGGGCGTCTCTCAAACTTTTATAACTTCTGGTCACCAGATACGTCCTGTCTTGTCCGGAAATATTGGTTTAAACTCAGCTCGCAGGGTTTCCGGGGTCAGAAGGTTAACTGTGACGTTATTAATAATTATGTTCTCTTCTAGATCTACTTCCTATGTCTTTTTGTTACTTTCTTTCCTCCAGTTACCTTATTCTTTATTAAATCTTTGAAAATCATACATTGTACATGCATAGTGGGTCGGGGTGCATACAATTATATACAAATTATGACATATATATATATATATATATATATTAAAAATTTTAAAAAAGGCATTTCCTGACCACGAGAACATGTGCTTTTTAGATGGCAGAGCGCCTTCTAGTGGAATAAAACTGAACTAAACGTTTATTTAACTTGCTCCGTGATATTTGGCCAACCCAATTTCTTGATAAATCAAGAAAAAGCCATCCACGAACGCGTTTCGCGCTCGTCAGCGTGGAGTAGGCTGTAACCACTGCGACCAAAAAGATTTCTGGTCCCAGAGGCTTCCTGAGAAATCAGGAAATGGGTATTTAAGGCCAAATATGCGTAAATACACTGACCACATGAAAAAAACAATAGAAAAATAAAAAGCACATGTGCTCGTGGTCAGGAAATGCCTTTTTTATTTTTAATATCAACACCTGACCCACTTATCTTTTATTTTTTCTATTGTTTTTTCATATATATATATACACAAGTATATATGTTAGGAATATTTTGTTTTGTTGTTTAAAAATATAGAATTGGAGGTGCAGTCGTGAAAAATAGGAAATAAATGATTTACCTTTCAAGTAGTTTTTATTTTGAAATACTTGAGGTAGATTACACATAAAATTATTTTTCACAGTGATATATAATTTATAAAATGAATCCTATAATTCGTGAATTAAAAAAATAGGTAGCTTAATTATACATATTTACAACTATATTTAAAGTGGTATATTCTATGGTCAAAAAATGTAGAATAGTCAATGAATGAAAATAAAATATATGCTTTAAAAAATATATATATATATATAATTGCATTTTAGATTATATAATATTTCCCCCCTGTGAAAAATATTTTTAAAAAGTTAAAATTTCAAAATAAAATTGGCAATTACAAAAATAATTAATTAAACGAAATCAAAATGTCTATAGGAATAATTACAAATTAAACAATGAAATTCAATGTCCATATTTTTCAAAATAAACAAAAGAAAGTTTGTTTAAAAATAATTTATTTAAAAATGAAATTAAAATAAAACTATATATAAGAAATAATAATGATTCTATTTTTATTTATTTATTACAAAAACACGCTATATCCTATGTGTGTTGTCTTGTCTTGTAGGCTTAACCTGAACTAAAAGCTCCTAGCTTTACAGTAATGCTGGAAACTGACTTGAAAATTATAAATTGATAAATCAATACCTTTGTTGCAGTGAACAGTAGAATTGAGTCACAACGCTGGATGGCGAGGCCTAAATTAGAAAACAGTGATGAATAATTTAATACTTATTGAAAGAAATATTTATATAAAAATCACACAAATTAATATTAATACAAATATTATTCAAAACAATTATTAAAATTTATAAGAGATAGTTCTTTTTCAGGCCTGTCAAAACCAAACGTTGGCGTCGAAACAGCTTTTGTTTACCGGAATTGCGGGGGTAATCCTTTTTCTGCTCGCGCATGCGCGGGGGGGGGGGGGGGGGGCAGCGGGTGCAGTGTTGCCAGGCTCGGTTGGCCCAAAAGTACCTATTTTCGCGTCACTCTCCCACCTTGACCTTTTGAACTTTGCTATAAGGTCAATATTAATTTAAAAAAAAAACAAAGAAGGAATTATCTCAAATCTAACAGAATGTTTTATGATTAAATTTTCTCTCAAACTCCACTTAAACCTAATCGGTAACTTGACTTTTCTTCCAGAACGCGTGTAAACTTTCCCTACTTTTACTGGAGTAGTTTTATCTTGCACTGACGCGGACTCCACACCGGATGTTTTCTCCCTGACGATCTCATCTTCCGCTGGCTTAAGCTCCCCGTCGCTTTGCTCTACGTCCTCAGATGGTACTTCCAGTGGGAACAATCGTTGAACTGCACGCTTCATGAATCCAGACTTAGTCTTAACTTCCACAAGTCTTCGCACATTGTCAGTTCCAGGAAACACCTTCGTAATCTTTCCCATAGGCCAGTTTATTTGCTTCCTGTTTTCAACCTCCACAAGGACGATATCTCCAACTTTTAACTGTCGTTGTTTCTTGCGATTGTCGTGATGCACCAACAATCCTAGGTACTCGCTTCTGAACCTCTTACGGAATTCCTTCAGGAGTCGTTTGCGTTTCTCATAGCTCTTCACAAAGTTACACCTGAATTCATTTAGATCAATTTCTCCTTCAGTTCTTGGTTCTCGAAGGAACATCTCTGGGGTTAATGGCACAAGATCATCATTGTCCTCAGCAATGTAGGTGAGTGGTCGCGCGTTGATAACTCGTTCACAGTTTTCGAGGATCGTCACCATTTCTTCGTAGTTGACAACACGTTTTCCCAGCAATCTTCGAAGCAGCTTTTTGGTAAGTCCAACAATTCTCTCGATTCAACCTCCCCACCACGGTGCTGCCGGAGGATTGAGCTTCCATTTCACTCCAAAATTAACTCGATAAAGCTCGTTCCGGAGTCCAACTAGATCGTCCATTATCTGGTAGACTGCAGGGCAACCTCGTCTTGCTACGAACCTCTCTACTGCTCCCACCAATGCTTCCGTCGATAAGGAAGTCACCAGTTTGAGGTGGACCGCACGGTATACGCCACAGGTGAAGATGACGAACCAAACCTTTTTTCCATCTTCCAGATATAAAGGTCCTCCGAGGTCAATTCCTGTCACCTCAAAAACCGCAACATCTCGTACGCGATTTTGAGGCAACGATGCTTCTGGTACGTCGACTCGCTTGGTTTCAAATCGTCGACAGCGAGGACATTTATGAATTACATAACGAACTAGTTGTCGAGCTTTTGGAATCCAGAACTTCTCTCTTAGTACTGATCGCAGCGTCTGGGCTCCACAGTGGTACATTTTCTCGTGGACTGATTTCACAATTAGCTCTGTGACCGGATGATTCGTTGGGATCAAAATTGGCAATCGGAACAGTTCATCGTCATTTCGATTCACTATCCTCGTTTTCACTCTCCATAATCCTTCTTTATCTTGGAACGTGTGTAGCTGCTTCATCTTGGGATCTTCCTCACCGATCGATTCACTCTGTATTATCTTAACTAGGGACTTTTCAGCACTGTCTAGCTTCTCTTGTGAGATGATATCTCCTTTGTATTCGGAGGGCTTGAAACGTAGCATCCACGCTATTACTCTCAGTATTTGTGTTAGAGTCACTTCACGTTTTCCCTCGTATATATTCTGATACCATGGATTCTCCTCGGGCTTTTTGGCTACAAATCCAGCCACCGCAGTCTTCCTCCTCTATTCTTCAATGGCTTCCAGATCATACTGTACTTTTGATACTGGCCAGTCTTCTTTCTTTTCCTGAAGCCATTTTGGTCCCTCCCACCATCCGGATTTTGTGAATTTCGATGGGGATTCACCACGGGATGGGAGATCTGCTGGATTGTGTTCCCCTGCGACATGGTTCCAATCTTCACTCTTCGTAAGTGTTGTGATCTCCTTGACACGGTTGGAAACGAACTGAGCCCAATTCTCTTGTTGTTGTATCCAGTATAGGGCATGACTGGAGTCTGTCCAACATTGAATCTTCTCCGGACTTTCTTCTAAATTTTCCAGAACATGCACCAACAGTCGTGCTCCAATCAAACAGGCTAATAGTTCCAGTCGTGGAATCGTGATCCTCTTAATAGTTGCCAGTCGATTTCTTGCTTCAACGAATCGCACTACTATGACTGACGCATTCTCTATTCGCATGAAGATCACCTTTGCGTACGCTATAGCTGAAGCGTCACAAAACACGTGCAATGTTGTTCTTCCTTTGATAGGTAAGATCCATCGAGGTATCTTGATCTGATCCAATTCTAAAGCTTGCTTCCTCCATTTTATGAACTCGACCCGTCTGTCTTCGTTCAGCGGTTCATCCCATGATTTATTCTCCTTCCAAGCATCTTGAACCATCTTCTTAATCTTGATTGTAGCTGGACAGGTAAATTGAATCGGATCAAAAATGCGATGGCAGGCTGACAAGATACTTCTCTTTGTGATTGATTTTTCTTCATCTATATTTTTCAATGACTGCACATTAATGGCAATAGTGTCAGTCTGAAGGTACCATTTCATACCCAAAATAGACTCTGGATCTTGTTCTGTGATTCCAGGTTCATTCCACATCCAGTCTCGTAACTCAAATTTGGCTTGCATCATGATGTCGGAGGATTCCTTGATAAATATTTTGACATCATGTGTAGATGACAAACTAAGAATGCAGTTGTCGACGTAAACACTTCGGGCAATAAGTTCTGCGCACCTATTATCTTGAAACTGCGGCAGGCTCAAATGATACTTAATGGTTGCAGCTAGCAGAAAAGGCCTTGAGGTAAGGCCTAAGACTACTCGGCAATGCCTGTAAAATTTTAGTGTCTTCTGGTCATTTTTCCACCAAAGGAACCGAAGGAATTCACGATCTTCTTCTCGAACCTGAATCTGGAGAAAAGCTTTTCGTATGTCTGCAATGATGCCATACTTTCCAAGTCTAAACCGCAAGAGCAAATCAGGAATGAGCTCAATCAGGTTGTCTCCTTTTTCCAGACATTTATTTAATGATGGGAGCCCCTTTTTCTTGCAACTTGCGTCGAATACTGGACGAATAGGAGTGGTGTGACTATCCTTGAGCACTGGGCGATGAGGAAGATAACTGCACTCCTCCAATTTATCCTCAACTTCCTCGATGAATTTCTCTTTTTCCCACTCCTCAAAAATAGTATCATACTTCTCATACAGCATCTTGCCCTGGACATTCCTTGTTGTAGTCAGCAATCTATTTTCTGTAGTTCAGCGATTGACCGGAACTGGTGGATGTCCAGCTATCCATGGTAGTGACACGATGTACCTTCCGCTTTCGTCTCGTTTCACGGTCTCCTTGAAATGAGTGTTGGAGGCTTCGATTAAATCTTTCCTAGATTTTGTTTCTGCTGCATCCATGATGCCAAGCACATCTAATTTCCATAAATCCTGAACGTCGAAACTGTTAACGTGAAATGAAGTCACGATCAGGCATGAATCTTCCATGTCTTTCCCTATTGCTGGTCCCATTACTGTCCACCCCAACTTGGTTTCTGTTGCCACAACTCCATTTTTTTGAAATTTATCATTTAAGCTTTTAATTTTACTTATAAAGTTGTTTAATTTGCTGTTAATTCTGTAGAATCTTAAAAATTGTCCAAAATAGATACCTTTAGTGTAATTTTTTGAGATAATTAAATATTGTCTATTATATTTAATAATGTTGAAATCGAAATTTGATATTTTGTCATATACTTTTATACTTTTTTCTTTTAGATTTATGTATAAATCGAGGAAGTTGACTTTTTGATTAAATTTGATTTTTTTCATTATTTTTTATATTTAGATACTGAGGATATATCTTTTCTATTAATTTTGAAAAATTGTTATTATTGAATATAAGAATATCATCTACGTATCGGAACAACCACCAGTTAACATTGTTGAGAGAGAAGAATTCCCTCTCATACCAAAATAACAGGAGGTTGGCCAATAATGGACTAGGTGACGTACACCCATTGGTACTCCTTCTTTTTGATTATAAATTGGATTTTGATATAATTGAAATTAAGGAATGTCTCTAAAAGTAATTTTGCTTTATTGTAGTTAATTACAATGGTTTTGTTGTCATTGTGAATTAAGGGTATATTGAATGCCTTGTCAATTAAAAATTCTGAAAATAGATTAATAATTTTGAGTTTAAGATCCTCCAACTCCAGTTTAGAGAAAAGGTCTTCAAAATCAAAAGTATAAACGGATTTGAGTTTGGGAAGGTTTTTGTTAATAAAATTAATATACATTTTTATTGAGTCTATAAAATTGTATTTTTCTTTATTGCGGATCTGTTTTGTCAAGAATTTTATAGTTGAAGCTAATTGAAGGTCTAAATTGCTCAAATTAGAATTTATTCCAGATGTTCTGGTTCTGAATTTAAGAGGAATTTTGTGAATTTTAGGTATAATATAAATATAAGGTATATAATAGGGGTGGTGTTTTTTTTTTTTGCTATAAATATTTAAAGATTTTTTCTTAGCCTCTAATTCCTTTTTAATTTGAAGCGGGGTTATATTTGATACGCTGTAATTATCGGTGTTGTACATTTCTTCCATAATTAAGTCGTGATATAGATTTTTGCAGGTAACTGAGAAATTGTTAGAACATTTATCAATTGGAGTAATTATATACTCTTCTTGGATAATTTTGATGTTTTCTTTTAATGTTTCAATGTTTGAGGGAGGAAATTTTGCAATTTTCAGTGTATTGTGGTAGTGATCCTTGATTTGTTTCATAATTTCAAATTTCCAATTAAAGAAAGTAAATTCATGGATCTTGAACTTTAGGCTTGTTTTATTAATAAAGAGATCAAGATCTTGGTTGATGCAAAATAACCGTGTTGTCGACACTAACTTATTTGATTCATTATTGACGCGTACATCTGATTTGAGGGGATCGAGACATATTAACTTATAGTTCTAAGAATTTATTATTTTTATAGTTTGAAAATATTGTAGAGAAGAGGTACATCTTGGATTATTGTTTTCAACTACGTAAATGTAAGTTTGGATACGATTAGGTTGATAGTATCTGCCATTTCAAAGACAGGTTGATTGAATTCATCAGACAAAGGATTTAGTCCTTTGTTCTAATAACTTTAGCTTCCCCGCTCCCATATTGACACACACAATTTCAAATTTGATTGTTTTATTTTTTTTTATCTTTTTCTTATAGTTCTAATATCTTATTTTCTTCCAGTTTTAACTCTTAAAATGAAAAAAACACATTTTAAATTAAGTTTGAAAATACAGAAAATTATATTTGCTCAGTTTACTTTCATTATTTAAAATAAGCTTATAAATAATTCAAAAAAAAAAATCTATTTTTTTTTCATCAAGAGAAAAATTGAGCAAAAAATACTTCTCTTTCTCTAATTAGCTTAATTTTATACTTGGAAAATTATCATGGTTCTGTCTTTGCTCTTTTCTAAAAAAACTTTCTCTTCGCTTATTCCTTTTTTTACCCACCCTATGACGTTTAACCGCCGATGCTTTGCTGGTGTTACTTCTTTTTTGTACTACTATATTCTAACTACTTATTTATTACAAAAAAAAAAAAACCTCACATGTTTAAACTAAATTACAAATTTTATAAATCTTGAAATTCTCATAACGGTACTATATATATATATATATATATATATATATATATATATGAAAAAAAATGATAGAAAAAAATGAAAAAGTCAGGTGTTGATATCTATATATATAAAAATGAATGTTTGTATGTTTGTTGGTCTGTTGGTCTGTCTGTTTGTATGCACGGTATACAAATTCGCAGTAGTTCACTAAATCAAACCAAAATTTCCATACATAGGTAAAAAATAACGGGGATGACGATAGGCTATTTTAAAAAATATATAAATCAATTATTAAAACTATATATTCAATTTATTCTACTTAGCTCACGAGCAGCGCCCTCTAGAACGCGTGGCGGCTGACGACGGGGGGCGCCCATTGGCTGGCGGCGAGCACGTGACTTCCCTGCCCCCGCCCCCCCCCCCCCCCCCCCCCCCCACCTCCGAGAAAATGGAATCGGCCGGCTGGCCAGTTCGAGTAAACACCGCGCGCGGTCCTGGCGTTGGTGACACAGCTGTGCCAAGTGTCAAAAAAGCCTCGCGGGTGACCTCCGGGAACTACTTCCATTTTCCATATGTAAAATACATTTAATCGGGTAAACCCGGGCGTTGCCCGGGTCATTCGTCTAGTTAAAAATAAAAATGGCATATCCTAACCAGGAGCACATGTGCTTTACAGAAGGCAGAGCGCCATCTGGTGGAACAGAAATCGACTAAACATTGATTTAGCCTGTTCCCTGATATTTGGCCAACCCAATTTCTTGATAAATCAAGAAAAGCCATCCACGAATTTATTATTTATTATATATGTATAATAATAATAATAATATTTGTTAGAATTACTTAAGAGATAGGGAGAAGAAACGTTATTTAAAATACAAGTGTATAATAATTTTTTTTATGAGAATCACAGATTTTAAATATCAAATATAGTTTAATTATCATGTAAGAACAGCAAGCTAATTTTGTATTGAATAATACCATTAAGATAGGTTCAAACTATGAATATTTGTTATCAAATTTAGAACATAAGAAGTTTGTTTCCAATATATATTTAATAAATTAAGAGATAGAATAGAGGAAAAAATTCCAGCCGAGCCTCGGCCATTACACGTCATATGCTTTGAAGAAAAAGAAAAAACGAAGTGAGAGAGGTTGGTAGAAAAACAGAACTATGATAATGATTTTCCAATAGTTAAATATAATGTAAAATGAAGAAAGGAAATAATTTTTTCCTCTCTCTTCACTCTTAGAGATGATGATTTTTTGTTGATTTAAAAAAAAAAAAAAGTTTATTTTTGAAGCCAATAATAATGAAAATCTAGTATTTAAAAAATATCTGTGTGTTTAAGGATACAAATATTATATTATTTATATTGAGAGAGAGAACCTGAGATAATTTCTATTGAGACATACATTTAAGTGTAATCAACCAAAATAATATTGCAGGCTGATAGCTCCTTATATTTCTTGAGGACTGTATTTTTGTTCCTTTGATAAGGCTTCACTCTGCTGCTGCCTACCCGATGTAATCCCATCAATCCAACACCAACAATATGAGACACACTCTCTAAAACTGACACTCACTTTATTTAAAAACAACAAAACTATTTATACATCTTGGCCTTTGGTCAAAATAATTAAAATAACGTATTTTACAAACACAACATATTAACAAAAAAAATATTCACAGATATACATTTAACTCCTAACATTCTCCCCCGGTTGATGGACTCCATCAAATTCTGAAGGCGCCACCGGCAGCATCACCAGATTGACTAGGGTTCTACGGAGAACTCCCAGTGACGTCTTTCCCGTAGCAACCCACACCAGGCCATCCTTCCCAGGATCATATTGCTCTGCAACAAAAGAAAGCATCTGGCGCCTAGTGAATTCCCCGGGTTTCACCAGGATCTGATTCCGCTATTGTTGGATCCAACGGTAGAGGGACGACATATCTCAGTTCTGGTTCGTTTGACCTCGGACTGATACAGCCGCTCACAAAATTCTTCCTCTGCCGAACTCCGCCGTTTGATGGGGATTCCCTCCAAGCTATCCTCATACTTCACGCTAGTGTGGTACAGCAGGTGCGGACTTCTCTGATCTACAAGAGGCAATTTTCCGGAGATCACCTATCCCAATCTTGTATTCTGAACGCATAATTGGCCGTCTTTCCCTCATGATGTCAGGAAGCAATAATTGTCCATAGACATCAGCGCCCAGAATCATATCAATTTTCCGGCTACGTTCAAACTGTGGATCCGCCAGGGGCAGGGAATGCCAGCTGGCTGGTATGGATAGACATAAGTCCTGGCTAGGCAACATCCCGGTCATTTTGTTCACTACCAACGCATGAACTGGTATTGTCCAACCTGGTTGTGTCAGGAATTCCAATCTACACGACGCCAATTCCCTGACCACCTCTCCCTTTGTTTCATTGATTCCACACACCTGTGCATTGATTATTGTAGTCGTAGCACTCAGGTGTTGGAGTACATCTCTATTGATGAATGACGACTCTCTCTCTCTCTCTCTCTCTGTGTCCCTGGTCCAACAATACCCGAACCATCATTCTTTCTCCCCTGTTGTTCATTACGCGAACCAATGCTGTAGCCAATAGGGCCCTCGGAATTGCCGTGCGTACATGCATCCCTGTGTATGCAACCTCTTGCTCATTCACTGGGATCACCTTATCTTCCAATCCAGTATTCTCCATTTTCTTTTCCAGTGAGTTCTGGGGTTTAATTCTTGGTTGCTGTTGAAAACCACTATGACGGTCTCGCCATCGTGGATAATGTTTGGATCTTCTACAATTCCTGGCATAATGTCCCAGGCGCAAACAGTCAAAACACGCCCCAAGACTCCTCAACTCTCCGGTTCTTTGGGTTACTGGCATTGCACGCCATTTTGGACAATGCTGGATCCAATGTCCTCCTCGACAGATGATACAGCGGGGATCCACCCTTTCGGTCTTACTCTTGACTTCCGCTGCATGCATCCTGGTAACATCGTGCCCGTTGGTTCTCATGCGGGACGATTCTCTTAATCCATCCCTGATGTAGCCCAATCTTTGTTCACGCTTGACCTCCTTTCTCATAAACTCCAGGAGTGAAGTTAGTATTTTGTCAACTGTTGGCGGTAGCTCCCCATCTTCTACATCATATCCCGCCAGCGCACTCCTTTGCCAGGTTCTCAACAGGTCCTCGGGCAAGCTCGATTCTACCATTGGATACAAGAAGTAGGCATTCTGCTGGACATTCACACCTAGTGATTCCAAGGATTTCAAATGGGACTCCAATTGGTCGTACATACTTTCCAGGGATAAGCCCTTCCTTCTTACATTATTAACAACCAACTTCAACAGTTGTCGTACATGAACCTCGGTGAGGATGGTACTGTCGCCGAAGCGGTCTTTCAAGGCTTTTATTACTTACGGGTAGTTTTCCTTGGTCAGAAGATAACTCCTCACTAATCTCTCCGCTCGAGTCCCCTGTTTCATTGATTGCATCAGATATCGGAACTTGTCTACCTCCGATATTCCCGGGTTTTCATGAATCGTCTCAAATTGAGACCACCATCCCAGCCAATCAAGACATGTACCGTCATATATTGATAAGGATATCTTTGGTAGTCTACACGCTGCCAAACTCTCCTGACCCGTTTTAGCAGAGTCCCATTCGCCCGTAATCTTGTGTCCAATGTCTCTGGATTTAAGGTATTCATTGACTTTTCTTTCAGTCGCGACTAGGCTTTTCTCGTACTGTTTCACCATCTTTTGCTCTTTGTCCAAATCTTGGGATGTAACTGACTCGTCAGTTAACATTATGTCCTCTACCTGTGCATCAACCTCACCTAATCTTTTTTTTTGCCCTTATTTTCTAAGATTCTATAACTGTCCCTTATTGCTTCCGACGATGGACATTCCTTCTCCAGTACCGTTTCAATCTCCTTCACACCTCTCGTCACTGAGGCTCGCAGCAGAGTTTTCTTCTTTTTAATCAATTCCATCCTTTTCTTCTTTTCTTAAAATTTGCCTACTTTAAATTTTCACTTTAAATTTCCATAAATCCCCTTTGAACAATATTCCAATTAGAGCCGTATTTGCCTATTTATAATTCTTTTTTCTTTCATCAGCCAAATATTCAATTATAAGTTCTACAATTTATCTTCTTGTATTTCAACTTCTTCAACTTTAACTTCTTTGTCTTTATCTTCCTTGACTCTTTCAAATCCCTAGGTCACTGCATCCGGCTCGAGGGACCAAATAATGATAACTCCTTATATTTCTTGAGGACTGTATTTTTGTTCCTTTAATAAGGCTTCACTCTGCTGCTGCCTACCCGATGTAATCCCATCAATCCAACACCAACACTATGAGACACACTCTCTAACACTGACACTCACTTTATTTAAAAGCAACAAACCTTTTATACATATTGGCCTTTGGTCAAAAGAATAAAAATAACGTATTTTAAAAACACAACAGATTAACAAAAAAATAAATATTCACCGATATACATTTAACTCCTAACACAGGCAAAATCAACAAATGTTCGCAATACAACTACCATATTGTGTTATTGACTATCTAGAAGTGAATATGAATTATTTTATTATGGAAAAAAAAATAATTTTAAAGTTAAACTATATATATATTTTTTAAAATTAAAAAGGCATATATTGTATCAAAATATAAGTTATTTTACCAATATTTCAGTCGGCTGAACGCTAAACTTTATCAACGTATTATAACATATTAATGTGTGTCTCATATCAACCAATATATATATGTCATAAAAAAGACGTATTCTAGTTACGTTACCAATTCATGCAGTCGTGGATGGAAATGAATGATAACTTTTTTCCCAAAATTGTATTTATTTTTTGATTATTTTTTAAAGCAAACAGTTTTTGCATACCTTAAACTAACAATGTTATTATTATTATTTACAAAAAAAGCAAATTAGGTTATATTCCTTTTGTTAAGGATTCCTGTTCATTTTAAAATTTAACTCTGTGATTATAGAATTTTAATTATTTTATGAATAATAAAAATCATATTTTTATTATGTCATTTCTTCCCTCCAAGCACAAAAATTAGGGATTAATTTTCAAAGTTAAAAAAATATATCATCATTATTTACATAGTTTATCAAATAAGATGGAGGATACCAACTGAAACTATATCAATGATGCTCTTTATTCCTTCTACATATTCTTATTTGTACCTTTGTTTTTGACAGTAGCTGAAAATTATCCAATTTATTTGAATTTATAGGTGTCTCCTTCCTATAATTCATAAGGGGATTTACCTCATGAATTGAGTAGCCCTTTTCAGGGCTCTCAAGATTCAAAAGGTATTTTGCCACATGCCAAAAAAATATATATTTTTGAAAATCACAGATTTATTTCTCATAATGACCAATTGGTATCCAACATCTTGTTTCACATTTATTTGATTTGATCAAAATAAAAACATAAAATAATGGGTTATTTACTTCCATATAATAAAAAAAATATTTACACATGAAGTTTTATTATTTATTTTAAAAAAATGTTCGAATATGAAATGTTCCATATAAAATTTGTGAGGGAAAATTATATAGAATCAGATAAATTAATTACTCAACAAATAAAATCAAAATGTAAAATATTTACAACAATTGTAAAGAAAAGTGTCAAGTTATATCTAATATATTATTTATAACTCAAAAAAAAATATATATAGTCCTCTATTGTCTTTGAGTGTTTTTAAAAGCTCATTTTTATATTGAAATATTATACCTTATTTGTGTACAAAAATTATATTCTCAAGCTTTATTTTTTAGGCGTAGTTATTTTTGGTATTGTGTTATTTATGTTAAGATTTTCCTGCCATTATTTAGTAAGAAGAGGGATTCTACTTTTCACTACTCAGGTGCCACTTGTTGATTCGGTTTTTTCTTTAAAGTGGGTATTTTACTTTTTGTCAGTTTTAATTCAAATCCTTCTTTTGGGTAGTATGGCCTCAATTTGGAGGAATGAATTACCATGGTAGTTTTTCCTAAATTAGATTGGGGTTTATCAATTTCATAATTGACTGGGGATATCTGTTTTAAAATTGTAAATGGTCCAGACATTGGAGGCATTAATTTTCGGTTATCTGGATGGTAAAAGGTTTGCAACCAAACTTTATCGCTTACTTTAAAAGATGAAATTTTAATGTATTATAGGCATTTGTTCTGGCAGTGTCTCTATAGGGGGGTAAAATTCTGATTCTTTTAAGGGGGATCATAAGGGAGCTTACCATACAAAAGGTAAGTAGGAGTATAGCCTGTTATGGAATGGGGAGTATTATTATATTCATTTAGTACTGAATCTAACAATATCGTCCATGGTATAGATTTTCCTTTCAAATTATTGAATTTAAATCTTAATCTGATTATTATGGTTTGGTTAAGTCGTTCATTTAACCCATTACACTGAGGTCTTGATGATGAAGTCAATAATTGTTTAATGTTATTGTTAATCAAATATTTTCTAAATCTTGGTGAAGTAAATGATGGTGCCCTGTCACATAAAAATTGTTTTGGTTTTTGTATTTGAAAAATTTTGTTTAGGCAATTTATATATGAGTCAGTAGTTTGACCTTTTGAGGGGAAAGCCCAAATGTATCTAGTAGCATGATCTACGATGATGTGAAGGAATTTCTTTGTAGAATTATAGTAATTTAGTCCACCTACTGTGTCTATAGACACGAGATCAAAAGGATCCTTAGCTGGGGGAGACTTTCCAAAAGACCAAATTTCTTCTGATGAGATATCTTATTGAGTTGACACACCTCACAGTGTTTTACATAATTAGAAATATCTTGAATTAGGTAGGGCCAATAATAGATAGGGGAAATTAGATTTAACATTTAGATACTCCTATATGGCCGTAATCTTGATGAGCTCTTATTAATACTTTTTTTCTTAATGATGGTGGAACAACACTTTTGATTACTCCTTTTTTCCTTATTGTTAAAAGTCCATTAAATTTCCTATATTTCCTATCATTAATGCTATCATCAAATTGAGCTTGTTCTAGTTCTGGGTTAGAAACAAAATGAGCTATAGGGTATCTGCTGAGAAATTCAGCTTCTTTATTTTCAGTTCCTCTTATGTGTTTTATCTCAAAATCAAACATTGAGAGCTTTAAGCTCCATATAAATAATCGTCCTTTTGGGTTCTTTATGTTCTTCAAGTACTTAAGACAAGCATGGTCTGTATGGATGGTGAAATGCACGCCATCTAAGTAGGGTAAAAAGAAATCTACAGCATCTATAATAGCAAGGCATTCTTGCTCAGTTACACAATAGTTTGATTCATAAGATGTCATCCTACGGCTTCTATACGCTATTGGCTTTAAAAGCCCATCGGGTTGTTCTTGTTTTAGGATAGATCCGATCTGTTCTTGGCTAGCATCCGTGTAAATATAGGATATTTAGGATTATAGATAGCCAATATAGGTTTTGAGGCTATTATATTTTTTTAATTTAGAAAATGCGGTTTCGCATTCTTCGTCCCATTTCCATTTTACATCTTTTTTCAACAAATTATTCAAAGGGAGTCTGAGTTTAGCATAATTAGGGATAAATTTCGAGTAAATGTTAATAGGTCCTAAAACTCGTTCTAAATCCTTTTTATTCCTTGGGAAATTCAATTTTCTAATCATTTCTATATTATTAGTGCCGGGTGAAAATTGATGGTTTGATATTTCATATCCTAGAAAAGATATCTGATAAGTAGCGAATTTACATTTACTTAGTTTTAGCTTAATATTTTCCTTGATGCAAATATCTAAAATTACTTTTAAATATATAATGGCTCAAATGTTCCTGAAAATTATTTGAAAATATAATGAAGTCATCGAAATAATTCATGCAAAAATCAACATCATATTTATTTAAAATTTGCCTTAAAACTCTTTGGAATTGACTTGGACTATTTTTTAATCCAAAAGATAATTTATTAAATTCGTAAAGTCCGTGAGTGGTAGTAAAGGCTGTGTATTCTTTATCATCTGGGTGTATATCTAAATGGTTATAACCTGATAAAAGATCTAGTGTAGGGAAGATATTAGCTTCTGAAAGCTTATCTAATATAATATCTGTTCTTGGTATGGGCTCAGAATCTCTTTTTTTATATCATTGAATTTTCTGTAGTCTATTACTAGTCGAATTTTACCTTCATTTCGCTTATTTACCAACATAGCAGGGGATGCATAGGAGGAATAAGATGGTCTAATGACATTATATTTTAAAAGTTTTCTTCAATCTGTCTTTTAATTTCAATGTTGTCCGAGAAGGAAGGTCTAAAAGGCTTTAATGAAATAGGTGTTTGTGAGGTAAGTTTAATTCTAATTGGATCTGCTTTAATATGTCCTATATCCATTTTATGGGCAGCAAAAGCTTCCTTATTTTCTTTAATTAATTTTATTAAATCAGATTTTTCATATGGTCAAAGTTGTTCATCAAATTCTACACAATTAAATTTCTAAAATCATTTTTATTAGGAGGAATAATAGATGGAAATAAAGGAATTACGTTATGATGTGTATAATTATTATTATTAGGGTTATGGTATAATTAACATTAAGAATTCTACCAAATTGAGTAATTGTAAACTTTTGAAAATCAATTTCTAATTTAAATAACCTTATATGGTATAGAGAAAACAATACATATTGCAAATCAATATCAGAGGAATAAAAATCAATATCTCTAGTAATAGATCCTATAGTTGTATTAATATTAATTTTTGAATTTATATTTAGTATACCGGATGTCTGATTAATAAGTGGTAAATTATTAAAAGCAACATAGTTTGGTTGAATCTTTTCTAACATGTGTTGAGGAATTATAGAGAATGGTAGATGAGATATAGCCACGTTTGAAGTGTAAAAGGGAGATCAAGAGGAACGTGGTGAGTTTCTTTATTGAGCGGTACACAAGCTTTCGGACGTCACCCGTCCTTCATCAGGTGTTGACATGAATAAGAAGGAGATGCTATATTTATAAGCGACAGTTTAAAAATATTAAAAACAATCTGATGCACGCCCGCGAGAGCACATGCTAATAACAAAAAATATAAAAAATTATTTTCAATTTTACTGTGTATAAATATCAGCCCGTTGAAAATCTGCATACCTAAGACGAAGTGAGAAAGGCGGACAACGAGAGGCGAAGACAAAAGCAAGAAAAAACAAAAATAAAAATAAAAAATAAAAATAGAAAATCAGTGGAATAAAGATAAAGTTAAAAGTTACGAAGAAGGTGTATCTGAGGTAGAATAAAAAACAGAATATTGGGGCGGGAGGTCAATCTTTCTGTTGAGGCTGGGGGTAGTATTAGAAACAAGGGCCTCAAGAACTAAGCGTTGGTATTTGTTTGCTATATCGCTATAAACGGGGGTTGTATTGTCGAGATTGAAGGAATGTCCGGACTCGGCGATATGTTGGTATATGAGCGATTTTTTGTCTTTCGAGCGGATGTTACGGGCGTGTTCACTGGCTCTGATGGCGATTGTTCGGCCTGTTTCTCCAATGTAGTGTAAATCGCAATCGTTACAGGGAATTTTGTAAACGGCGTTGGAAAGGGATTGGGGGTTACGTTTGGCGGAGCTTTTTGTGATAGGATGTCTTAAGAAGGTGTGAAGGGAAGGTGTGCACTTGTAAAAAGTGCGAATGCCGTATTTACGTAAAAAGGAACCAATACCGGAATTCGTGGTGGAGTATGGGAGGACGCAGGTGCTTTTAAATACAAGAGGAAATAATTAAATACAAAAAAGAACCACACCTCTTGTATTTAAAAGCACCTGCGTCCTCCCATACTCCACCACGAATTCCGGTATTGGTTCCTTTTTACGTAAATACGGCATTCGCACTTTTTACAAGTGCACACCTTCCCTTCACACCTTCTTAAGACATCCTATCACAAAAAGCTCCGCCAAACGTAACCCCCAATCCCTTTCCAACGCCGTTTACAAAATTCCCTGTAACGATTGCGATTTACACTACATTGGAGAAACAGGCCGAACAATCGCCATCAGAGCCAGTGAACACGCCCGTAACATCCGCTCGAAAGACAAAAAATCGCTCATATACCAACATATCGCCGAGTCCGGACATTCCTTCAATCTCGACAATACAACCCCCGTTTATAGCGATATAGCAAACAAATACCAACGCTTAGTTCTTGAGGCCCTTGTTTCTAATACTACCCCCAGCCTCAACAGAAAGATTGACCTCCCGCCCCAATATTCTGTTTTTTATTCTACCTCAGATACACCTTCTTCGTAACTTTTAACTTTATCTTTATTCCGCTGATTTTCTATTTTTATTTTTTATTTTTATTTTTGTTTTTTCTTGCTTTTGTCTTCGCCTCTCGTTGTCCGCCTTTCTCACTTCGTCTTAGGTATGCAGATTTTCAACGGGCTGATATTTATACACAGTAAAATTGAAAATAATTTTTTATATTTTTTGTTATTAGCATGTGCTCTCGCGGGCGTGCATCAGATTGTTTTTAATATTTTTAAACTGTCGCTTATAAATATAGCATCTCCTTCTTATTCATGTCAACACCTGATGAAGGACGGGTGACGTCCGAAAGCTTGTGTACCGCTCAATAAAGAAACTCACCACGTTCCTCTTGATCTCCCTTTTACAAGTATAGAGAATGTACAGCCAGTATCTACGAGAGCTATAATACCGATATTATTCATATTCAGATTTATATACAAACCTTGTCGTCAGGAGTGTTGAGGCGGAGCTGGTCGGCATTCGCTCGAAGGGGCTGCTGTCTGCGTCAAGGTATCCATGGATCGAGACGGCACGGACATGAAGCTTGCAGCTGGGGAGGCTTGTACGGCCTTCTCCCGAAACCAGCACCTATTCTCAGGATGGAAGCGTCCGGCATGTCCCCGGTTCAGGCAGATTCGGCAGGGACGTCTTTTAGAACCATAATCAATAGGGCTTCTACCTGGATGTCTCCATTGCTTTTGTTGTACTTCTATTCTTGGGGCTGTTTCCCTTTTAAAAGATGAATCCTCCATTTCCTTATGTCGATCAATCATTTCTAATTTAGATACTAAGGCGATCCATTCTTCTGGAGTGTCCACTTTAGATGTGATAAACAGTTTTCTTAAATCAGTTGTTAACCCTTTTGTCAGGCCTTCTATTCAATTTTCTTTTGTAATCTTTGCTTTAGAAGCTAGGGACGTTTTTTCCTAAAAATAATTTTCAATCCCCTTTTCTGGATCATATTTTAATTCAATAAAGGCAGTGAATGGATTAACTTCTTGTTTATAGAAATGAGACAATAATTTATTTTCTAGTTCAGGCCAATTTGTGATTAGGGCTTCAAATCCCGGTACATATTTTCAATCCCGGGATTCGGGATTGCTTTTTTCTCAATCCCGGGATATCCTGGGATTGAAAAACATTTTCGTCTTTCTACGCCAAGAGGTATATCGTTTCGTTCGTTATATTTTTATTTTTTTTATATAGTGCCAATAACGTGGCACTTACTTCGATGAAAACAACCTGAAAGCCATATATTTTGCGCCTGCTTATGAACTAAATCATTGCTTTTGGGTTACAGTTTGAAATTATCTGTCAATTACTGTACACACATCTGGAAAAAAATTACTGTTCTTGGAACTCTTAGACCACATCTCTTAATGTAGTGTTGGGCAGTAATCCATTCAAAGTAATACATTACCTTGTAATTACGCTTACTTTGCAATGCATTACTTTGCAAAAAAAAAATTAATTGCATTAGAATGTAAACATAATTACTCGTAATTCTATATATAATGATAGCAATTGTGATTAAAATTACTTGTAATTGTAATTATAGCAAATGTAATAATTATTATTTGCAATTGTGATTATAGAAAATGTAATCATTATTGCATTTTACCCAACTATGTATTAATGTTTAGAAAGAAGACAGCACCGTTTTAAAAACCATGAATTACTTTATTTTAAAGGTAAAAATTCAATTTCGAGAAAGATTTGAGCGTAGGAAAGATAATTTGTCAAGAGTGTCATCATGCAAACTAGAACGTATCTTATTGCATAGGTATCCAGAGGAGGAGAAGACTCTTTCCAATTCCACAGACGTTGGAGGAATTGTCAGCAAGTATTGATACACACTCTCTAAATGGGGTCCTCGTTTGCCTGACTGAGCAGCAATATTAAGTTCGTGGTTAATCATAGTTAAGTAGGATGCGGAGTCTGGTGTAGGTATTGCAATTGAAGTTGATGAGGCAGCCTCAATAGCTTCTTGCAATCGGCGCTCAATTGTAAGATGGTCATTCGATTGTAATGGCTCATGGCGTTCTTGTAAACTCCGAGGAAGTTGCGAATTATCAGCCTGAATTTTTTCTTACTTCGGCCATTTGTTCCTGTAACGGTTTAAGACGCAAAAGCAATTTCACGCTAAAGTCTTTGACCATCTTCTTTTTTTCTAACTGTGCTTGCGGATTGTGCAGATATTGGAGGACTAAAGATGTTTTATTGCATCGCTCTTCTAAAATTCTCTTTTGAAAAGATTTTTGCAGATCTTTGCTGAGAGAATGAGATTGTGCTTGCAGCTCCTCTAGAAGAAACTTTACTGTTGCTTCTGCAGTCAAAAGCGTAGCGTCGCGTCTACAGATAGCCGCCACAGCTGCCCGAAATGGTTTCAGTGCGGAAATTACTTGCGTCATGATAGCAAAATCTTCATCAGTTAGACGGACATTTGCATTCACATCTATTAGCGCCTTCTGAATCGCTGACTTCACACTGAGAAGTCTCTCCAACATGTTCAATAAACTATCCCAGCGCGTTCTGCAGTCGAGAATGAGACACATACTGGTGGAAATGCGATTATCTTGTCCCATGTAGTTCAGTAAAATCTCGTTCTTCAGCGACGATCGTTTGAACAATTTCACAACCACACGAGCTTTTTTCGTCACTTCATTTATATTTTTCTTTGAAAATACTGGAGATTGTGGATAAATTGCTTCAGGACATGAGGGATGTGCTACCTCTAGGCTAACGTTAAATGGAGAAGTGTCCTCATTGTCATCCTCGGAAAGGTCAGATTCTGCTTCATTTACTTTTGCGGAAACGAATTCAGGAACAACCCTCTCTTTTTTCTTAGCATAAAGTACATCCATCACAGCCAGATGGAGACCATGCGCGTAGCAGAGCTGTTGTAGTGGACCAATAATGTGACCCTATTTTACCATTATTGCGCACCCATCAGTTGTAACACACACAATATCAGTTTCGAAGTCGATTCCAAACTCCAAGAGCTTAGCACCAATGACATATTTGCATTGTTCAGAGGAAAATACTCCAGATATTCGAGTCAAGCCAAGATTCCACACCTTGGTACGGCTATGAATATTACGCTTGCTTCTGATTGACGTCCATTCATCCAGCGTAAGGCTGAAAAGTTGCCCCTTTTCTTTCTCCATCTGAAGCTCTCGAACGACCTTCTCACGAAATGTGTCCGCATAACGACACACTTTAATCTTAATGGTCTCTGCGGAGAGAGGAATTTCATGTCCAAGAGCATTGAGGCACTTGCGTAGATCCTTAGATGTGACAAAAACGGAAAATGGCAATCCGTCGAGAGCTATCATTCTAGCTAGCACAGCATCAGTCGATCGATCGATGGAAACAGACGAAAAATGATCGAGAATTGATATCTTGGGGGTCTTTTTTGCAGGGGTCTGTGTATCAATTTCGTCTTTAACTTTTCTCTTCGAAGTTTCGATTCCGTGGACCGCCTTCTGGTGTACATGCAGCCCTTTTGTAGACCCACCGACGCATTTCAAAATCCTTTTGCACGCTATACACTGTGCATTTTGTCCAGATCCGTCTCGTAGGTAATAGCACCAGATTCCTTCTGATTTAAAAGGAATAAACTTCGCCATCACAATCAAGAAGTGATAAGCTTACTGTTTTAATGTTCACCCATACAGAGTTCAAAACAACAACTACTCACCCGTGCAGGCACGGTCACGCTCCGCCACGTCACGTGGGAAAACATCCAATGTTCTCAGCACACTTACCAAAAATGTCCGACGCGTTTTCTATTGAGAAATAACAAGGTCCGATAATATTGTTTTAGAGACTTTGGTTTATTTTCGTATAAGTTGAAAACTACTTTAGGCTGATACTTGATAGTGACGAAGCATTTAATGAAATGACATTAAATAAATTTAATTTAAATTAAATGAAAAAAAGCTAGCGAGGGTTTCACAAAATGAACAGCAGAGCAGTGCGTTCATGATGACCCATGCATACAGAGTACAGGATGGAGAGTATAAACATAGATTTTAAAAAAAATATATATAAAACAATTTAGAGCCCAGATAAGAGGTTAGTGGCGAGTCCATGTTACACGCAGGTCCGCCACAAAAATAAAGGGATGCCGCTACTATCTAAGAAGCCACTATTTGCATGTCATCAAAATAATTTCAAATCTCTCAGAAAAAACGACCCGAAATGCATCTGTATAAACAAAACGTCAAAAGTTTGCTATCTCATCATCTGTTTGATTACCAAAATTATAGATAAGAAAAAAATATTTTTGCGCTGGTTTTCATGCACAAACCAGTAATCCCGGGATTTTTCGAGCAGAATCCCGGGATTTCGGGATCATTATTTGGCTCCGGGATCCCGGGATTGGAAGCCCTATTCGTGATATCCAAGCAAGTCTCCACATAAAAATCAAAAGCCTCTTCTACTAAAAAATCTCCAACATTTTTCAATTTCCAGGTATCATTTAATTCTTCTAAGAAAGCATTCTGATTAAAATATTTGAGCCACGATTTTAGGGCTAGACTCTTCCGTTAGGGTTAAATTTATATACGGTTAGTTTAGTGTTATCTTACATATTTCTTTCTATTTGTAATATGTTACTTCTACTTCTGTCTTTTAACTTTGGCATTTATATTTAATATACATATCGCTTCAAGAATGGCACCAATTTTACGACAAACTACTCTCATCCGAAACATCAACAGAATATATTCTTCCTATACTAAACACGCTTTCAGTGGATACAGGCTTATTGGCGGAATTTATAATGAGGGAGATAACGGAAGAAATCTCGCGTTTAAAGAACTGTAAAGCAGCTGGAATCGACGAGGTACCGAACGAAGCAATCAAGCTCCTTCCCCACAGTTACTTGCTGTTACTCAAGGATCTATACAACAGAATACTAAGATCAGCTGTATCCCCATCCTCCTTCTCGAAGTCTATTATCCATCCGATTTTTAAAAATGGCGATTATGATAATCCATCCAACTACCGCGGAATCTCACTGCTGAGCAATTTCGCGAAACTATTTATAGCAATACTTAGGTCCCGCCTAGTCAAATGGATTGAAACTAATGATATTATCCCAGAGAATCAAGCGGGCTTTAGATCTGCTCACTCATGTCAAGATCATATTTTCATATTGACATCTGTAATCCAACTTGCCCTAAGGAAGAAAAGAGGTAAATGTTACTCCTTCTTCGTAGACTTAAAAAAAAAAGCTTTTGACACGGTTCCTCACGCATTGCTATGGACAAAACTAGTCAAAATAGGACTGAATCACCGATTTGTCAACTTAATTAAATGTTATTATGAAGACATGAACGCTGCGGTTCGTTGGAACAATTCTATCACTGAATTCATTGAAATTCGTTCTGGGGTGCTCCAAGGTGACCCACTATCCCCATGCCTATTCCTGCTCTTTATTAATGATTTGATTAAAATTTTTGATGACTCGGGGTTGTCAGGAATATATGTGATATCTTGGGACCTCTGGGACCAGTGTTACCTGATGCTAGACGAACCTCGATGTCAACTCTACCGTGCAGTCGTGGTGGAAGGCGACACAGCTGGGCCAAAGGTGAAATAAACAAACAGAGATTCCACTAAAAGCGTCTGACGTCAAGAAGGAATGGGATGAGGAGAGAGGGAGATCTTTAGAGCAAGTGTTACCTTGTTGAGAGCCAAGCGTATACTGCCTATTCTAGGTTCTCGGTTTAACACCAAGACCTGTCTTCTTTCCCATTGGTCGAAAGGTGTCACATGGCCTTTTTCTATTGGTTGACCTATTTAGGTGATGTCTTCTGATTGGTCTTTGCTACTGCCTTTGACGGAAGATACGTCCGGTCTTGTTCCGGAAATACGGGGCGTTACTCGACTTTTATGGTTTCCGCGGTCACAAGATACGTCCGGTCTTGCCCAGGAAATATTGTCTTGTAAATTATTTATAGTTGGGCTAGTTTTAAGCCTCTTTTGCTAGGCCTTGCTTCGACTTCTGTCCTAAGCCTGATTAGTTTTAACCTTAATTTTCTCCTGTTAGTCTCCATTCCTTCTATCTGTACAGTTGCGATACTTTATTAGATTCTTACGCGGTACAGATTGATGTTAGTTGAGGCTTTCTATGTGCAGTACACAAGAAGTTATATACAGTCATGGGGTGGAACATGTGGTAGTAGATATCTAGGCTATTTACAACAATTCCATGGTCTTAAATCATCACAGATGGCCCCGGATGTGAGAGGGTTCATATGGAGGGATTTAAGAGAGCGGAATAGGAAGACTGTTATTAAGGAAGTAATTTTTAAAAATTAATTGAAATGAGTTGGTATATAACATGGGGTTGATTTCTGTATATCCATAAGAGATAATAAAGCATAAACAACTAATATTAAACATACAAGTAAAAATAAAAATATGAATAAAATATTTAATAGAGAACATATAATGATTATAGGTAAAATTATAAATGATTGGATGGGTAAATCATGATCTCTTCGTGATGGGCATTAGAAAGGGTTGAGGGGTTAGTTATTACTTGGTTGCGGCAATGTCACTTTGACTCAAGTCCCAAACCATTTAATGTGCACGGCGCGGAAAACCTAGGCCATGTTTCACATGTAAATTTAAGGACCTAATAAAGTTACAGTACCACAATCGAAAAGTAAGATAAGGGGGATTGTTATGGGTTTTAGTAATTAGTCGTTAAGACGTACGCATGCAGGATAAATGAGGGCGTAGATCAGTGACCAGAAATAAAGTTTTAATTAGAGTCGTCAGGGGCTTAGCGAGAAAAAGAGTAAAATAAAAAAAAAAGATGTGCCAGCGTGTGGCATGAGAGTGCCCTGGAATTAAAAAAAAATACAATTTGCACGTATCCAAGCCAGAAGTAGGGATAGGTAAGTCTGGGGGACGGTGTGTCAAGATTGTTAATTACGAAATCAAAGTAGGTCAAGTCTAGCCTGCGAAGGAGTTAAAAGTTCCTGCGGAAAAGGGTTAGTATTTATTAAGAAGTAACCTTTAAAGTGGTTGTTTAAGAGGTTATTGAAGATTGCCCTGTTTTTAGATCGTGATTTTTAGTTTGATTATAAAAAAATATATCATTGAGATATGAAATTGCGAAATTACGGCTTTGCATATAGCGTTAAAGGATTTGAAAAATCGAAAATAGAATTGCGAAGTTAAATGCAAAGTAATCTTTTAAAAAAAGTAAAAATAGTGATGATATGATACAAAGATTAACACACTACAGCAGTATATAAGGGGTAATAGAAAGTGAAAATATTAAATGAAAATTAATAATGAGCAATAATATACTCGATAGCATTGAACATGGTAGCGGAAGATGAAACAATGTAAATAACATCTAATTTATAAATTGAGAAAAAATATAAAATGACAAAAGGCAAATTAGTGATATAAACATGAAATATAAACTTGAGATTATTAGATATGAAAGATAAAATATAAAGTTGATTATAAAATAGAGTCATAAAGCAAAAGTAAATAAGTTTTGGTAAAGAAAAATAAAATAAAACGACAATAATCTAAACTGATTGGTTGACGTAAAACAAAAAAAAAAACAATTATAAGAGCTAGATAATGATTATATACAAGATATTAAAATGAAAATTTAAAAAAAATGTTCATCGAGAAAGAAGAGTAAGTAAGATTATACATAGAAATTATATATCGTGAAAGAATGGACAGTTGTAGGCCAAATGTAATGTTCCTGTTTTTTAGGATGGGTGGAGCGAGCTTTAAATTGTCCTCGATTGATATCTTTGTTCTTGTTGGCCTAAGTTGTTCTAACTTATCGAATTTGTTTTATGTTTGACGTGACTCGTGGGTCACATTATTTCTAACTGTAAAACTAACTGAGTCCTAATGTTGTCGATTTTTTGTTCCCTGCGCCACGTTTAGGTGAAAACGTGATTCTTCCTAAAGCGGCATTTATTCTGTGTGTGCAGGAGAAACACGGCGATCTATTCTAACCGATAAAGGGTTGTTGTTGTTGTTTTTTTTTTTTTTTAAACATGTGTGGGTGTGTGTGATTTTTAGGTAAAATGTTGTCTTTGGCACGCACTAATATTTGATTTAATAGGTAGCGAAAATCCATTAGAGTGACATCGGGGTGGCGACGGGCCGTAACAAGATGTCGGCTGTTTGTTTGTTCGGGGGCGAGGGGGAGCGAACCTATTTTTAATGTGATTCCGAATTTAGGTCAGGCGGGCTCCTTGCGGGGCTGCTTGCTTTCTTTCGACTTATTGGAAGATATCTGCATTAAGGTGCAGAAAAGGCGCTGAACAAGTCGGGGGTATAAGACGGGATTTCTGCGCGTCAAATATTGTGGGACATAAATGGCCGAATTCTATCAAGTGGACATCAGGTGTTACGCGAGGTGTTGGAATTAGAGGCTGGGGCGCGAGGAATAAGATATCTTCTGTATAGTATTTAAGTTTGTTCACATGAACTGTATCATCTTCTTTATTTAGGGGTCGATTGGGTCTGTTAATTCGGACTACGTTCGGAGATATAATTTCTAAAATTGTAAACGCAAAAGCGTTTTGATTTGTCACGTTTGGTGACAAGCGTTATGGGATTGACATAGGGAGATACAGAGGTTGTAATTATCCGGTGTGTTCAAGCATTTGTTCGATTTGTGTTTGTATTTCGAAAATTCGGATATTGTAGCTGTTGATATTAAATCGAATGGTTTTTGGCGGACTTAGTAAAAATGTTATTCATTGATATCAGGTTAGAAGTGAATGAAATTGCGACTATCGACGTGGACACGTTTTGAGGTTAAATGTGTCACAGGCGTGATGAAGGCGTCTTTGGCCTGAAGATTGAAAGAGTTTTGTGGTGTGGCGCTGTGACACGAAGCGAAAAAATTGTAAATGAAAGGTGTCACGTGAAGTCTTTGTTTTGTACAAAATCTAACCTGTTTTACTAAGAATAACAAATTTACTAAAGTCATGGGTGCTGGTTGTACGAACATATCGATAATTTTTATTGTTAGTGGATATGACACGTTTAATGTGAAAAAAAAAAGATTGTGTGTGTTTAGTAGGGCGACGTTATGGAGCTTGTGTGGTTCGAAGTCGCGCATTGAAAATTGTTGCCAATTGGAAAAAGTGATGTGAGAGGGTGTTGTGTATTTTGTTAAGAGCGATTTGTCGATATTTAACTATGCATGTAAAAGGAAGGAGTGTAGTTATGTGGGAATTTAACGATTGGAATAGTTTTGGAAGGCTGTGACTTAGGTTAGTTCTGTCTAAAGTTATGAAAGAAAAGGACATAGGGGCGTTGAAAATGGGATTAGGAACATTACAATAAGACCAAATAAGAGCGTTGGAGTTCACCACGTGTGAGCAACCCGTTACAGGAGGGGAAAATTTAGTAAATGGGACAGTTGTATTAACCTGTCCATGGGACACGTGTTGCTTGCACGAGGTGAATTGGTACAAGGTAGTTGGTAGAGGTACATTATCTTGATACAGGAGTAGCTGAGAACAGTTTATAATTAGTAGAAACCTTTTTATGGAGTTGAGGGATAAGATGCCAAAAGGCAAGGATGTATCTAAGATATAGAATTTTAAATTCGGCATTATATTACCTATTTTTAAGTTCAAAAAGATATAGTCTATGGTGAAAATATTGTTAGCTATGGCATTAATAGTTATGTTAAATGGATGGACAGGTATTTTTCTTTTACAAACTGATTTCTATTATTTTAAAAGTATTCTGCCTAATTATAGCGATAGATGCTTCTGTATCAAGTAGTAGAGGTAGGTTTACATTATTGGATAGTTCAGCTCGAACGAGCAATTGTTCAACAAAAGTTATGTGAGGAGGAACCTACTGTTGTGCTGTCTTGTATGTCGGGACAGTCCTGGTCTGTTGTCATAGTTGGAGGTTCCTTGGGACAGTCAGAGTTCATTGTTTGCGCTGGGCTCGTGGTGTAGAGATGGTCGGGGGAGCAGGTAACATACGCTCGCGTGTTGGTAACTCGGAGGGGCGCTTGCAGGAGGTTTGCTGGCTTTCTCAGTCTTGTAGAGTATTGTAGTTGGGCCCGATCTGCTTGGGCGTCGTAGTTGGTGAAGAAGCTCTGCGCCTCGTACGAACCATCGTAGCGCGTTAGCTCTACATCTCGCGAAAGTCCTGTCACGGCAGAAAGCTGATGTAGCGTCGTCGTCAACCTCCCCAGGACATCTGACACCGGCGGCGGGGGCGTGACGTCTTCCTGGCCGGGGGCGATTTCCTCCGTCCTACCGAGGGTGGTTTCTTTCTTCGGAATAGTGGTGTTTTCGCCACTTTCGGAGTCGGGATCGGACTCCATTGGTTCCTTTGGGTCCTCCTCTCTTCCCTGTTCCATCTTTCTGTACAGACAGTGGTCTACTTGCTTACTTGTACCTTGGCGTCCACTATCCTTTCGACTCTTCGGGCGGGGGAGTCTGTGATATCTTGGGACCTCTGGGACCAGTGTTACCTGATGCTAGACGAACCTCGATGTCAACTCTACCGTGCAGTCGTGGTGGAAGGCGACACAGCTGGGCCAAAGGTGAAATAAACAAACAGAGATTCCACTAAAAGCGTCTGACGTCAAGAAGGAATGGGATGAGGAGAGAGGGAGATCTTTAGAGCAAGTGTTACCTTGTTGAGAGCCAAGCGTATACTGCCTATTCTAGGTTCTCGGTTTAACACCAAGACCTGTCTTCTTTCCCATTGGTCGAAAGGTGTCACATGGCCTTTTTCTATTGGTTGACCTATTTAGGTGATGTCTTCTGATTGGTCTTTGCTACTGCCTTTGACGGAAGATACGTCCGGTCTTGTTCCGGAAATACGGGGCGTTACTCGACTTTTATGGTTTCCGCGGTCACAAGATACGCCCGGTCTTGCCCAGGAAATATTGTCTTGTAAATTATTTATAGTTGGGCTAGTTTTAAGCCTCTTTTGCTAGGCCTTGCTTCGACTTCTGTCCTAAGCCTGATTAGTTTTAACCTTAATTTTCTCCTGTTAGTCTCCATTCCTTCTATCTGTACAGTTGCGATACTTTATTAGATTCTTACGCGGTACAGATTGATGTTAGTTGAGGCTTTCTATGTGCAGTACACAAGAAGTTATATACAGTCATGGGGTGGAACATGTGGTAGTAGATATCTAGGCTATTTACAACAATTCCATGGTCTTAAATCATCACATATACTTACCCAATTTCGGAAACATACACCTCCTCCTATATGCCGACGATATTGTTTTGATAGGTGATTCTAAAATAAACCTTCAATTGAAAATCAATATACTGAAAACCTATCTAGAAACTAACCTACTAACTCTGAACGAAAACAAGTCAAGAATAATGGTTTTCCGTAATGGAGGAAAGGTGGCGCGTTCAGAGAGATGGTATTGGGGTCAAAGTCCTTTAAGTGTTACATCAAAATATACGTACCTGGGCTACCCGCTCACCCCTTCGATTTCTTTCACTCAAGTTGCCTTAAATTATAGAGGCAGGACCATGGCCGCGATGGGTGCTGTGGGGGATATTATTCTGAAGTCCAAGCTCAAATCCTTCCATGCAAGCATGAGATTGTTGGATTTTATGATCTTGACAGTCCTACTCTATGCGGCCTCAATCTGGGCACATGATCAAGCCTTAATCTTGGATAGAATCCAGGATACCTTTCTCAGACGTTTTCTGTGCCTCCCAAGCTATACTCCGGGCTATATTTTGAGGGCCGAAACAGGAAGAAACTCTCTTGATATCACAGTGAAAAAACTAACTTTAAAATTCTGGACTAGAATTCTGAAAATGGACGGCAGCAGGCTACCTTCAATTTGTTTGGCACATTTGTGTGACATTTCAATTTCTTCAAAACAGAATATCGGACTGGTAAAAAGTATAACAGAGCTACTTAATAACACCGGCTTCTCATGGCTTGTTGGAAGTACAGACTTCAATATTCTACAAAGATACATCCCCCTAATTATTAGAACGGCAACCGATCAGTCCTTGCAGCTGGATTATGTAAGAATAAGAAAATCAGTGCTCTACTCTCACTATAAATACTTTCATTCATCACCTACAATGGAAAGCTATCTTAATGACAATATCCCCCTAACCTTAAAGAGAATCATTGCACAAGTAAGAAGCCTTTTTGCAGTACAGATAATTAATCATGTTTCACTTTTGAAAACTAAGACCATAATATGCACCTTATGCAACGGTGAATTTAGTCTCGATTTTCCACACTACATGTTCTACTGTACGGCAATGGAAGAAGAGAGAGAAATTCTGCGTCAAGAGACCGGCTACAATAGCAATTCGCCTTATGTTTTAATGGCAAAAGTCGTAAAATCCAGACCCTTTGCATTCGCTTTTTATAAATACTGGAAATCAGCTCAATCAAAATATTTAGCACAGACACCGGATCCAACTCGATAATTGGTCGAGGTCAACACCCAATATTTGTATATAACTATGATGCTAATTTGTTATTTATTTATTTTGTCCTACCGGGAGAATCCTGTATGGCACGTGTGCCTAATAAAGGCTTTTGTTGTTGTTGTATTTAATATATAAAGAAATATTTAAATTTTCAAGTTGCAATTTTGAATTTTATAGTTAAAAATTTACATCTTTAAAGCAATTCCATTTTCGTCTTAACGTAAGACGTCTTTAAAAATAATCAATTATATATTTCTATTTCAATTTTCAAATAAGCTTTCTCTTTTTTATATACGGAATTGAAATCTACTGGAATATTTCTCGTACAGGGTTAAAATACATCCCGCCGACTATTAAATTTTAGTTGTCATAAAAAAGACGAATTCTAGTTACGTTACCAATTCATGCAGTCGTGGATGGAAATGAATGGTAACTTTTTTCCCAAAATTGTATTTATTTTTTGATTATTTTTAGAGCAAACAGTTTTTGCATACCCAAAACTAACAATGTTATTATTATTATTTACAAAAAAAGCAAATTAGGTTATATTCCTTTTGTTAAGGATTCCTGTTCATTTTAAAATTTAACTATGTGATTATAGAATTTTAATTATTCTATGAATATAATAAAAATCATATTTTTATTATGTCATATATATATATATATATTAATTAAAAGGCATAATTTGGATCTAAAATAAAACAAACATTTTATTTAATATAAAATGCCAATATTTCAATAGGCTATACGCCTAACTTCATCAGGGCGTTTCTTGTTTATATAATCTAAAAACTCAAATATTTATATATTTAAAAATATATATATTTTATTTTTATTCATTAATAATTTTACTTTTGGTATCATCGTTTTAAAAAGACTTTCAGTTTTGTTGTAAATATGCATAGTTAATGTTTAATTTAGTTAGAATATTTATGTTTATATAAAGGTTTAAAATATAATTTTTCTATGATTGTGTAAATATTCATTGAATTTATCATCATCACCTTTTTTGTTTACAAAAATGTTATATGAAAAATAAGGTAATGTAATTGAGCGAAATGGTTGCCCTCATGTTTACAAGTCAAGTTAAATTTTATTTTTAAAAAAAGGGCAACTTATAAGTATTTTGTAACCATATATTTCAACTAAAATAATTTGGGAAGATAATTTAATAGCAATTATGGATGTAGAAATTTTAATTAAAAAATTAAAGAGAATAAAAAAAAACCTATATAAGGTGTTGTATAGTTATTATTTAATTAAACATTACTCACCAGATGAAATTATTATTACAAATTATTTATTACACTTTATATTTATATTTTTACATCAACACGTTGTTTACATTATACATCGTATATTATTGTTTATGATGATGATCTATAATATATTTTAAAACACAGAATACTACATTCCCTCCTTCCTTTAGATGAAAGGAATCATGTCTTTATATCTTGATGATGGCTTGACGACTCTTCCACTCCTGGTGTTCACGGGTTCCTTGGTAGTCGGCAAGGGTGTAGAAACCTCTGGTGGCAACTGGTGAAGAGCCTCGGCATCAAGTCTATCTGAAACAACTGGGTTAAATCTAGACCCTGTTCTACTTGAACTTGGTAGGTTTAAAGAAGTGTCCTTGTCTTGGTTTGAGGAATTATCATCTGGTATTTGTACATCAGAAGAGTTGAGGTGTTCAATTCTTGTCGAATCTGAACTAAGATTTTCCTGGCTCTCTTCTGGAATCAAGTCAGAAATGCCTTGATTGGTCTCTTGAGTAGGAACATGTTTCAAATGTTTAGCATTTCTATGAATTATTTTCCCATTTTTAGTGTTGACTAATTTAAAATAATTTATTGAAGTGTTTTCAAGAATGACATGATGTTCTGATCTGAAATTTGAATCAAGTTTTCCATTATTTGGATTTGCCACATAAACTAAATTTCCAATTTCAAAATTATAAGGACTAGCTTTCCGAATTATATCATTATATGTTTTCATTTTTTCTTTGTAGACCATATTGAATTCTTTGATGTTGGATTCATCTTCTTCTGCATCATTAACAAGTGAGCTTAATTTAGTTTTGATTTCTCTTGAAAATAATAGGAATGCTGGAGTCTTTCCTGTAGATCTGTTTGGAGTAGTTCGGTAAGACATTAAAATTCTGGATAAATCTTCTTTCCAATCTTTCCCTTCTTCAGAACTTGAATTGAATTGTTTCTTTAGAAATCTATGGAATCTTTCTATCTTCCCATTACCTTTTGGGTAATAGGGTGAGGCTTTGATGTGCCTGATTCCACATTCTTTTAAAATTTTTTCCATTGATGTACTTACAAACTGTAAGCCATTATCTGTTACAACTTCATGTGGATAACCATGTCTTGCAAAGATCTCCATCAATTTTTTAATAATTGTCTTGCTGGAAATGTCTTCTATTATCATTGCTTCAGGATATGAAGAATAGTAGTCGATCACTGTTAAAACATAATGATGGCCAATTGGACCAACTATGTCAATTCCAAGTTTCATCCAAGGTTTTGATGGTAACGGAACTATTTGCAATGGTTGTTCATTTATCAATGGTTGATTCCTTACAAAAATTGGGCAGTTTCTTATCAAATTTTCAATGTCAAAGTCCATGTTTATCCAAAAATATTTTTCTCTTAACAGTTGTTTGGTTCTTGTGATTCCTTGATGTGTTTCATGTGCAATTCTCAAGACTCTCTTTATTAGTTTTGAAGGTAGCAAAATTCTACTTCCTTTTAAGATAAGATTATCAAAAATTGAGAGTTCATCTTTAAACTTATAAAAACATTTGAATTCTTCATTCAAAGGATATGGCCAAACTCCCTTTTGAACCATATCTTTCAGTTTTTGAAACAAAGGATCTTGCTCTGTACAAACTTTTATCTCTTTCAAAGACAGTGCTTGAAGCTCTTCAGAAGTGATGGATATGACTTTATGAACATAGTCCTCCAGCCATTTTTCATCACTTGTGTTAGAAAGAGGTTGTCTTGAAAATATATCTGCAATATTTTGCTTTCCTTGAATGAATTCAATTTCAAAGTCATATGGTTGTAATCTCCAACTCAATCTTTGAATTCTTGGAGGCAAAACAGCTCCATTTTTAGGATTCAGCATATAGATTAGAGGTTTGTGATATGTTTTTAACACAAATTTCCTTCCCCAAATATAGGTGTTAAAATGTTCAATTGCCCATACACATCCCAATGTCTCTTTTTCTATTTGTGAATATCTTTTTTTCAGTATCAGTTAAGGATCTGCTGGCATATGCAATGGGTCTTTTAATGCCAATTTGTTGTGTTTGTATTAATACTGCTCCAAGACCAATAGGGCTTGCATCTGTGATTAATTCAGTTGGTGAGTTCAAGTTGTAATATGCCAAGCATGGCTCTTTTGTTAATGACTCTTTAAGATCCTGAAATGCTTTATTTGTTTTCAAATCCCAATTCCACCTAACCTTTTTTCTAGTCAAATTATTTAGAGGTTCTTCCAATTTAGAAAAAATAGGTATGAATTTTCTTAAAAACCCACAAGTTCCTAAGAATGACCTTAACATCTCAATATTTTTTGGTATTGGAAAATTTAAGACTGCTTCTATTTTCCTATTATCAGGTTTAATACCTTCACTACTAACAATGTGACCTAAAATATCCAATTCTTCCATTGCAAATTTGCACTTATACCTGTTTAGCCTAATGCCTACTTTATCAAATCTTTGTAAGACTTTTCTAAGCCTTTCTTCTAGTTCTTGTCTATCTTTGGCGTAAATTACGACATCGTCCAAGTAACAAATTACACCTTTCAAATCAAGTAAAATTGAATCCATTCCTTTCTGATATGCCTCTGGAGCACTTGATAGACCAAAAGGAACTTTAAAAATCTGTAACAACCACGGTGCGTGATGAAAGTTGTAAGTGGTCTTGATTGAGGGTCTAAGTCAACCTGCCAAAACCCTTTTTTTGCATCCAGCTTTGCAAATACTTTAGCACCTTTAAGGGCATGTAACATATTGTCAATTGTAGGAATTGGATGTCTTTCTCTCAATATTGCTTTATTCACTTCCCGAAGGTCTATGCATAGTCTAAATTCCTCACTATCCCTTTTTGGAACAACTATTATGTTAGAAACCCATTCAGAACCTTGATGCACTTCTTCAATGATTCCATTCTCTAGCATCTTATCAAGCTCTTGATTTACTGCTTCTACCATTGCATAAGGTATACGACGGCATCTCTGGGCAATGGACCTATAGTTGTCTTTCAATGTCACTTTATGACTATAGCCTTTTATAGTTCCAAGTCCATGGAAAAGATGTTCATGTTCTTGAACAAGAGTTTCTATATTAGTAGACATTGATTCATTTACATGATTTACCCTTTTAATTATACCTAGTTCAAAACTAGCCTTGCCTCCCAACAAAGATTCAACTTTTTTATCAATCACATAAATTTCTTCTGAAACTGAATTTTCTTTCCAAGAAATCACAGCATTGAAATAACCATAACATGGAAGAGGTCTATCTTGACCATAGGCAAAAAAGGTTCGGGTGGTGTCATGTAATTTTGGCATAATTTTATGGCCATATAATTCAAGCATCTTATTATAGCTTATGAAAGTTCTATCACTCCCTGTATCAATTATCATATTTATTTCACTACCATCTATTTGCACTTTTTCTTTATTTTCAGCACCTGTATAGTAGGTATATTCATCTGAACTTTCACCTACTTCAGTCTTATTTTCTTCTTGTATGGTCTTAACTTTAGTTTGATTGAAATTTTTGTGGTTTCTATTATTATTTTGATTTGGGCGGTTCCTGCAAGCTCTAAAAAGATATCCTAATTTATTGCAATATGAACAAGTCATTTTTTTTAGCACCACATTCTTGTGCTGAATGTGTATCTAATCCACAGCGATAACATTTAGGCTTTGAGGCACCTGAAAATGATGGGGTACCTTGATTAGTGAATCTACCTTTGTTGAAATTATTAGCATTATAGTGCTTTTTAGGTTTATTTTGAACTCTATTTAGTGTTTGATCATTTTGAGGTTCAAGAAGTCTAATTTCTTTTCTAGAAATTTCTAACATTCTAGCAATATCAATGGTTTTTGACAGTGTCAAATTTTCTTGTTGCAACAATTTTTCTTTAAGTTTTTTGTTGTTACATTTTTCAATTATTTGGTCTCTTATCATATCAGCTTCTAAATTCCCAAATTTACAAGATTTAGAAAGCTCTCTTAAAGAAATTAGGTAGTTGTCGATCGATTCATCATCTTTCTGGACTCTTTGTCTAAATTTAAATCTCTCAGTGACCACATTTTTATGAGGTGTGAAATATTTATCTAAAGCCATTTTAGTTTGTTCATAATTTTTCTTTTCATCTGGCAAGTTGCATTTGGCCCTAAACAATGCAATAGAGTTGCTCTCTTAATTTCATCCGATTTTTTTGAAATTCCAGATGCTATTTCAAAAATGGCATAGGATTCCATCCATTGCTTATATTCCGCAAATAAATTGCTTGCACTCATATTCATGGGTAAAGGTGGCGTCAGGTTGGCTGCCATACTTGTTTTTTTTTTTTTTTAGGGCTACAGTTATATTTTCAAATTCTCGTCGCCAATTTATGTTGTATAGTTATTATTTAATTAAACATTACTCACCAGATGAAATTATTATTACAAATTATTTATTACACTTTATATTTATATTTTTACATCAACACGTTGTTTACATTATACATCGTATATTATTGTTTATGATGATGATCTATAATATATTTTAAAACACAGAATACTACATAAGGCATTGAGGAAAATATCGAATCCATTGTGTCTATGGTATATATTAATGCAACGAAATGCAAACTAGATTATGCAAATAATGATTTGATGAAAATGAGGGATGTTTTCTTGCAGCAACTTGAGGATGATGATTTGAATGACGAAGTGGAAATTTGTATAGATAAGTGTAAAAGATTAAAGTGTGAATTAGATTTAAAGCATAATGGGCAAGAACCATCTGAAAAAAAAAAGAAGTTAATTTACATGTTTAAATGCCTAAACTTGAGTTGTCAACTTTCAATGGCAGATTGGAATCATGGCTTTCTTCTAAAGATCTATTTTTTTCTGCAATTGGTTCTAACTCACAAATACCTGATATTGAAAAGATACAATATTTGAAAGCCAACTAAGAGGCGAAGCCCTAAGACTGGTCAACGCATTTCCAATTACAGCCGATAATTATGTTGAGGTTTGGCAAACTTTATTAATAAGATATGATAACCTAAAGGATCTAATTTTCACCCAAATAGATAATGCATTAAGATTACCAAAATTAGCCGATGACAACCATAATTCAATGTTTAAACTTCTAGATAGCTGCAACGAAATAGTAAGAACAGTGAAGGTATTGGGTTACCAAATCGATAGTTTATCTGAGGTATTTTTCGTCAAGATCATACAAGATAAGCTTGATAAAACCACAATAAAACAATGGGAATTGCAGAACAACCCAAGAGTTGTGCCTTCAATTAAGGATTTAATGGAATTTTTGGAAATTCACGCAAAAAGCTTGCAGAATTTACCAAATAAAGATTCAAATGTGGAGAAACATTCAATGAAAAAGGAATTACAAAAGGTGAATGTTTATAATTCATATATGATAAAATGTCTTAAATGTGAAGGTGCACATGCTCTTTCAAGCTGTATTTATTTTCTAAATTACCTGAGTTAGAGAGAGTGAATTTTGTTAGTTCGTCTAAATTGTGTTTCAGATGTTTAAAGCCAAACCATTTAGCAAATAATTGTTATTGAAAAATATTTGTCAAATTTGCAAGAAAAGACACCACACTTTGATTCACCAAGAAACCAAGGTTCAAGAAATTGATGAAGGGAAATTTGAGTGTGGAAAAGACATCAAAAATACAACTAGTCTTTTAAGTAATGAGAAATATTTTTCAAATGTCATGCTTACAACCGCTAGGATTAAAATCAAGGATAACAATGGTGTGCCTCAGACATGTAGAGCCTTGATAGACTCAGGGTCTCAGGCGAACTTTATATCAGGACAATGTAGAAAAAGACTAGGACTTGAATATGTTACCTTACAATCGCAAATATCGGGAATTTCGGGCCATTTTGCGAGTCACTCTTATGGACTTGTGGAGTTTGAATTTACGCCACATTTCAAATCCGAAGAACTATTCAAGGTGAACGCCTTGGTGTTGGATAAGTTGACAAATAATTTGCCAACTCTTACATGTCCAAAGTCAAACTTGGCGCATCTCAAAACCATGCCTCTGGCTGATCCTGATTATAATATTTCTGCTCCCATCGACATATTAATTGGTGCTGAGTTAGCTATGAGCCTTTTCACTGGCGAGTCCGTTATCGGCGATGAAGAACAACTAACTGCTACTTCCTCTAAATTAGGATGGCTTCTTTCTGGAAGAGTTTCCTCAAAGGGTAGTAGGAGAAGTATTAGGAATATCGTTCAGTCACATCATGCATGCCTGGAAACCCAAAATATAGTCGAAAAATTTGGAAATTGGAATTAATTCCTGATGAGACTTCTATATCTAAGGATGAAAATGAAAGTGAAATCCATTTTGTGGAAACACATGGAAGGGATTCCACAGGCAGATATGTTGTACAGCTGCCATTTCGGAATGACTGCCAATCAGGAGATTCAAGATCCAATGCGATCAAAAGACTTTGTTCTTTGGAAAGATCTTTGATTCCACGACCTGAAGTTTATGACCAATATAGAAGCTTCATTAAGGAATATCTTGAATTGGGACATATGAGCTTAGTACCAAAGGAAGATATCATTAAGGGAAGGAACTATCTGCCTATTCATCCTGTAATAAAGGAAAAAAGTTGCACCACCAAATTGCGAGTAGTATTTGACGCATCAGCAAAGACTGATTCAGGTTTGTCCTTGAATGATGCTTTAATTCCAGGGCCCAAAATTCAACGGGATTTGTTTCACATCATTCTGAGATTCAGAATTCATTCTGTTGCTATAAATGCTGATATCGCCAAGATGTATAGGCAAATTAGAATATCACAAGAAGACTCGGAATTCCAAAGAATTGTAGAGCGGAATGATCCTCATGATAAAATAAAGGACTATCAGCTAGAAACTGTCACTTATGGGACTAGTTTGCACCATTTTTGGCCACTCGTATCATCAAACAGTTGGCTTTGGATGAGCAGAGTAAATTTCCAAAAGCTAGCAAAATAGCATTGACAGATTTTTATGTTGATGATCTAGTAACTGGAACTTGTTCAGTAGATGAAGGCAAGAATTTGGTGCAAGAACTCTATGGTTTACTAAGTGCAGGAGGCTTCGAACTTCGTAAGTGGACCTCCAATGTTCCTGATGTTCTGTCATTTTTACCAAATCATTTAAGATCCACTAACACAAATATTGGGTTTAAGGAATCCAAGGAATTTGTCAACGTTTTAGGCCTTCAATGGCAACCAAGAACTGATGGTTTCACATATAAGGGAATAGCTCTGCCACTGAACTCTATGACAAAACGAGGAAAACATTTATATGTAAAGTTATTTATTAAAATTAAAAGTATACCAAATAAAATAGGTGAGAATAAAACTATATTGAAAGTATATTATTGTGTTCAAAGTGTTAGTTATTAATAATTTAATATTAATAAATTATTCAGAAGGTATTAAAGAATTTGGGGAAAAATTATTAACATAAAATGTTTATTATAAGTGATGTGTTAAATGAATTATATGAGGATATTGAATTATCTAAAAATAATAATTATATTAATACATAATATATAACCAATGAAAACGTTAAGACGTGAATGTTTCTATCACAAATGAATCAAAATTCTACTAACTGGCCTTGTACTTATTGTTTGCGGAAGAGCATTTCTCGATGCAAATATTTAAATGTAATTATACTGTCCGAAAGGTTGTGTCTATAGTTTGCTTAAATACTATTTCTAAGATTCTACCCTTCAGTGTAGCATATATAAGCAGAATGATCCATTAAAGTATTAGAACTCTAAAGAAACGGTCTGGTATATTAAATTAGTGAAACCGCTGGGAGGGTTCAACACTGATGAGCCAAGCCCTCTCAATATTTTTTTCATCGCAGTAAAGACAGTAGAAGTTTGGTTTATTTGTGAAAGAAGCATTCGCCTCTTAATGTTTTCATTCGTTAATATAGATAGCGCGTTATTGCTTTTTAAATTCATGCATGTCGTGATCGAATGGAAGGGTGCAACGGTTATACATGCAATCCCCAAGAATTAGTTCCAGCCAATTGTTCAGCGCACCCGCGACGTGCCGTAGCATTCGACCTCGATGTCTGCCACGTTTATTTTTGTACAGTTTTTATAGATGGATGAATTTGCATATTCACATTTCAACACAAGCTTAACATATTTACAGTTTAACATACCTATTTTGGCGAAAATAAATTATACATCATGGATATTATGCTAATTATGATATATATATACTCCAAATTAGGATATATTAAAACGAACATCATCAATAAAAGCGTATCATGGGTGATAATGTAAATAAGATACACTGCGTGACATTAAAAATGGAACACCAAGAAATAGTGGCCAGAAAGTGATGAAACTCGGCAGACAGAGAGAGACAGGGACGAACAATAAGTGATCTTTATTTCAAAATGATAGTCATAATACAGAGCGAGAACGGCGTCGGCTTAGTAGCAAGTAGGACCACCGCGGACGGCGATGCACGCAGCAACACGTCTAGGTAGAGAGCCAATCAGAGTACGGATGGCGTCCTGAGGGATGGCTCTCCATTCCCTCTCAACCATTTGCCACAGTTCGTCTTCTGAACGCGGCTGTGGCAAGGCATGCAAACGGCGTCCAATGATGTCCCAGACGTGCTCGATTGGTGAGAGATCAGGAGAGTACGGTGGCCAGGGAAGCATCTGTACATCTTGCAGAGCTTGTTGGCTGATGCGAGCAGTGTGCGGTCGGGCGTTATCCTGCTGATAAAGGGCATTGGGTACCCCCTGAAGGTAGGGGAGTGTCACCGGTCGCAGCACATCATCAACGTATCGTTGGGCCGTCATAGTGCCCTGAATATGAAGTAAAGGTGACCTGGAATCATACGCGATTGCGCCCCAAACCATGATTCCACGTTGTCGCACGGTGGGGCGTTCCACAATTGCTGCCAGATTGGACCTTTCTCCACGTCGACGCCACACGCGTACACGGCGACTATCACTGGACAAGCAGAAGCGCGACTCATCTGAGAACACGACCTGTGCCATTCCGTCATCCACGTCGATCTAGCCCGGCACCATTACAAACGTTGGCGCCTATTCAGTGGGGTCAATGGCAGTCTTCTTAGCGGACGGCATGAGTGCAAGCCATTAGCAACCAATCGACGGGAAATGGTTCTGGTCGAGATGGAATGATCTAGGGTGTCTTGCACATGTTGCAGGATGGCGGTACAAGTGGCTTGTGGGGCCGCCACTGCTTGTCGAAGGATACGCCGATCCACACGTGCTGACGTCACTCTGGTTGCACCGACATTCCTATAAATTGCCACATTTCCTTGTTCCAATCATCTTCTCCACAGTCGGTGCACCGTGGACGCACCAAGGTGTGTATCAGCTGCGATTTGACGTATGGACCAACCTGCCCTTTTCAGTCCGATCACCATGCCCCTCGTAAAAGCGTCTGTCTGCTTGAACTGCCTCCGTTTACGATGACCTGGCATTCTCTGTTATTACACGTGTCTTTTGACACAAGAACAAAATTTCTACAATGATTTTCCTTGAAGAAATAACGACACGAATACTGTCCTTTCTGCAAGTTCCTTCCCTTATATCTTACCCCATGTGCGCACGAGAGCTGCGCATTTTACATCATTTGCATAACTCGGTTAGGCGCGTCTACCCTGAAATTTGCATAATTTTCTGGCCACTATTTCTTGGTGTTCCATTTTCAATGTCACGCAGTGTATCTTAATTCTAAATAAGTAAATCAATACATATTATTTCTGTTATATAATACAAGCTATATTAAGGTTTAGGTGCTTTATATCAATTAAATCGTTTATTATTTATAGCCCTCTAACAAAATATGAAAAACAGAATATATATGTATGCATCTTGATGGAATTTATCAATAAAATTATAGCAATTATTAAATGAAAAGAAAAAAATAGGGGCCAACAGAATTAATACTGACTTGGGTCTCTTATACCAATGAAACAATTAATTCACATTAATATAGAAGAATAGTTAATTACTTTTAAAGTTATACGATATAGAATCATAAGACAGTGATCATCAAATCCAAATAAATAACCAATGTAATGTCAGCAGCGCCATCATTCAACATAAGTACTTAGAGTACTTTCGTCTGATGAAGGCAACATGGCTGCCAATGATAAGCCACCCCATTAGTTCATTTGTATTCAGTCCCGGTACCTCATGGTTCTAATCTATAATCCAAATTGTCCTTTATCAATTTTATAACATATTTATTATAAATAAAAATAAAGAAGGCATCTCCTGACCACGAGCACATGTGCTTTTTAGATGGCAGAGCGCCGACTAGTGGAGCAAAAATAAACTAAACGTTTATTTAGCTTGCTCCGAGATATTTGGCCATCCCAATATTTCTTGATAAATCAATAAAAGCCATCCACGAACGCGTTTCGCGCTGTTGGCGCTCGTCAGCGTGGAGAAGGCTGTAACCACTGCGACCAAAAATATTTTTTGGTCCCAATGGCTTCCCGAAAAATCAAGAAATGGGTATTTAAGGCCAAATTTGCGTAAAGACGCTTAACACATGAAAAAACAATAGAAAAAAATAAAAGATAAGTGGGTCAGGTGTTGATATTAAAAATAAAGAAGGCATCTCCTGACCACGAGTTCGTGGATGGCTTTTCTTGATTTATCAAGAAATTGGGTTGGCCAAATATCTCGGAGCAAGCTAAATAAACGTTTAGTTTATTTTTGCTCCACTAGATAGCGCTCTGCCATCTAAAAAGCACATGTGCTCGTGGTCAGGAGATGCCTTCTTTATTTTTAATATCAACACCTGACCCACTTATCTTTTATTTTTTTTCTATTGTTTTTTAATTTATTATAAATATTTGAAAAGAGACGGTAAAACCTTTTAACACAAAGTTTAAAATTGACAGAAATATATTCATATTTACAGTTCAAAATTAAAAACCGAAATCAGTAAAAATTTTGAAAATCATTGACGTTGAAATTATATAACAGGATTTGATTTTGTAAAAGTACTTTTTAATCGTTAAAATATTGATTTTTAAAAAATAATATTTTGGCTGAAACCTTTCTTCTTAAGTTGATTCTTTATTAAACATTTTGATTCTGTTTATAAATTTATTCTATTTGTGGTGTTGCTTCTATAGATTCTTAAAAATTGTCCAAAATATATTCTTTAGTACACGGTGTTTTGAAATATGTTATTCGTGTTTATTAAATTTAATAATGTTGAAATCAATATTTAATCTTTTATAACTTACTTCTATACTGTTGAAATTTGGTGGCCGATTTATATGTGCAAAAAGCAAGAGCTCCAGCGCATCTGAACTACGCATCCATCATGAGTATTCTAATCTCAATATTGGGCGCAGGACGAGCTGATTTAAAAAAAATCCGTTTAAATGTTTTTCAGTAAGCCTATTTATACTGTATCAATTCTTCGCCGAAAGATTCGTGCTCATTATGAACATATGTCAGATTTTTAACTAAGTCGTTCCTTGAATTGAAATAGGGTGGTTGTTCAAATCGACTAATGGGCGACATCTGGGTCGAAGTGATGTGGCTATTATACGATGTTGGCAAGAATGGGTTAACAATGGAAGAATGCAACGTCAGGACGGCAGCGGTCGATAAAGGGACACAACAGAACGGGAAGACAGAGCGATTGTCAGAACGGCTGTCGCAGCACCGGATTCGACCTTATCGTTCATCCGACTTTTAACCGGCACACAAGTGTCCAAAATGACCATCAACAAACGACTTAGAGAGCGGAATCTAAGAGCTTACCGACCGTTACGTTGCCAATTCCTCACACCTGTACACCTAAAAATCTGACTACAGTGATGTCGGGAGCCTTCAACATGGAACTGCGCTGATTGGGAATGTATAGTCTTTAGTGGCGATTCCCGCTTCCGACTTTGTCATGACGACCGTCACAAACGTTTTATAGACATCCTGGGCAGTGTGTGGATCCTGACCTTACTTTCGAATACCACGCAGGTACACAACAGGGCGTTCTGGTCTGGGGTGTCATTTCATTTGATAGCAGGACCCCATTGGTTTTCTTTCCTGGCACCCTGACAGTACAACGATACTTAGTGGTGTTCTACGGCCTTTTTTTTGCCGTTCCTCTCTCCAAATCCAGAGCTTGCATTTCAAAAAGATAATGCCCCACCACACACGGCACCTGTTATTATGGATTTTCTTCAATCTTGCTGAACTCTTCCGTGGCCAGTCGCCTGATATCTCACCCATAGAGCACATCTAGGACGTGATAGGAAGACGATTTCAACCAATTCGGAATGTTGACTATTTAGCTTGACAGTTGGAGACAATTTGCCAAAAAATCTCTCAGCACACCATTCGGAATATTTTTCAGTCCATGACAACCCGGGTAACATAGCTGTATAGGCTAATAGGGGGTCCAACGACATATTGACATTCTAAATTTGTGACGATCAAATTCTGGAATTTAAAACAATTATTTTTTTACACACACAAAGCCTTTATTATGACGTTAGTCTTATACAGATTCTCCGTACAAGGTGCAATAACAGGAAAAGAGCAGCACAGGAAACCAGTAGTTCCGCAACTATATACAACTATTAGTAATAAGGAAAAGTAAGATTTAAAATGAAAGGTCGACGCCATCGCCTCAAGTCTTCAATTCAATAAGCGCGGAGCAGAAATAGGAACTAAGTTATTTAGTTCGCCATAAATATCGCATCCAGACACAAAAAGGAGGTTTTATTTTTTTACCCATATATATGTTTTTCACATACACCAATATTTGACCTAATCAAACAACTCCATCTTGCTTCGTTAACATTTTTATAGAGTGTTTTTTTTTTTTTTTTGCAAAAAATCATACTTAACAATTAATACTCGTATTTTTGAGAAATCAGTTAATTATAATTATAATAGATAATTATCTACAAAATATAAATTTAATTTAATATAAGAAACTCTGTTAATTATTAGTTTTCTTGGATTAGTACCGATAATAAACCTTGGATCCTCTTATACGTGACCCTTTTCCAGAAACCTCTTGAAATTACCATTATTGGTTATAAATTGAATGTTGTAGAAATTAGTTGGGAAATAATTTTGAACACCTTGATCGAATAAACTTCTAAATGTTTAATGTGGTATATTCAATAGGAAATATTCTTGAGTCTATATATATACAGGTGAAATTTCATTTTTTTTACTCAATATAATATGTGATTAAGAAGCGATGGCCAAGCTGTTTACACAAGTGTATTATTTCGTTTTTATGCTTTTATATTTCATATTAATACCTGATATTTTATTTATTTTATTTTTGCATAGAATTTGTCTTTAAAAATTAAAACCTTATTTCTCTCTGATCCGTATTTAAATTTGGTTTAAACAGGGATTTACAAAAGGTAATTCTTCTTTTTTTTTTTGAAGCTCAAACGCCAAGAATATTTATTATTTACAACAGTCTCACTAATTCACTTGATTAATTACCATATATATTGACAATAAATGAGCCCATTGTGCAAGTGCCATAAAATAATAATATATCTGAATCAAAATAATAAACTTGTTTGATATCTCCACGCTTTCAGATTTTCTCTTCAAATATCATTCACACATTACCTATCCTATTTATAAATAATCTTGTGCTACTTGAGAAAAAAAAATGTATAACAAAGGTTTATTCATTTTTTTTCAAATTTATATATATTCTACAAAAATATCAAGAGAGACAATATTGCAATTTAAAATATTCATCTAGAGCCTAGAAGTTTTATTTACAGTGATATATACGCAACAAAACAATAATGTTTTATATAATCAAATATATTATTTATACTAGCGGACGTACCCGGCTTCGCCCGAGGTTTTACCCGAGTACAGGTTTGTCTAACGAACATTTGCCCGTGTTTTACCCGAGTAAAGGTTTGTCTAACGAATCTCTCGATAAAGTGAACATTTTTTCCCGGTCCCTTGAAAAATACTCGATAAGTTGAATAAATTCAATATTAATCGGTACCCGAGTGAAGGTCTGTCTAACGAACATTTGTTAAAACAATTCTCTATAGACTTATAAAAAGAAATAGATATATTTTGATAATTTGAAACTGATAAAGTGATCATTTTTTCCCGGTCCCTGTGTGCCGTGTCATTCTGAATTTTGTCTTTCCTAATTTTCTACATTACAAAATCATCGTTTTATCTAGTGAACATTTTTCCCGGTCCCTTGAAAAATACTCGATAAGGTTGAATAAATTCATGGTCGTTTATGGAAGATGGACGAAGTTCCCGGAGGTCATCTTGGGCAAGCTCCCGCGAGGCTTTTTTTCTTGTCTACTTGGCATAGCTGTGTCACCAACTCTGCCCTGATTGGTCGGTGGGTACTTTGACTGTCGGCCGGCGGCCGGGCGAATCCATTCTCGCACGGGGTCTGCCCCACTCCAAACTTTTGGCAAAGCACTTTCTAATTAAATATTATTGTCTTAAATATTCTTTAAGAACAAAAAGTATAATAATTGAACGATAGGAAATTATAGTAAATAATTATACTAAACTAAATGATGTAAAAATAATTATACATGAAATTTGAAATAAGTTTTAGAAAAGTTATCGTTAAGTCCACGGGAAAAGATGTAGCCAAAACAAATAGGTTTTTAACAGTGACACGTGAGCACCCGCCTCGAGACGCGCTCCTCTCTCCTAACATTACTCCCCCTCTTGAAAAAGCCTATCTCCGTCTCAATGGTGGCGCTGCTTGCGAGTTAAAGCTACAAATCTGCAAATAACTCTAAGGATATTCAAGATATTAAAGAAATTATTTTTCGTAAACCTTTCCGGGGATATACCTAATAATATCCCAAAATTTCACGGCGATTGGATGTATGGTTTTTGAATCCATAGAGGACACACACACAGACAGACAGACACACAGACATTCATTTTTATATATATATAGATTATAATAACAGATCAATTAATTTTTTATATTGGATTTTGCAGGGTAAATCGGTCTTCTGGCTAATTTTAAACTATATATATGACATTTTATGTCGTGTAAGAAGCTTAGAGATAAAAAAACATATTGTTGTATTTATACCTAATTTGTAATTTCATGAAATATCGTCTTAAAATTCAATCCTCAACTCTAAAAGGGTTTCCTAAGAAGCCCTTACTTTACCGAGAGACCTTGTATTTCTATACAAAGTTAGTGTTGAGATAGTTATAACGTAATTAGGTGTAATTATATTAAAGATTATTCATAATTAATTATAATTATTGGTATTTTTATATTTTTTGTTTCGATTTCCGATTTCTAAAAAAAGAGAGATGCTCAAACACCTATTATTATATATATATATATATATATTTATATATATATATTGTTTTGAAAATATGCCTTTTAAAATGCCTTTTATTATCTAATATATATATATATATTCAATTCCATTAATCTTTTTCAAATAAAACAACAAAAAACATCTATCAGAGTTGGTAATTTCACTGGGCAGTTATCCAAGTCCCGTCTCCAAAACCAAACATTAATTTTAGATAGGTTTATCATAAATCATATAAAAAGTAGTAAAAAAATCTAAATTGATTTCTATCAAAATATGATTAGAATTTCATACGACTTGTTCAATTCATACTTTGAAAGAGTTTTTTTATATAAAGAAAAAAAAAGATAAATGATCAAATTTGGTTAGGAGATGTGAAATTCTGGGTGCTGTATTTGCTAATTTTGATTAATCTCACTATTTAGAGGGCTGGGATAAGCGCTCTGCTTAACAGCGGTGAAACCAGATGGCGGATTTCCAGCTCAATTCACCAGAGCTGTTCAGTATTTTCATACTTTATCGCGAACTATTTCAGGTGAACTCATGGTTCAGAAAAATAGGCCCTAAAATATTCCTAATAACTTATAAAATCAATTGATGAATTAAAAGATTCAATACAACTTTTTCTAAAGTGTCTTTGTTCTAATCTTTTACGGCTATCTTTCAAGCTAATATCTCTTCCACGTTCCTTCCATAATGACACACATTAGATATAGTGTAAGGCCGCTAGTAATGTTTGTCTTGTTTTGGAAAGTTAGCCAAGTGAATCTAACAAATAAACTTATCTTTCTAATAAGTTGTAAAGATTACATTTTTAGTTATTCAAACTTGTCTTTTGTGATTTATTTAAATAAAATTAGAAATTACTTTTTTCTGCTTATCCCTAGTACACGTGGTACAGGCCATGATAATCATGGTGGGTAGAAGTAGGCGACTGCTTTTACTGGAAGTGCACCACATGTCTACACATGTGAAAAGCAGTTCGACTTTTTTTTGCACTTACAAATATGTCAGAGCCCCATTTGCTTACTTGCACTCGCTGGTGGGGTTGGTCTTTTGCAAGGATCGGGGGCCATTGGGGCATTTTTTATATATCAGAAAAAAGTGCCCAATGCGGGAATCGAACCCGGGTCGTAGCGGTCGAAAACCAACGGTTTAGACCATCCTTCCACCGACCCCCGACCACGTTTCATTGTTTATTTGAGAATTTGTCCAAAAATATATTGGCCTATGAGCAAAATCAGCGTAGTATCTCGGGCTGGTAAATTAAACTAAAGAAAATACCAAGAGGATTACCCCTTGATGAAGGTTTATAATATTTATTTTCATTGCGGTTTCGTGTTGTGTTATGAAATATTAGTTGATATGAAAAGAGTGATTTCACCTTTTTTTATCACTTATTACAATTGGGAATCAAATGCTAAAGTATACTATCCAAATGTACTGGTGATGTATTCCATTGAGCCTAGTTTAGAGGAAAGTTACAGGAAGGCTAATTAGAAAAGTCCAATCTTATGTATGTGTGTTAACCTATATTTTTAGCAGCAATGTAGCGTTACGAATTTTCTTTTTATTTTCATTTTGATACTTTGTAGAAATTTGGTTCAAAATATGTTCGCCTTTTAGATATGTTTGATTAGAAAGTTAATCAGATCTATATACGCTATATATATAGATATATATATAGCTATATATATAGATCTATATACGCTGTATACGCTAGTGATTCATTGTTTTATTTACAGTGATTCATTGTTGGAGCTTCACACTTATAAATGTATCTTGAAATTTTCAATTAATTTTAGTGTTAATTTGTAAGGAGTTAAAAAAAAATCAAAAGATTATAGAATATTCTATATTACGATGAAGGTCAAATAAGTTCTATGAAAAACTCTAAAAAAACTCTGTCAAAAAAAAAAAAAACTTAAAATCCTCTCAAACAATTTTGGAGTAAACATCTGGTATCGCTGTTGCAGATTGGCGCCTTTGTAGCACTTACCGCGCATGCGCAATACACAAAAACAAATGGCGGCGACTATTGGAGAGCTGTCAAGCATTGAGCAACGATTTACGAGTATTGTAAAATCGTATTGTAAAATTTCTAACCAAAGAAGGTATAAGACCGAACGAAATTTTAACAAGATTACAAGTACATTATGGTGATTAATGCATGAGTAAGTCAACACTTTATTTATGGCATGCTAAATATAAATCGAGACATGTAAGTGTCAGCGACACCGATCGCTGCGGACGACCTTTAACCTCTACTGATGAGTGCCATTGCAGATTGGTAAATGAAGAAATACAGAATATTCGACGAATCAAGATCGATATTATTGCAAATATATATGAAATAAGCAAAGGATCTGTTATCAATATCGGATAAATTATTTTAAAATACCATAAAGTGTCCTCACGTTGGGTACCAAGGCAAATGAATGATGATCATAACAAAATCGTGAGTGCTTCACAAGCCCATTTATCACGATTAAAAAAAAAATAAAATTATATTATTACTTGTGATGAGATCTGGCTTCATCATTTTGAACCAGAATCAAAAATACTGTCAATGCAGTGGCGACATTCATCTTCCCCAAAGCCAAAAAAATTAAAGCTCAAGCTTCAGCGGGCAAGATTTTAGCCACCTTATTTGGTATTCAAAAGAAGTAATATACATTGCTTATCTGGAAGAAAATGTACAATAAATTCATTATACTACTCAAATCTGTTTAAAGGTCCAGTCTGTGAAGCTCTACGTCTGAAAATACCAGGAAAGCTTACACATGATGTCTTTTTCACCATGACAAGGCTTGTTCACACACGGCCAAACACACTTAAGAATACTAGGTTGGGAGTTTTATGGTACATCCTGCCTATAGTCGCGATCTTGCTCTTTGTGAGTTTCATCTTTTTACACACCTCAAAGCTGCTCTCCGTGGACAAAGATTCTCGACGAATTTGGAGCTGGAAAATTTGCCCAAGATTGGTGTATGGTACAACCCCAAATCTTCTCTTGTCAGGGATTTGACAAGATAGTATAAAATATGGAATATATGCATTGAAAAGAACGGTGATTATGTAGAAAAATAAAAAAAAATTTTTTTTGGACACAAATGTGGACACTTTACTAAAATTTATTGACTCACCCTCGTATATATATAGAATGTAGGTCAATAAATGTGTAGCTAGGTGGTTGAATTGTCCCCATACTCAGAAACAAATTTTACTACGAAACAAGATTAAAATACCGAATAAATTTCGAAGAATATATTTTATTTTAAATATTATGAACCGTTATTTTTATGCGGTATACAAATATATTATATTCTAAAATATACGAGATTCAATAACTCATGCAAATTACCTAGCCTTAAAATGCCGCGCAGGTAAACGTGAAATCAGACGATGGCCCATTCTAGTGTACGAGCAGGCGATACGGTCCAGTCGACCTTTAAAGGGTTACATGTCACATTCGAGCCCATCCCGTCCGAGTTCCTCAAATGCATGGTCGATCAGCGACGCCTGCCTCTACTGCTCGACCTAGACCACACTCTAGTCCATACCTGCTCCCAGCTGGAGAGGGAGGAAATACCAGATGGCAGTTTCGAGCTCAACGGTGGCAAGTTCTATGTCAAGTTCAGGCCGGGATTAAATACATTTCTCCAAGAAGCCAACAAGAACTACGAACTCTATGTCGTTACCACATCCTGCTACGAATATGCTGTGAAGATTGTCAATATGATAGATAGAAATCATACTTTCTTTAATAATAGAGTATTTGCGAGAATGAACTCAAGTATATATCATTTTAGTTGCAGCAAGTTTGACGTTCTTAAGGCCATGTTTAGAAGTAATTCTAACATCGTATGCTCCATCGATGATCGCAGCGATGTGTGGGAACATCATTCCACCAACCTACTCATACGTCCTTTTGTCTTTTTCACAAATTACAAGCATCCCGTGAGACGAGACTACCGAAGGATGTACACCAAAACTCCCTGCGAGGCCGGAGGGTATCTAGAAAACATGACCGAGATCCTCAAGTGGATCCACAACCAATTCTTCCTCGAGATGGACAAGTTCGAGAAGGGTGAGATCTCTCACGGACCTAAACTCAAACTAATTGTTTCAAAGGTCTACCACTCAGAGCACAACGTTTCCGAGATTCCGCGACTTTCCCCTGCATCGCTACCCAGATAAAAGATGCATCTACCATTTTTAATTTTGCATAATTCCTTTATGCCTTAAAATAATTGTCTCCTATTCATTTTTTTTTTCGCAGAAGTGTATTTATATATTGTATTAAAATACATCCTAAATTAAAATTATATTTTATATATTTGTTAACATGTCAGCAATGTTTCACAAATTAATCATTTCAAGCTAGCACGACATCTTTCACGATACAAAGTAATTCGTGGTTCTCCATAGATTAATATCTGAACCTTATTGATTTTTCAGTAAATGTAAATTTCTTGTTTATAAAAGGATCGTAAACATTTTTGTAATTGTTATTCTAAAATATGTGAGTGGTGTAAATGAGAAAATAGCGAGATTGTACTGGGATCAGGTAAATAATAAAAAAAAAAGTAATATCCATATATATACGAGGGGTGGCCCGACATATAAAGAAAATGATTAATAAAATAATCGATTTATTTTTCAACATAATCCCCGTTAAGGTCTATACACTTTTTCCAGCGATGTTCTAATGCTTTTATGCCCTCCAAAAAAAAACGATGTTTCAAGTGACTCAAAAAAGAGGTTACAGCATCAATGACCTCTTCATCGGACCTAAAATGAATGGCAGAAAGTGATTTTTTTTTTCAAATGAGAAAATAGGTGGAAGTCAGACAGAGCTAGATCTAGTGAATAGGGTACATGTGGTAAAATGTCAAAGCCAGAATCATAAATAGCAGCCATGGCTTGCAGCGACCGATGACTCGGAGCATTGTCTTGATGGTAAACAATCTTCCTGAACAACTTTCCTCTTCTCTTTTCTTTAATAGCTTCTCGTAGTTGCTTCACAAGATTTGCATAATAATTGCCAGTGATGGTTTGACCCTTATTCAGAAAGTGTAGAAGAAGTACACCCTCGGAATCCCTAAAGACAGACACCATAACCTTCCATGCTGATGGAACTGTCTTGGCTTTCTTGGGGGGAAGGAAACAGGAGGTTCTCCATTGCATGGATTGTTGCTTGGACTCTGGTGTAAAGTGATGTGCCCAAGTTTCTCTCATCCATGGTAACAAATCTACTAACAACCTTCTCTTGATTGGCTTCAAATAACGCAAGCTTGTCCGAAAATAACTTTCTTCTTACAGCCTTTTGATCGGGTGTCAAAAGTTTGGGAACCCAACGGGCAGAAAGCTTCCCGAGGCCCAAGTGTTCTCTCATAATCCGATCCACTGTTGTTTTTAGAATACCCAAGGTCTCTTCTATCCGACGAACTGTCATTCCTCTGTCCAACATAACCAAAACATGTATTTTGTCGATGTTTTCTTGAGTAACTGACTCAACAGGTCTTCCTGGTCGATGTTCGTCTTCGGTGCTGATCCTCCCTAATTTAAACGCAGCTACCCATTTTTTACTGTGCTATAGGAAGGAGCATCTTCCCTTAATGTATCCACCATATCCTCATAGATTTCCTTCGGCGACATTCCTTTCTTACAAAGATATTTTAATTCAGCACGAATCTCGTTTGTCTCCATTTTAGATGATTCCTTTTTCTTGTCCTCTTTCAGAACCCATAACAAAAAAAAAAACGGTTAGTTCTAGAAACTTAAAAATGTACACATCTTTATACAAGGCTTTAAGGTATATATATATATTTGGTAAAATTTATTATTTTCAAATATTTCGTTCTCATGGTCGGGCCACGGACTTATGGGACACCCCTCGCATATATATAGATTGAATATAATGAAATCATATCCTGCTCCTATCCTGAAGTCCTGATAATTGATTTTAAAAATAAAAAAAAATGAAATTGAAAGATATATTTATCCTATATCTGAATGAAGAAAGATCAAATATGCGAAATAAACTCTTAGAAAAGAATTACAAAACTATAAAAATACTTGGAACGAAATAATGCAAAGGAATTCATATATCCAGATGGCACAAGAACCTATAGGACATGCAACAATTATCCTGGTGTGAAACTAACACCTAACGACATATTCTCATGCCCAACAATGGCCGCAGCCTTGCAGAAATTTGACATGGACCCAGAACAGCAGTTTTACACTCACAAGATAGAGGAAATTGCGACTGCTGAATAGGGATGCATGGAGACATATGAGGCTCTTCATTGGACACGAGAACAACAACACACACAGCTATATTCATTACCATATAAGATATCTGCATAGTTTATATAATACAAGAGAAGGAATCGCCTGACATCATTTGAAGAATAAACAAAAGTTAACATGGTTTGTGCCTTTTCCTAGCATCCTAAGGTAGTCATCCTTTTCTTAGAACAAAAATATTTTACATAGATAAAGAGGAAAGAATTTTGTATAATAATCAAAAATTCACTAAGTTCTTATTATGTAAATATTTACCTGTATATAAACATCATCTTTCAGCTTCTTGAAAAGTTGCCTGTCGAAGGACGTAAAAGTCCGAAAGCTTGCCGAATTTACAACTGTAATAAAAGAAACTCGTCGCTATTTAAATTTTGTTCATTCTTGAAATAGTTTATATATCTCAACATAAATAGTTATTCTATATATTAAAGAATATATGAGAATATGAAGCACCAATCGCTACAACCCTATATACAATATTTCAAAATTCAATTTATTCGAGTAGTTATATAATATATATATATTATATATTAAAGATAAAGAAGGCATCTCCTGACCACGAGCACATGTGCCTTTTAGATGGCAGAGCCCCATCTAGTGGAGCAAGAATAAACTAAACGTTTATTTAGCTTGCTCCGTGATATTTGGCCAACCCAATTTCTTGATAAATCAAGAAAAGTCATCCACGAACGCGTTTCGCACTGTTGGCGCTCGTCAGCGTGGAGTAGACTGTAACCACTGCGACCAAAAAGATTTTTGGTCCCAATGACTTCTTGAGAAATCAAGAAATGGGTATTTAAGGCCAAATTTGCGTAAAGACGCTTAACACATGAAAAATAATAGAAAAAAAAATAAAAGATAAGTGGGTCAGGTGTTGATATCAAAAGGTGTTGATTTATCAAGAAATTGGGTTGGCCAAATATCACGGAGCAAGCTAAATAAACGTTTAGTTTATTCTTGCTCCACTAGATGGCGCTCTGCCATCTAAAAAGCACATGTGCTCGTGGTCAGGAGATGCCTTCTTTATTTTTAATATCAACACCTGACCCACTTATCTTTTTTTTTTTTCTATTATTTTTTCATATATATATATATATAAATAGTTGTTTAGTTTTATAGTTTAGTTTTGTATTAAAATTATCTTTATTATTTTGATTATTTAAATTCAAATTATAAAATTTGTAAATTGTTATTATTTAGTAGAGAGAGAGAGAAAAAAAAAATCCTTTACTTACTACTAGAAGTAAAGGATTTTTTTTTCTCTCTCTCTCTCTATTAAATAATAACAATTTACAAATTTTATAATTTGATTTTAAATAATCAAAATAATAAAGATAATTTTAATACAAAACTAAACAACTATTTATTTTTATAATTAATTTAGATTTAGCTTGCTAATCTAATCAAATCTACTTGATATAAATTATCATTGTTATCAGTTTACTCATTAAATTTTAAATATAGAATCACTATTATATTTTTATTATTTTATTTTTACACTATATATATATATATATATAATTCGTGAGCTAAAGAGGTATTTCAGTGCTCATCTATGTCAATTCCAGACAGTTTCTATAAGCATGTGTTTCCAAGTGTTGAGTTTCTCATCAAACATACACTATTGATGGGAAGCTGCGATCATTGCGAATAATAGATTCTATGTCTCCTTAGCAGAAAGTTGGTTGTTGACGGCATCAGTCTCCGAGAATCTAGCGGCCATTTCAAAGAAACCACCTTACGAACTCAAGTAACAATACGTTACACAGCGACGTTACAGCAATCATAAACAACCCAACGTAATATATCGAGTATATAGAATTGTCCGCCATCTGTATTTGATAACCCAAACTATTTTTTGGTAGATATTCCATTTTCACAAAAAAAAAAAAAAACAGTAAGGTCATTACTGCGAAGAAAAATAGACTGACTGCGATTCGAGCCCAGTGGTTATTTCTCCCTGTGATTTCGCCAGTTTGATAGACCATACCGGTATATTATTGCGTTGGGTTGTATTGCTTATATAGCTGGATATGTTTCTACTGAGTACAGGAAACAGGTTTTTGTAACTTTTGTTAGGGCGTGCTATAAAACATTTGATGACACAATGTACCTAACTCATGTAATGTATTCCACATTGCTTTGAATTAAATTTATCTTAATGAAAACTGCTTAGGCTGTTTGGAGTTAGAAAATGCTTAGATATATAATATAGTTAATTTCTTGAAAATTTATTTCAACTATATCTAAAAGAGAACATGTGAAGAACTTAATAGTATTTGCGTTTAATAACACATTTGTCAGCTACGCCAAATTTAATTATATAACGAAGCTTAAACAACCGTATAGAAATACATACAAATGACAAAATAGATAATACTCGTATTGTCAATTTGTGTTAGAATAAACACGTCAAGTACCATCTCGGAGATTATGGTCGACAAATACTTTTACCCCTTGGCCCCCTTCTGGAAATCATCTGAAGACCGTGGCATTGAACTACAGGACTCGAGATCCCACTGAGAGATTCGGGACAGTTGAGGCGTGGTAAATGCCCATTCTGTATCAATAGCATTGATATAATTTTCACCGAATCCAAGGCAGTAGAGTAGAAGGAACAATTCGCTTGGATTAAATATATTTAGAAACGTGTTCCATAGTACAACCCAAATTGTTTGTATTTATAAAGGTGATACGGTGTGAGCGTTGAAACAGATTTCAGATGATTAAAAAGAAACAGAATTACTCCTCGCACTTTATTCCACAATAAAAACTTCAAGGTAGAGTAACATCACTCTACCATTCAGTTTGATAGCTTCTCTTTATAAAAATATGTTTTCAGTTTAGTGACTGAGGTATTTCACGAGAAGCTATTTTTAAGTAGTTGCTAGAATTGTGAAATATAAATTTCTGCCTCTTGGATACTTTCATTTCTCATAAACAGATGGCGCGCTAATTCTTTAATCGGATTTTTTGCGGAAGAGCAATGCTCTCTACATTTATTTGTAAATTTGAATGAAATATACTTTCCTCCAAGATTTTGCTTGATAATTTGTCGCGTTCAGCAGCGCAGTGCCGAGGCTCTATTTTGCCCAGACACCTAAAGCCTCTATTTCAGGTGCCGGAGGGGTAGAACACCAACTTATCTCTATGTAGGGAAGAGCGACCCTAAGAAAAAAACTGCGTAATTCCATTGTCTCTAGGGCAAGTATCTGGCAATGATCGGCCTCTCGAACAAGCCAAGTAACAACACGAGAGTCAAACCAGTGAACTATTTATTTCTAGTCACGAATACATATAAGTACTATAGAATAAAGCGATAGGAGAAAATAATTTTTAATAATCGACTACACGAGCTTTCGGGCAGTCACGCCCTTCAACTGTTCTGACCAGTTGAAGGGCGTGACTACCCGAAAGCTCGTGTAGTCGATTATTAAAAATTATTTTCTCCTATCGCTTTATTCTATAGTATTTATAATCCAAGGAGAAAGTTTCCATGTTTAAAAAAATACATATAAGTATTTACATATGACAAATAAATTTTTAAAAAACAAAAAAATGAATTAAATTTACATAGTTTCAAAAGTTAGAAATTTATATAGAAGAGAAGGTTAACATATTATTTTCCCGACATAATTCTTAATAAGTACCTGATTAATAATAAATACAGCAAAACGCAATATTAGAGCGAAATGGTAGATTCAACTGGCCAAGCCGTTAGGAGGGTTAACCACTGATGAGTCAGGCTCTGGAAATATTTTTCATCCTAGTGATAGCAGTAAAAATGTTAAAAGCAAAACAAATAACGCCAAAATATGTTCGATTATTATAAAAATGTTGATGATAACAGCAGAGGAATGTCTGTACCGGATCAGGTTGGTGAACTAAATTAAGAAAAAAAAAAGTGATCAGTAAGCTGAGTTGCTGGCCGTCTAGGAGAAAATATATTCTATTCAGATAGATGGCGTTATAAGATCAGTTACTTTCTTATCAGCTGCGAAAGGTATTTATTTTTGTACTCAATTTTACTTTATGCGTCGCTGGTGAATGAATTCAAGAATCATTCGTTCAGACTGTACCTTTACTTTCAGAACTTCTATCTCAAAGTATTTCTGAATTAAAATTGCTTTCAAACTCTTTGAATTTAATTACAAGTTTAAAACTGACACGGTGACAAATGACTCAACTCGGAAAATACAATTTGAATACCTGATAATTGTCAATCTCTAGTTTAGGCACCAAGATGATATTATAATATTTGGCTTCTATTCAATTTTAATTCCGGTTCAATTATAAAAGCAAATTAACACGCTGATAGAGCTTTAATTTTAATGAATATGTGATAGGTTAATACAAAATATGTTGTATAATAGCAATAAAGCTTTTTAATTTTTTTATTTACTCCCCATTTGCTCCCACCAAGCTCAATGAAGTTTAAGCTAGTCAGTGTCGTCGGAAGGACCAAAATCCACCCTTTAGCCTTCAACGCTTCTGCAAAAAAAGTCGGCAATATGTTTTGAGGCTCTAAAATCATATGTATACCCCCTCTACCAAAGGCTAACATTAAAAAACATACTCTAATATTATAGTAGTATGTGATCACTTTTAAATATGTTTAGTTAGCGGTTTTTATTCCAGAATATGTTTTCAAAGTTATTTACTACCATAATCGCATCGTTGTTTATCCAGAGGTTTCAGAATGAATAAAAGGTTTTATCACTAAATGTTACAAGATCTTTTATCACATTACTGTTATTGTATTGATGATTTTTATTTTCAAACTACTAATCTTTCTTTCGTTAATAATAATATTAGAATAACATGTACTTTGATTAATACAATACTAAATATTATCATCTGCAACATTGAGTCTTCTAAGGCTGACCTTTGTCAAATATTTCTACAGACCTTATTTTGCGATAATTAAAATTGTATATTAAAAAATACAAGATTGAAAAGAAAGAAAATCACAATATTATATGGGTAAACATTGACTTGGGGAGATTACAGGCGAAGCCAGCTCATTCTTTTAGTATAATAGAAAATAATGGGTTTATTTTACCAATTGAATTTTATTATACCAATTCAATCGCGTCAGTGGACGAGTATTTTAAAATGGCATAGGAATATGTTTCTATAATAAATTCCGTGTGGCTCGATTTCAGGCCAAAAGGTAAACAGGCATTTAAACAGTGCTAACCAATAGCAATTGTATATGGCCTGATGAAGTAGTTTTAGCATGTGAGCTATCCATTCGGATTTTATCATAGAAATACATTACCTTTAAACCTGTATTCAATATCCATCCAAGTTCAATTTAAATATCATTAATGAAATTCTTCAAATCCTATGCGTATTTTTCCCTACAATTTATACAGCTGCCATATATCATGGTAATATATATCTAAGACAAAAATATTAAAATATACTCTGTGGAAAATAAAGATTAAACCAAATAAAAGCTTCCATATATCTAAAAGATGAAAGGTTGCTCGAACCCTATACAAAATTTACAGAGCAGAAGTAGGAAAAAGAATTTGGATTCATCGTTTGCTTCTCCACTACATGATGGTGATTGATAATCGTGAGAATTTCGTTGCAAGTCGGCAATAAGAGAGGAGAATCTGTATAATACTGGTGTCTTAATGAAGTTATGTGTGTATATCGAGAAGAAAATCAATAAATCACGCAGAGAAAGAAATTCCCAAAACAAACTTTGAAGATTCCAGTTGGCCAATCAAAGCGAAAAGACCAGTGAGCTAGTCCTTTGCTAGAATATATAATTTTAAAGAAAATCAATTAATAGAATTGATAAGAAACATAATTAATTGCTAAAGTCGAAGTTTATGGTGTAAGTTCTAAGTTATATTTGAAGCATACTTTTCAAGATTAAAATATAGATTCACACACTAGTCAAAAAATCAATTTCAACTATGAAATATTCTCTGCACAACATTAAAGTATCAAACGACTTGACTCTCCACAAAAATATCTTTAATAAAATATATAATTAAATTAAAAAAAATTTATACCATTGAAATAAAGAGATAAATAGCAGCAGAAATTTCGATTCGAACAAATTTGTCTAATTCATTCCATATATGAGGATATATATTAATGTTTTTCAAAATTATTATTACTAATTTGTATGTGAGGCAATTGAACATAATGAAAAAAGAATTCATAAACAGGTCTAACGTTGTCTGGGTAAATCGATATATTCTTTTAAAACAGAATTTTCAGATGTTTTTTTTATTTTAAAAAGGCTGAGTTTTCTATCAATTTCTAACCTACCTATCCAGCGGCCTCAGGTCAGTGACAAAGCCACTAAACCAGCTTCAGCACACTGGGGACCGCGGTTTCGGGCTAATGGCCATCCACAATATGCCGAAGATATATTTGTGTATGAAAAGTGACAACTCTCCCTTTTAAAATGCATTAAAATAAAGAAATAATGAATTCCGTGTGATCACACTAATACACAACGTAGAGTTGGTGATAACGAATGAGTCACAACACTAAAATTTAACATTCAACCTGTATACCATGGTGTCGGTTTTGACCCTCGCCAGTATAGGAGTGATTACTATTTCCTCCCAAGGAGGCAGAATGACCTCGAGTTTCAGAGACATGCATCTCTACTCCACCCAAGGAATCAGTCATTTCTTGAATATGATTATTTTTCGAAATGGTGATTGTATTAAATTTATTTTCACAAATCTTTTTACACAGTAAAAAATGTGCGCAAACGAAATTTTCATCTCCAGATATGGAGAAACCTCTTTTTCTCTTTTCATTACAATGGAAAGCTGCCTCTCTGGGTTCTCCGTAGATGGTTGGATAAACGTCGTTCTCATTTATTTTTCAGGAACTGTAAATAGCTTGTCTTGAACCACAAATTGGTTATTGTAGCTTTGACAAGTGTATATCTATATATAATATCTGATTTGTTTATTTCCTTCATAAATATTATGCATTTGATATGTGGAGGTCTTATTAAATTTTGTGCAATTAGTAATAAACCTCTTTGATATATTATTGTATTCTTCGTTTGTATTTTATTCAAACTAAATGTTTTATTCGCACTAAAAGTGTTTACACAAAAATATACCAAAATAAAACAACTGTTTTAACTTGAACCGATATTTTGGTGACAAAAAATATATTAATCACTGAAGTAGTAGTATCCAATTGGTAAGAGCGTTTTTAGTAATTCGACCTTTCTCCACTACATGCCAAATTTCTATATTTTAAAAATCACCTTATCTAGCACGAAATTGAATATATTTGACAAAATATAATTTCAACGAGAACTCGATTATTTCCAATTCGCCCTAGAATTTTAAGAAAAAAGGCAGTTAAAGAATAAATACAGTTATATATGACATTTGAATTATAACCTTCAGATGAATATATTATATAGCAACATTTTCTCGTGGGCTTACATTTATTTTGTAATCGTAAAATATATATGTGCTAAGTTTTCTCTATAATCACAACTTTGAAGTATTTCACGAATAAATGAGTAATCAATAAATATATATAATACAAAGCAATAACGCGCCATCTAAAGATAACAAATAAGACGTTAAGATTCCACCCTTCAGTGTAACATATAAAAGCAGAATCATCCAATACATAATTGTAGCTCCAAAGAAGCGATCTGGTAGATTAAAACCGCTGGGAGGGTTCACCACTGATGAGCCAAGCCCTCCCAATATATATATATTTTTTTCGCAGTAAGAACAGTAGAATTTTGATTTGTTTTTAGAAAAGAAACATTCGCATCTTAATGTTTCCATTTGTTAATAAATATATATATTTTTAAAAGTTATTTTTATTGATATGCAATAAAGATGATAAATATTTATGTGTTACCTCAATGGAATGAATAAGCATTATATAACTAAATATAAAAGCGGCAAGGGACGACTATCATGAATTTCTAACATAATGGGATTCAAAATGAAGCAATTGATTAGCAAGTTTTTATGATCCCTGAATTATGTTAAAATAAAAAGTCTATTTCCAAATTAATATATAATATTAGATGAATATATGAATACTAGCCGAGTGACCCGGGCAACGCCCAGGGTTTACCCAAAGGGCCTGCAGAGACTTTAAAAGTATAGATGGTGGCTTAAAAATCGCAATGGGTATATTCAGATTTCCTAGAAGCAGTATTTCAAGTAAGGATAAGTAAAAATACTTTCTAAGTATAAATTCGTTAATTCGACCATGTTTTGATTTCCAGAACCTATGAAATTACAAACAGTAATTCGACAATACCGATAATTCGACCCCTTGCGATAATTCGACCTTGATTTGATTTCCCAATCTCTGGCCTATCAAATAACAAACGGTAATTCGACAATATTAATTATTCACCACTTCTGATAATTCAACCATTTTAAAATGCAAATTTCGACGATTGATGTTTACTTACAACTTTACTAAAAAAAAGGTATTATAGATGCGAGCAACGAAACATTTTGAACCCATATAATGCAAATTCATATCCTCACTTATAGGGTGTCAAGCCTAAAGGATGCGAATTCATGTCCCTGATTTCTAAAAATTAACATAAAATTGTAGGCTACCAAAGCGAATTCGCGTCTACTGGGATCTTTTCCCATACCTTCTTGCCTATTTATCAGTGGGTTGGGTGAAGGGGGAATGTCAGCTGTCCCAATGTACCTGTAAAATGTCACATGCGACCGAGTTCAAGCAGCCATTATTTTTATTTATTTCAAGCTATATAGATTACATTAAAAGAAAATATCATTTTTTAAACATGTTATTATATGAACAACTCGATTTTCATACGGCCCACTGGACCATGTAACTCTGGAATCATAAGTGCAAAAACAGACATCCCTAAAGGACTCCTTTAAAATATCTTTATGATTCTTTTTTAATAATATTCTTAAACATTTTTAATTTTTTTTTCATATTTATTAACTTTTCAATATAGAAAATAAGATAACATAAAAGGGATAAATTCATTTAATGGACCTCACTAAAAACTGCATTTCTAGCCGAGTGACCTGGGCAAAGCCCCAGGTTTACCCTAAAGGCCTGTGAATGGGCAGGATAACCATATGTGTGCCATTGCAAAGATCCTAAATCAATGTATAGAGCACTGGGGAAAATAGGTTTTTTTTTTTTTTTTTTTTTGCTTATCCCTAGTACACGTGGTACAGGCCATGATAATCATGGTGGGTAGTTAGCGACTGCTTTTACTGTAAGCGCACCACATGTCTACACATGTGAAAAGCAGTTTGACTTTGCACTTACAAATGCCAGAGCCCCGTTCGGTTACTTGCACTCGCTGGTGGGGTTGAACTTTTGCAAGAATCGGGGGCCATTGGAGCATTTTTTTTTTTTTAAACAGAAAAAAGTGCCCAATGCGGGAATCGAACCCGGGTCCTAGTGGTCGAAAACCAAACGGTTTACCCAGCCTTCCACCGACCAAAAGTCAAAATAATAATAAATATTTTATGAATGAACAAATAATACAAAAAATTGCTTTCAGGTGAGAAACTATAGGCATTGGTGAAAACTTTAAAAAATTATATTGAAAAAAAAAAGAAAACAAATATTAAAAGAAAATTCAATACAACACAACTATATAGCAAATACAGCCATTATTTCTAGCCGAGTGACCCGGCAACGCCCCGGGTTTAGCCTAAAAACATGTGAAGCGCTAGATAACCATATGTGAGACATTGCATAGATCCTGAATCAATGTATAGAGCACTGGGGAAAATAGGTAAATAAAGACCAAAAATCAAAATACTTAATTATAAATATTTTATTAGTGAACAACTAATACAAAAAAATCCTTTCAGGTGAGAAACTATGTTGTTGATGTTTCTTATCCCCTTGTGTAAAGATTACACGAATTCCATGATCTCATGGAATGGGGTATAGGGGTGCAGCTTTCGTTGATCATGGCACCATGATCCAGGCACACTTTGGTGAAAGTCTGACTTTGCCTGTGATTTGAGGCCATTCCAAATATGGAAGCCTTTGTTTCTGACTCTAACATGAGCACAGACGCAGCTCCTCCGTATCCCTGGAGTGGAACCATTGCTGAGGTCCATCAACTGGGTCAGTTGAACTCAGGATTTTTAAAGAGGGAGTGTCCCTCCTGGTTACAGCATCAAGTCTACCAGAACAAGACTTGATACAATCGTGTAGAGAGTTTACTGTACCTCCCAACAATGTCCACTGCACCACAGGCCAGTTACAGAGGGGTAAGCATGGGAGGTGTGAGAAACTATAGGCATTGGTTGATGAGGCACAATTTGGATTGTAGATTATAAACAAAAGGTAATAAGACCAAATCCAAATATATAAATAGTGTGTGACGTTTCGGTAACAGCGTTGTTACCATCTTCAGACAAAAGTACTGAATGGAAAAAAGGAGCCTACAGCACCCGGTGTTCCCAGGTGGTCACCCTCCCAAGTACTGACCGAGCCCGACGTTGCTTAACTTCGGTGATCGGACGAGAAGCGGTGTTTTCAACGTGGTATGGCCGTAGGCCATAGTACTTTTGTCTGAAGATGGTAACAACGCTGTTACCGAAACGTCACACACTATTTATTTATTTGGATTTGGTCTTATTACCTTTTGTTTATAGGCATTGGTGAAACTTTAAACAATTTTTTGGAAATGAAACAAAAAGTAAAAGAAAACAAATCTTAAAAGAAAATTAAATACAACACAACAATAAACCAAATTAGACAACAAAAAAGGCATACATTCATTTATTTGAAATGAAAAAAAAAAATTAAAAGAAAACAAATCTGAAAATAAAATTGAATACAACACAACTATATAGCAGATAAGACAACATAAAAAGGAAAAATTCATTTAAAGGACCTCATTAAAAACTATATTTCTAGTTTTATAAATACGTGGGTTCAACTTTACCCGTATGCTATTCAAAGTTCGCACACGTGAAAAAGCCACATAGAGCTGTCCATGAGTAAACACGGGCTCATGTAGCAAGAGACCCACTCTAGCAAAGGTTTGGCCTTGAGCCTTATTAATAGTCATGGCAAAAGCCAACCTTAGTGGAAACTGACGCCTCTTCAGAATGAAGGGAAGGTTGGTATCTGAAGGAGCCAAAGATATTTTTGGCACCAATACAGTTTGTCCAACTTTGGTCCCTGTCAGTATTTGTGCTTCTAGGACATGAGAGCGCATGCGCTGGATAACCATACGTGTGCCATTGCAGAGACCCTGCTTAGGATTCAAATTTCTAAGGAGCATAACAATAGCACCAATCTTAAGGTTTAACCGGTGTGGAGGCATTCCTGTGGGAGTAAGGCTATTAAGGAATTCAGTAGGGTAGTTATTTTGTTCCTCCACATTCTCACACTCGACACTGTCAACACTGAGAAAACACTGACTCCTGTTTGGTAAGCGATCCAAAACTTTTTCATTAATCTCTAACGAATCTGTGTTTTTTGGCGTTAAAATCACAGACTGGCTAAGGGCGGTAATATCACCATAGGAAGAACCAAATATTTCCTGCACCAGGTCAACCCCATGAAAGATACAGCTTTCTGGAAGAGAAATGAGGCCCTGTTGGTCTGTAGGTAGATCACCATCACCAACTTTAAGTAACCATTGAGAGAAGCTCTGTGCATCAATACCTGCTCGCATATTCTGAGTAAGGCGCAAGATCACAAACAATGGCCATAGCTTGCTTTGCTTAATGCAAGCAGCAACAATTTCAGCTCTTGAAGCTCGAGGTACCACAGGTAGCACTTGGCGAAAGTCACCTCCAAGAACAACAACCTTTCCGCCAAAAGCAAGGTCACAATGCATAATGTCCTTTAGGAGACGATCCACAATTTCAAGTGCTCTGTAGTGGGCCATAGGAGCCTCATCCCAAATAATTAAGGATGATCTACGAATAAGCTCAGCCTCAGAACTATTGGCCGAGATCGCAGCTACAGAATTCTCAAGCAAGGGAATCGGCAGCTTAAACCTGGAATGGACAGTCTGGCCACCTGACAAAAGGGTAGCCGCTATTCCAGTGGAGGCCAGCGGAATGACAATTTTTCCAACGGCTCTAACACAATGAATTAGGGTGTTATAAACATAAGTCTTGCCCGTACCACCAGGCCCATCAATAAAAAAGCAACGTGGATTTACATTGAGGGAATCAACAATTGTGTCAACAATTGACTTTTGATCTGGTGTAAGGGACCTATACATTTCTGTCCCAATTTGCAGCTCTGCATTAACATCAAGGTGATCCTCTCCTGAATCAAGAAGTGGGGTTAGGGGTGCAGGAAGTCCATAATGGTGGCAACTGAGGCTTTTTTCTCTCAGCTGGAATTCAAGCTCTCTGAGAGTCATCTGTTCAGCAGCTGCGTCAGATGTTGCACGAGAAAAGTCCTCACTAAGATACCCCTTGTATTTGGTCCACAGTGATACAGGGTCGGTAGGATTATTGTAGATGAGAATTGTCGCAAAGAGCTGCCGCAGTTGACAAGGCATTTGGAACAAAGCCGCCTCAGCTAAGCATGCATCCCATTCAGAATCATCAGCCAATAATCCACGGCGCTTGGCAGCCTCTTTAAAAGTGGAGCAAACAATATCATCCACAGTTCGCAAATCTTCAAAACTCTGAGCACCTGCAACATGTAATAGTAGAAGCCGGAGGTGGTAACGCTCAGAATCTTTAGGATTCACTGAACACATACGTCCAATGCACAAAGCCCCACCCCGAACTCTAGCACTCCATTGATTCTGCCTGAAAACATAAGCGGAAGGTATGTCTCCATATAAAAGTGATCTTGCGGATACATTAACACAATTGAGCTGAAACCAGGCAGTCAGAGTTGTGCGTCTGCGTGAGGCATTTTCAAGAGCCTGTTCTTCACTACCTTCAACAAAATAGACAGATTGAAAATTAGGTAGATGAACAGCTAAGCGGCATATGGTATGCGAGTGAGCATGCAAGCGATATTCAAACATTCGCCACATTGCCTCAGGAGCACTTACATACCGAGCGTCAAGAAAGTTTTTGATTTCATCATGTGCCCTGCTTTCCATATCTAATTCTCCAACAGACACTTCCACCTCAGCCCTGTCGTGTCCCTTATATACATACTTGAAAAGATATTTGACACTTTTCACAGAGGCACAGACCTCCACATTAATGTGAGCATTGAACCTAACCAGCAGATAGGGGTTATAGGGAACAACCCAGCGGTTATCCACCTCGTGAGTGCCCACAACTAATGTCTGGCCGTCATCTCGACGTCTGTAGCGAGGATAGCCATTATTGTTAGCCTCAGTCAGCTGCAGGAATTATTTAGGGAAGTCTTTAGTACACTTGCCATCAGACATGCATGGTGAGTGAAGATTGAAGTTTCCACAAGGACCATGGATCATATGTTTACGAACCATGTCATACAGCTGAACCTGCATAGTAGGGCTAGGAATTTCTGCACAAACCAACATGTCAATGGCATCCCTGTCTCTAGGCTTGTCTTCTTCTCTAAGCATAAACAGCATGTGGGCATGCGGTAAACCGCGTTTTTGGAACTCAACAACATGCACCCGAGCAATGACCACTCCCAATACATGCTGACTAACAATCTCGTGCAGTAATTGTTGTAACTTGAGATTGAAAACTCTAGCCACCAGATCCGGTCTATCAGAAGGATTCTGGTTAGGAAGAAGATTTTCAACAATGTCAGTCCAACGTGGGTTACAGGTAAATGTCACGAATAGGTCAGGTCTTCCAAACTTTCTAACAATGGCCATTGCATCCTGATAGTTTTGTTGCATGGCCCGGGAACTCCCAGGAAAGGAAGATGGAAGAATAAAAATACGGCCTATTCGCACACCCCGAGAATGTTCCTGCTCATGGATATAATCCATCAGACCTTGATATAACTCCACCCTAAGCAGGGACTGATTTTGGCGAATATAGTTCAGGCGATTGCCCTCTGTTTTAACATAGGCATCAACAACATATTGCTGAAATAGTCTCCTGCCATAGTGAATGGGCGAAAAGCCAGGTCTGATGGCCAACCTATAACTATAGAACTGAAGCATGGTAACATGGTTTCTAGTGCTTGTGCGCATGTTTTCTTCATGTAAGATTCCTATTGCCCAACCAGGATCACCGGCAGGAAATAAAAGAGGGTATGTCATTGGGTCACAGTTAGGATTAAGTGGAGAAATACGCACTAAACCACAATCATGCGGAAAAACAGCAATATCTCTGTTAGAAGGTACATGGCCATCTTGATCAACAAAAATGGCCGCAACTTCACTTACACTTGGGGCATTATATCGGCGAAGATCTCTACGATGATTTTGCCGGATGAGCATCTGAACCTGACACATTTGCCGGTTCTCAATGCGAGCCCGGTGTTCCTCAGCTAGTTCCACCTGGTGCATCTGCCTATAAGCAGAAGTATACGGATTCACACGCCTAAGCACAGAATCCAAAAGAGTCAATATACCAGGATGGCATTCCAAAGGCCTAGATGCTGCAATGCGTGTATTATTCGCAGCCTCAGAATCCAAAATATAAAGTTGGGCAAAAAACGGGGCTCTGTTTCCATGAGGATGAAGGGGCCCAGTCAAATGATAGATCTGTCCATGGATTCTATAACAAAAAGGCCCCTGTCCAGAAAAGACATCAACCTGCGCACCCATGGAGGCAAATGCCAAAGAGCTGTTGTAGCTCCGAATGTTGGTCTGGAAGTACTTAGCCTCCACACTGTTTGAAGTCATCAATTCCATCATTTCATATGGAAAGGAGGACAAAGTAGGAAGAATAACTTTCCCTTTGTGGCAGCAGGAGCTACCAACAGTTTCGCCAGGGAAATGAAGGGCTGAGCAGTAAGGGCAGACTATATCAAGGCCCCCAATAATATATTCAGTGGGAACAGGAGAAATAGGATTAGGGGCGTTGTTCCCGTGGCGAGTCCTATAAGCGAGTCTTCCACGGCCTCTGCGAGGCATGATACAGAAGCCGCTGAAAAAAAAAAAGCTAAACTAAAAACCAAGTTGAGCAAATACATGTTAAAATAAATTTAATGTAAAAGATCTCAATATAAACAACATATTAAATTGCACAGTGCAAAAATGTAGAAAATTGTATGTATCATATAACATTTTATCATATAACAAATTAAGTAATCAACAATTGATTATACAAATAAATAATTAGCCTCTTATTGAGAAAAATAAAGATGCCAAAGACATTATGAAAGATACTGCAAAAAAGAATTATGAAAGATACGGCAAAAAAGAAAACCAGACACAAAAAATTGAGCAAAATGTAAAATTAAAAACTATAACAAAGAACCCGCAAATTAATTTAATCAGAAATACAAAAAAGACGCTGAAAAAAAAAGGGAAAATAAGAACCAAGCAGAGGAAAACTATAAAACTGAAAGCCAGGACAGGCATAAAAAGAAAATCCCAAGTAAGTGAGGAAACAATTGATGAAAAAAAAAAATGTGCAAATAATATGTATATAAAAAAGCAAAGCGCAATTCTAAACCCAAATATTTTTTTTATGAGAAGAACATCAACATATTGAATGATTATGGCAGTCCATAGCTTCCCTGACAAAAATTCACCAAAAAAGTTTAATATTCCAAAATAAGTAAGGCACTTTTGCAGCCCCCCTGACAAAAATTCACTAAAAGAGTTAAGTATCCAAAAAAATATTTTGGTATATATATTGCTAAATGTGTAACAAACATGTATATGAAAAAGCAAAGTTTAATTCTAAGTTTTAATATTTTTTTCAATATACAGAAGAAATAAGACACAAAAATGGAGCTAAATTCAAATGAAAAACTATAACAAACAGTTATAAAAGATAATTATTTAAGTATCCAAAAAAATATTTTGGTATATATATTGCTAAATGTGTAACAAACATGTATATGAAAAAGCAAAGCTTAATTCTAAGTTTTAATATTTTTTTCAATATACAGAAGAAATAAGACACAAAAATGGAGCTAAATTCAAATGAAAAACTATAACAAACAGTTATAAAAGATAATTATTTAAGTATCCAAAAAAATATTTTGGTATATATATTGCTAAATGTGTAACAAACATGTATATGAAAAAGCAAAGCTTAATTCTAAGTTTTAATATTTTTTTCAATATACAGAAGAAATAAGACACAAAAATGGAGCTAAATTCAAATGAAAAACTATAACAAACAGTTATAAAAGATAATTATTATAGAATAAAGTAATAATTCAATCTACAAATAGAAAAATGTATATATTTAAATGAAAAACTAAGTTTCAATATTTTTTTTAATATACAGAAGAAATAAGACAAAAATGGAGCTAAATTCAAATGAAAAACTATAACAAACAGTTATAAAAGATAATTATTATAGAATAAAGTAATAATTCAATCTACAAATCGAAAAATGTATATATTTAAATGAAAAACTATAACAAAGTACTTACATAATCAAATTAATCAGATAAATATATTATTTCAAAACACATTTCTACGGAATTTCAAAACAAATGATTGATGATGATAAATGCAAAAAATCTACGATTGTAAAATAGATTAAATTAAAAAATAAAAATAACTGTTAACATTAGGAAAATAAAAACAGGCCTATGACACGAAGAAAAAAATAACGAAAATTTTGGTATATAGATTGTTATGTGTAGTTCAGAATCTTCGGAGGAGATAGCTCAGGACTTTACAATGGAAAACTCTGTTACGGTATTATCTATATAGATAAGACATTATAAAACTGAATATACAAATATTGCCTCTATTGATATAAGAAATATAGAAGGTATTCTAAAATTATAGAATAAGAATACGGTGCTAAACCTGACTACATAAACAATAGCATGCTGGGGGGTATACTAAAAATCCCAGATTTTCTTAAATTAATGAATAAATTCCTTAAGTGGAAATACAATCCATAGAGACAACTGTGGGAAAATGCTATCATTTGGATATTCCCAAAACCAGCAAAACAAATTACAACTCGAACGGAAGTTATAGACCGATATCTCTGACACATCAAATCTTTCTAAGATCTTTGAAAACATAATCCGAAATACTATTAAGATATTTATATAGAAAGATAAATCTATAGAGCACAAAATAACCTGGTGTTACAAGTAGTAGATCAAGTAGCAGCGGAATCTAGCAGAGGTCATACAACAAAAGCATCTCCTTATCGTGCAACTGAAAGTTGCTGATCGCTTACGCCATCTATCGGAATAAATATCAACTATTCATTGAATTTTAAGAATGGGTATTTGGCCAATTCTGGAATAATTAAAAATCAATGAATAGTTGTTATTTATTCCGATAGATGGCATGATTCAGTTGCACGATAAGGAGATGCTTTTTTCTTAATTATTGACTTTATCCCAGTACATGGTTACATTTTTACTATTTTTTCGAATTAATTGACATAACAGTGATATCGCTGGTGACAATGCCTGGTGGTGGCCAGCAATTGTAAAGAGAATTGATAATAATAACGTTTTCATCATTTATAACGGATTATCCAATTCTACCCACATAAATAGAGAAAGAAAAGTAAACTTCAATATGGAAGTCGGCGGTATAAACCGTCGGTTACCGACAGCCACGATTCAGGATCGAATCCCGTATTGGACACTTTTTTTATTTGTGAATAACCTATTCGTATTATTCATTGTAAATAACATAAGCTAGGTTGTTATCTTTGAGCGTTACCTAATACATTTATTTTGGAACAGGAATATGGGACGATATCACTTTGACAAAAAACAAAAAACAAAAACAGAATGATGTCCTCAGGGCGGACTATTTTCCCCAATTCTAAGGAATAGATTGCTCAATGATTGGTTGATTTATTTTGAATCTCCAATGTTGACATTACGCCGAAGATATTATCTTTTGGCACAACACTGTGCTATCGTCTGTTCCTGAAATCATCAGACAATCAATAAACTCCCCCATCACATTATAATAACATTTTATTTTCCCCATACAATAAATAAAAAAGTAATTAAGGGAAAATATGGAAATACGGATATTTTTATTCAAAATACCTTTAGTAACATATTATCACTCGTAGAATCTAGCAGGCAAAGTTATCAGATAGAATAGGAACATTTTCATAATGTATAAATATGTTTTCATCAATTTTCTGAATGTATTTAAGTGGAAAACCAAATTTCACCCACTTCCCTCAAGAGTAATTCGAGCGGCAGCTAATCTATACGTTGGTTAATGGGTGATATTCCCAGAGGGGAGAGGGATATCCCTGGTAGGTATTAGCGACGGTCCATTTGTTCTGTGGGCTCACTGGGGATGTTTCCTGATGACCTGGCACTCTGATCAATTTCACTCTACGTTTAACTGAATTAACGTCATTTCCATAAAGTGGAAAGCCAAAGAGATTTCCCAAACACATGTTTACACTTTCCCCTTAAGATTTATATCACTTTTTATATTACATTACGCGAAGTTTAGAGAATATATGTCTTTGTGATAGAAGAGCAAATGTCAAACACTCATTTACATCGCCTTTACAAAACAATAATGAAAATCTATTATATCTTCAGACCCTTTTACGTATGTTTCTTCGTCTGTTTTCTCTAACGTTATAAACGTCCCTTGAATAGTTAGATGTGACCATTTTCCAAGATTTACTTTAAACATCTCGTGGTTTGTACTTGGTGTTTGAATAAGCCTAAAGATTTCCTTTAATACAAGTTTGTCCCAAAAGTCCATAAACACTTTCAAAAATATTGAAATATCAATAATTTCCGCCATAATATTAGTCGATGTTATGTATAATGTATTTGTATTATGTATTCGCCCGTAACAATATTATTCAGCAAGTATTAAGAAAAATAACGTTTAAAAAAAAACACGATCTTTCGAGACAACCTTATATGATCGATTAAAATTCAATATCTTCTCCGTGTTAATATTTTGTGAAAAGGTATAACCGTGTAATAAAGAGAGAAAACATATTAATACATATTGAAATAAATTAAATATTAGAAAGGGAATGCAGGTCGCTGTTTCGCTAAATACCACCTTTCTCACGGCATCTAGAATGTCTAGAGAATATTTTTTCAAGTAGAAAATAAGTGTTTCTGATATTTATATTATACTAGCGGATGTACCCGGCTTCGCCCGGGTTTTACCCGAGGAAAGGTTTGTCTAACGAACATTTGTTAAAACAATTCTCTATAAACTTATAAAAAAATAATAGATATATTTTGATAATTTGAAACTCGTAAATTTGATTCTCTCGATAAAGTGAACATTTTTTTCCGGTCCCTGTGTGCCGTGTCATCCTGAATTTTGTCTTTTCTAATTTTCTACGTTACAAAATCATCGTTTTATCTAGTGAACATTTTTTCCCGGTCCCTTGAAAAATACTCGATAAGTTAAATAAAATCAATATTAATTGGTTGCCTCGGTAATTGGAAGTTAAAGGAATAATATCTTTGCCTTGGAACTGTATCATTATTTTTGTCTCAAATAAATTGCCGTGTCATCCTGAATTTTGTCTTTCCTAATTTTCTACATTACAAAATCATCATTTTATCTATTTTCCCAATATATATGTTGTAGATAAATGATAAAACTAACTTTTACTTTTGATAAATAATCTTTAAGATAATAAAACTTATATATAAAAAAACTTGTTATCATCTACGTAATGGTGGCGCTGCTTGCGAGTTAAATCTACAAATCTGCAAATAACTCTAAGGATATTCAAGATATTCAAAATATTATTTTTCAGAAACCTTCCCAGTTCTATACTTAATAACTTCCCAAAGTTTCATGGCGTTCCAATGAGTGGTTTGGTCAGGCATAAAGGACAGACACACACACACATACATTCATTTATATATATATATAGATAAAAATATTCACAACTCTTATAGGAAAGTTATAATTTAGGATGGCGAATTAAAGCTCACGACTATACAGACGTGAAACCTAAAGTGTGACAACAAGTGACCACCGTACAATATTGTTACCAACTTTTGCATACAAAACACAAAGTTGTCCTCTACACTAGACTCACTTAAGTTCTTTAGCGGTGATTCTTGACACAGTTATTTGCTAATTTTGCTTAGGTGTTAAGATTTAAATTTAATAGATTTTTCCAAAAGGTAATTATGTTTTAGTATTTATATTGAATTACTATCAATTTTTTTTATTTTATGTTTTTTTGAAACATTTCAATGTTATTGACAGCGGTCAAATATGTAAATAAATGTCGCTATTGTTCTTCACTAGTAATTATGTTGTCAGCAGGTTTTAACGTTAATTGGAATTTTTGAAGCTATTTCATTGCTTAACCTTATATAAATAATTGGTACATACTGTGTTTTTATTTTATTCGCCTTTTAACTATATTGACAGATTAAAACATTATTTTAAAGAAGTTTATTATTTTCGTAGAAAAATCTGAATTAACAATGTGTGTAGCCAAAATATAGAATTGATGTTTGAAATGTCTTACTTAATAAATAACTAAGTTATGCTCACTTGAGAGAGCGTTGCCAAAACTGCGATTTCAACTCAACGTATTCTATGAATGGTTTTCATATTCTATTCAACTAACCACCGAGTTATATTTTGATCAAAGCACTCTCACCCTGAGGATTTTCTAAACCTTTTATATATTATAAATATATTGCCCCAATGTTTCAAGTTAAACTTGTCTGAATGTAAGTCTTTTCTAAAAATATATGTTTTATTTGTTTCGGAGTGCAAATATTTTCATCGATAAAATTATATCATTGGAAAGAAAGCGATGTTTTAATTAGAAACTATTTCAATTTTAGAAATTCCATAGAACTTTTGATCATACTTTCAAGATAAATATTTTGAACATATGCGTACCAAAAGAGGAAACTATTCCTTTAAAAAATCATCAAAATATTTTATTTATCATCCCAGCGGGATGTATTTAAAAAAAAAGAGGTTTTTCAAAATTATCTTTATTACACGTGGTACAGGCCGTGCTAATTATGGTGGGTAGAAGTTGGCGACTGTTTTTATTGTAAGTGCACCAGAAGTCTACACATGTGAAAAGCTATTTGATTTTTGCACTTACATATATGTCAGAGCCTCGTTTGGTAACTTGCACTCGCTCGTGGGATTGGAATTTTTTCAAGAATCGGGCGCCATTGGAGCATTTTATATTTTGAAAAAAAGTTCCTAGTGCGGGATTCAATTCTGGGTCATAGCGGTCGAAAGCCTACAGTTTAGATCATTCTTCCACCTACCCCCTAAAATAGAGTGGCGCCTCTTTTAGCACACTACTATCATACTCCTGCCTTGTATATTCTGGCCTGAAATTGGCCCTAAAACTTCACCGACTTAAATAGCCCTTTTGGAAAATTCTACCGATTCTATAGCTACTCTAGTAGGATGCTATAAAATCACAGCCGCTCTTGTAATGATGAGGTCATAGCCCGAAACCATGGTATTACAGGTTGACTTTTGTCTGAATTTGTCAAATCTGGTGTTGTGGCTCATTTTTTATCGCCACCTTTACGTTTACTACTGGGGTGATATTTGCATAGTTTCAAATGCTTTTGTAAAGAACAAGGTTCGGAAGGTACTCCTGGTAAACGGTCATCACGGTAAGACGCACTTCGCGACGCTTGAAGAGCCCTTCAGCCCAGAGTCGAGGACGGTGGCGTTGTCGGTAGAGATAGAAGGGTATATTTGACATTACTGGTACCGGGCTCTCCCGTACACCTGGTCCCTTGTCTCCTGCTTTATTTCCTGCGTTCCTTCTGGTGGCTACCTGTTGCAAGCAGTCGAAGTGGGAACGCACACAGGACCCAGGAGCAAGTACCTGTGAGGCCAGAGAAGAGAGAGAAAGTACGAGGTACGACGACCTATGAGAGATCTGTCCAAAGATCATATCGGTCAGTGACTAACACGAGCCATGATCTGATTTTTAATTTTGTTAAAATAACAATAAAATTTATACCTGATATATGTGTCGTAATATATGTCAACATATACTAGATTCTCATATTTATCAAAATCATAAATAGTATAACAGCCCTAAAATGTAGATACATAAAACGCGTCAGCTTGGCCATCATTTAATCACAAATAATATAATAAAGTTTTATTGAGAGAGTTACACCCAAGGCGGCGCGGGGTCCAATTTCAAATGATTATGGAACTTCCATAAATCGTTATTGAGTTTTACAACCGCCGCCCGAGGCCGAGGAATAGGCCAGACAACAACAGATCATCTGTCCCTCTCGTTCAGTTCACACCCTTCAGGACCTTGCCGCGTCTTCGGCCGCTGGCATCTCTGAGGTGCCTTCCTCTTCCATTATGTTGGCCATAGACGCCTGAAACTACTTTGGCCTCGCGCTAGCTAGTGTTTGTGGTTCGACATGTATACATTTGAAATATTTTCGGAAAAATTGCATATTTTGAGTATCATTACAGATTTTGTGTTTACAATTTGATTTTGAATGGATGATAATTCTGCGCCTTATCCGGAATATACTCGCGGCACACCACACTCGGGCAACACTGATCTCAAAGATATAATTCTAACTGGCGTATTTCCCCGTCCAGCTCAATACATTAACTTCTTAGCGATAACAGAAGGTATATATCGATACATAACGGCATGTGCTGGAAGCTAGTGGATCAATAATATATCCCATATAAAATATTCCCCAACTAATATAACAAACACAACAGCAGTAGGTGTATCGCTATCGAGCGGAACAAGAGCCACTCTGCGGAAATGTGTGAAGTTCCCATCGACCTGGTGGCTAGTAGAGATTCTTCTTGATTCTGCCTTTTGTCTTAAACTGATCAGGTTACAGCTCGGCCTAAATAAATATATATATACAAAGAAAGTATCATCTACCTCAGTTTTTTTTTTCATTATATAAGGTATTCAAATGAAGACATTTTAAAATCTCTTTCCAAACAGAAATATTTCAGTATCTTCCGAAAATAAAAACGTGAGAGCGCGCGAGCGCGAATAAATTAGATTTTTATAATCCCATTTACTTCCTATTTAAAGCCCAAATAGATCAGACCCATATAATTCTAGTGGGCATGTCCTTTACTATATGTAATTGAAACACAATAGTGATGAACCGCTTATTTTGATTGAACAATTCTATTATTTGATACCTACCAATATTCTAATTAGGCTAATTTCATTTCTTTGCCAAGGTACACATCTCAAGAATCCTTCTGTCCACTGATCTGTTTGAGAATTGGGCCTTTTAAATAAGTGACATTAATTTAATAAATTATTTCATATTTTATAATGATCAATATATATATATTTTTACATATTTAATGAGTGTGTTCCTATTATAGGTATAAATTTAACTTGGTAATTTTTCATTCCTACTTTTTTATTTTATTAAATGTCCCAACTTTATAGAAAAAAACCTTGATTTTTTTACTATGCACTTTGTCATAGATACCTTTTAAATGATCAAATTCCGGTCAATTACCTTATTTTATTGTGTGGTCTTGATCAGAGGGGATAGGGAACAGTGTTTCCGAAAGTTCCTTGTGTTAATTGATTCGTTCTTCCTGTATTTAGCAAATTTCACCAATTTGGATTATTGTGCACGATTTACAAGGGATGCGGTATATGAAGTTTGATTATCTATTTTGATTGGAATTGCACATGTGTCAGGTTCGTGGAAAGTCTACACATGTAGAAACAGTTATATTTTACATTTACCATGTGCCAGAGCCTCGTTGTTTATTTGTATCAATAGTGAAGTTGGGAATTCAAAAGAATCGATTGCTATTAGAGCAAGTATTGAAAATAAAAAATGATAAAATCGGCTTTAAATATAGATAAAGAATTCTTCCTGATTTGAAATTAAATGAAAAAACATGGTGAAGGACTTCACCATGTTTTTTCGTTTAATTAAAAGCGGCTTTGTCCCTGGATTGCGGTTGTGACAGTTTATGTTAACCACTAGAGCTCAAGCCCCTTCTTACTACCCCTTTAGAGGAATTATATATTACATGAAGGTGCCCACGGAATGGAATAATACGCACGAGTATGGGTGTCAACTTACAACTATACGATTTTCTCGACACTACCTTACTAATACAATGTGCCTATATTTACTGAATTCTGCTTTGGTACGCTCCATGAATCCGGGTACCTCAAGAGAGAAAGAGAAGAGAGATAGAGAATTCTGAAAATATGCGAAAAACAATTATTGTTAGAAATGTATTTGGGCTAATACGATAAGTTATAAGAATATTTTATTTAAATTCGAGGTCATACAACAAAAAGGTTACAAATAAATGAATGGTTGTTAACGTAATAATTTTTGAAACATTAAAATTGTTTATCATATTACAGCAAATTATAATATATTGAGAAGAAGTAAAACTGTGTTTCAAATCAATCTCAATATCGGTGTATTAAAATTAGGTTTTTTTAAAGGATTATTAAAATAAATAAAAACAGTTCTTAATTGAGCCCACTTTTTGTGCCAGTAATTAGCCCTATAATTACCACACCTGCTACAAGATACTGTTGTTCTACTGGGATTCAAAGTCGTACAGCCGTTCGATACTTATCATCAAACGTACTTTCAAAGCATTCATTCCACTTTCAGGAATTGTTTAATCAATAAATTGATTCATATTTAAACTATTCGAACGATTTCTGAATTTCCCGGTCATCACCTTTGAACGGTTCTAAATTGTAATTTTATTTCTACGGTGGAAGGTCCCTTCACTGAAATCTATCCAAGGTGCTTATCTCTTGTATTGCTGTGGAGGAAGACGTAGTTAACTGCTTCTATCTAAGCTATGTCATCTGAATCGGTACAAAGAGGTGTATTTTACCGTGGAATTTAATTCTAACTGCCAGCTATATCCTCTAAAGTGACTCCTCAGCATTGCTGTAGAAAGCGATCATTTACGGAAGGCTAATTCATCCCCCAGCATGTCCTCCATGGAGACATGCATTCGTGAGTAAGAAGGTCCATTCACTTACTTCTACCTTCCAGCTCTGTCCTACAAGGCGATTCTCACCTTTATTGCTTCGGAGAAGAGTCCATTTTATGAACATTACCACCAGTTCAAATCATCAAAAGCGACTCCTCATTGTCTTATCGAACTAATTCCGCCCTTGTAGTTACGTTTTCCGTGTCGTCGAGTAACAGACATTCTACAGCCATTCGAGATACATATTCATGATACATGAGGCGTATTTTAGATATTCTTATTCAACCCGAATTACTATAATAATATTTTGACGATCGGTACATGCGTCTTCATCAACGAAACAATTCTATCTTAATTGTAGAAAGCGATATTAGCGTGAAACGATTCTAATTCCTTGTGGCCCCTGTGTAGGTTTTTAGATTGTATTTTTCGGGTCCCTAGCTGACTCATGGCGGCGATAATGGTAGGCGATGGATTTGAAGGTCACTTTAAAAGTAAGCAGGTGAAGTGAACCCGCGTAAAAGCAAAATCAGCCGACCGTGAAGCCATCATATGTGCGCCACTTCTCTTTAGAAGCGTGCACTATTAATATATATGTCATAATATATGCTCTTCCAGGGTTAATAAAACAAACCAACAGCCAACGAGAGAGAAATGGGCCGCTAAAGCGAGACACTTTAGACAACTAACTAACGACCATTTTTTGGCCACATTCCTGAGTGGGGCGTCACCACCTGGCGACTATCCTGGTTAACCCCCCGGTTGTGTACACAGGGAAAACAGTCGTTCAGCTGATAACGTCTCGCTCGCTCTCTCTCGGCTGGCTGCCTGGATGATTTTGCTCTAACAACTCGTCGTGTGATTATTTCTCTCCTCAACACATTTACCACTAAATTGTCACATCGAAAGTCGACAGGATCATATCTCAGAAGAGTCGACAGGATCATATCACAGAAAAGTCGACAGGATCATATCACAGAAAAGTCGACAGGATAAGACCTGGCCGGGAAGCAAATCCCTCATATACCGGAGTATGAAGAAACAAGAAGCCAAGCCACGATGATCGGCCAAACCCAACTCAACTGTAACCACTCCTCTTCGAGCCCTCAACCCCTTCTTCGCCAACCTTTGAACTGTGATCCCGAAGAAGTATTCACCTACGACGGAGATGGAGCTGCCACACACTTCTTCCAGCACTAGATCTACCCAAGAACGACCACCGTGCCAGAGCAGGACACCTTCCATCATCATGGACAAGACTCCGCCATACCCCTGCCGCTACTGTGATGTACAACACTGGTACGCTCAGTGTCACAGACAGAACTCTCCCGAATCTCAATGAACTTACCTGCTCTCTAAACCAGCATAACCTGTAAGTGAAATTGTTTTACCCCTTCCATTCATTATTTAAATAGGTCATTCCTTGTAAATTGTCCCAATATTTACATAATTAGCTCCATTTATTCTCTCCATGCCTATTAACAATGATTTTATGCTCCATACTATTTATCTAGATATTTGTAACTCATTTAATTAGCTACCTTACCAGTAGAATTTAACAATCGTTATTTTAATTAAATAATTTCCATTTTTAACGTAACTCTTTAAAAAAAAAAAAAACTCTTAAAAAAAAAATTGGAATTCTACCTATTAATGCTTTACGATTTTTACTATTAACAATAGATTTTTCATAATCAAATTATTTATAAATATATGCCTCCAGCACCTAAACTTTTGTATGTCTATTTGTATAGACCTCGCCTACTTGTAAGCACGGCTCATGAAAAATAATTTCTTTCCCTAATCGATTCAAAATTCACCCTGTAATTCAGGCGTCGAAGAATTCCAACCACCACGTGAGCCTTACTTACAACCAACCCTTGGTGACTCTTATCTATCTTCCCCTTAATGCCCCTCTCATTCTTACAACTTTGTTAACTTTATACCAGCTCAGGACCTTTATAGAGAATTATTGATTAATCAATTATCGAACTTCTATATTGTCATTTCAAAATCCTAACCTTCGACCTTCATTTATGATAATTTATTTCGTAGTTCATCTCTAGCCTATCCACCGACCCACGCCATCTAGCCAATGGTGTGTTCGTCACAGGGTGCAGATTGACTAACTGCTAGATATTTATCAACCCCTTTTTGTTCGCACTTGAACAATCTGCATCGAGCGACACAGTTCGCTTCTTCTTCTCGCGCCACACGTTCGCCACACGGACCCTGTCTTCAAATCTATGTTTGTCCATTGTCCAAACCAGCACGATATAGCCTACCTCCGATATTTCCCACGGAGGTACGTTAAACATCGTCGCTGATTTTGTCCGGTCCGTCATCATTTCGCGCAGACATGGGTCTTACTTTCAACCCACCGCGAAATCATCGCCTTGCACAAGCTCCCACGACGGTTCAAACGCCTCGTGTCCGAGCAGCTTGTCACTTGTAACGGACAACGCAGTCCTCGTCCCAATTTTTGGCACTGTGCGCGCATACTTTCCGCAAATTAAATATAAGTCCGTTCGACTTCCTCACCTACACACGGGACTTTTTCCCTCGGACTCGCTACACAAGTAACTGCATAGATAAGTTAGATTGGCCCAAAGCAAGTTTCCCCTCGTTCAGTTCGCCGAAATTCTAACATTGTATGTAGTTCGATATTTACCTCAGTCCTGAGCTCACACAATTGCCAACCTCAACCTCATTTCTCGTACTCTACACTTATAGCATAGAAAGCCCATGACAAGTTTCCCCTTGCCATGTCCGCCTGAAAAATATCTTAAAGTGTAGAGTTCCCCCAGTCTTAATGATCTTCAGAATTTCATCATATGTATGTGACTCTTCTTCTCGTTGTTCACACTCCTCCATATCACTTTCCTTATAGTACATTAGATTTTGTTGTATATAACCTTGATATTTTCAAGAATTTCCTTAAATATCAAACTCTCCGGTGTTGTAAAACTGCTTGTAAATAATATTTACTTGTACCATACAATATTTTATTTACATAAAATTATGTCACCATTATCTTAACTAATTTCAACTGTAAATTATTTTCTCTATTCCTGGCTTCTCCAGCTTTAAATATACTTAAACTATGTTCAGCCTTCTTCAACGGGGGCCATATGTCATAATATATGCTCTTCCAGGGTTAATAAAACAAACCAACAGCCAACGAGAGAGAAATGGGCCGCTAAAGCGAGACACTTTAGACAACTAACTAACGACCATTTTTTGGCCACATTCCTGAGGGGGGCGAACCACCTGGCGACTATCCTGGTTAACCCCCCGGTTGTGTACACAGGGAAAACAGTCGTTCAGCTGATAACGTCTCGCTCGCTCTCTCTCGGCTGGCTGCCTGGATGATTTTGCTCTAACAACTCGTCGTGTGATTATTTCTCTCCTCAACACATTTACCACTAAATTGTCACATATATATATTTATCACAAAGCAATAACGCGCCATCTATACATATAAAATAAAAGGATATAAAAGCGCGAATGTTTCTTTTATACATAAAACGAACTTCTACTGTCCTTACTGCGATGAAAAAATATATTTGGAGGGCTAGGCTCATCAGTGGTGAACCCTCCCAGCGGTTTCGCCAATTTAATCCACCAGACCGCTTCTCAGAGCTCTAATACTGTATTGGATCATTCTGCTTTTATATGCCACACTGAAGGATGGAATCTTAGAAATGGTTTTCAAGTAAACTATGGACATAAGCTTATAGGACAGTAGAATTACATACAAATATTTGCTTCGAGCAATGCTCTTCAGCAAACTATAAAGACAAGGCAATTGGGAATAAATTATCACAAAGCAATAACGCGCCATCTATACATATAAAATAAAAGGATTTAAAAGCGCGAATGTTTCTTTTATACATAAAACGAACTTCTACTGTCCTTACTGCGATGAAAAAATATATTGGGAGGGCTAGGCTCATCAGTGGTGAACCCTCCCAGCGGTTTCGCCAATTTAATCCACCAGACCGCTTCTCGGAGCTCTAATACTGTATTGGATCATTCTGCTTTTATATGCCACACTGAAGGATGGAATCTTAGAAATGGGTTTCGAGTAAACTATGGACATAAGCTTATAGGACAGTAGAATTACATTCAAATATTTGCTTCGAGCAATGCTCTTCAGCAAACTATAAAGACAAGGCAATTGGGAATAAATTATCACAAAGCAATAACGCGCCATCTATACATATAAAATAAAAGGATTTAAAAGCGCGAATGTTTCTTTTATACATAAAACGAACTTCTACTGTCCTTACTGCGATGAAAAAATATATTGGGAGGGCTAGGCTCATCAGTGGTGAACCCTCCCAGCGGTTTCGCCAATTTAATCCACCAGACCGCTTCTCAGAGCTCTAATACTGTATTGGATCATTCTGCTTTTATATGCCACACTGAAGGATGGAATCTTAGAAATGGTTTTCAAGTAAACTATGGACATAAGCTTATAGGACAGTAGAATTACATTCAAATATTTGCTTCGAGCAATGCTCTTCAGCAAACTATAAAGACAAGGCAATTGGGAATAAATTATCACAAAGCAATAACGCGCCATCTATACATATAAAATAAAAGGATTTAAAAGCGCGAATGTTTCTTTTATACATGAAACGAACTTCTACTGTCCTTACTGCGATGAAAAAATATATTGGGAGGGCTAGGCTCATCAGTGGTGAACCCTCCCAGCGGTTTCGCCAATTTAATCCACCAGACCGCTTCTCAGAGCTCTAATACTGTATTGGGTCATTCTGTTTTTTATATGCCACACTGAAGGATGGAATCTTAGAAATGGTTTTCAAGTAAACTATGGACATAAGCTTATAGGACAGTAGAATTACATTCAAATATTTGCTTCGAGCAATGCTCTTCAGCAAACTATAAAGACAAGGCAATTGGGAATAAATTATCACAAAGCAATAACGCGCCATCTGTACATATAAAATAAAAGGATTTAAAAGCGCGAATGTTTCTTTTATACATAATTTTAAATCCTTTTATTTTATATGTATAGATGGCGCGTTATTGCTTTGTGATAATTTATTCCCAATTGCCTTGTCTTTATAGTTTGCTGAAGAGCATTGATCGAAGCAAATATTTGAATGTAATTCTACTGTCCTATAAGCTTATGTCCATAGTTTACTTGAAAACCATTTCTAAGATTCCATCCTTCAGTGTGGCATATAAAAGCAGAATGATCCAATACAGTATTAGAGCTCTGAGAAGCGGTCTGGTGGATTAAATTGGCGAAACCGCTGGGAGGGTTCACCACTGATGAGCCTAGCCCTCCCAATATATTTTTTCATCGCAGTAAGGACAGTAGAAGTTCGTTTTATGTATAAAAGAAACATTCGCGCTTTTAAATCCTTTTATTTTATATGTATAGATGGCGCGTTATTGCTTTGTGATAATTTAATCCCAATTGCCTTGTCTTTATAGTTTGCTGAAGAGCATTGCTCGAAGCAAATATTTGAATGTAATTCTACTGTCCTATAAGCTTATGTCCATAGTTTACTTGAAAACCATTTCTAAGATTCCATCCTTCAGTGTGGCATATAAAAGCAGAATGATCCAATACAGTATTAGAGCTCTGAGAAGCGGTCTGGTGGATTAAATTGGCGAAACCGCTGGGAGGGTTCACCACTGATGAGCCTAGCCCTCCCAATATATTTTTTCATCGCAGTAAGGACAGTAGAAGTTCGTTTCATGTATAAAAGAAATATTCGCGCTTTTAAATCCTTTTATTTTATATGTATGGATGGCGCGTTATTGCTTTGTGATAATTTATTCCCAATTGCCTTGTCTTTATAGTTTGCTGAAGAGCATTGCTCGAAGCAAATATTTGAATGTAATTCTACTGTCCTATAAGCTTATGTCCATAGTTTACTTGAAAACCATTTCTAAGATTCCATCCTTCAGTGTGGCATATAAAAGCAGAATGATCCAATACAGTATTAGAGCTCTGAGAAGCGGTCTGGTGGATTAAATTGGCGAAACCGCTGGGAGGGTTCACCACTGATGAGCCTAGCCCTCCCAATATATTTTTTCATCGCAGTAAGGACAGTAGAAGTTCGTTTTATGTATAAAAGAAACATTCGCGCTTTTAAATCCTTTTATTTTATATGTATAGATGGCGCGTTATTGCTTTGTGATAATTTATTCCCAATTGCCTTGTCTTTATAGTTTGCTGAAGAGCATTGCTCGAAGCAAATATTTGAATGTAATTCTACTGTCCTATAAGCTTATGTCCATAGTTTACTTGAAACCCATTTCTAAGATTCCATCCTTCAGTGTGGCATATAAAAGCAGAATGATCCAATACAGTATTAGAGCTCTGAGAAGCGGTCTGGTGGATTAAATTGGCGAAACCGCTGGGAGGGTTCACCACTGATGAGCCTAGCCCTCTCAATATATTTTTTCATCGCAGTAAGGACAGTAGAAGTTCGTTTTATGTATAAAAGAAACATTCGCGCTTTTAAATCCTTTTATTTTAAATATATATTTATATCAAAAAAGGCATATCCTGACCACATTCTCATGAACTTTATTTTTTTAAATATTTATTTATATATATAGGTGTGTGTGTGTGTAAAAATAAAATTTAAAAAAAGATAATAATAAAAAGTCAGTTGTTGATATTAAAAACAAAGAAGGCATATCCTGACCAGGAGCACATGTGTTTTTTTTAGATAACAGAGCACCATCTAGTGGAATATAAATCAACTAAACATTGATTTAGCCTGTTAGTTATTTTTTTTTTTAATTTCAACACCTCACCTTTTATTTTTATTTTTCTATTATATTTTCACATTTTAAGCGTATTTACGCAAGTTCTGCCTTGAATACCCATTTCATGGTTTCTCAAGAAGGTTCTGGGATCTCTGCTCCAGGCCGACGAGGGCCAACAGCCCGAAACCCGTTCGTGGATGGCTTTTCTTAATTTATCAAGAAAATTGCTTGGCCAAATATCAGGAAACAGACTAAATCTAAGTTTAGTTAATTTCTGTTCAACCAGATGGCGCTATGTTTTCTAAAAAGCACATGTGCTCCTGGTCAGGATATGCCTTCCTTGTTTTTAATATATATTTATGAAAAAATAATAAAAGTGTCAGGTGTTTGTTATTAAAATAAAAAAAGGCATATCCTGACCAGGTTCACGTGAACTTTCAGATTGCAGAGCGCAATCTAGTGGAACAGAAATCAACTAAACGTTTATTTAACCTGTTTTCCCATTTTCTTAATAAACTAAGAAAAGTCAACCACGAATGTGTTTCGGGCTGTTGGGCACTCGCCAGCGTGGTGCAGACTATATAAATATATATATTAAAAATAAAAATGGCATATCCTCACCAGTAGCACATGTGCTTTACGGGAAGTCAGAACGCCATTTTGTGGAACAGAAATCAACTAAACATTGATTTAGCCGGTTCTCTGATATTTGGCCAACCCAATTTCTTGATTTATGTGCTCCTGGTCAGGATATGACATTTTTATTTTTAATATCAACACCTGACCTTTTTATTTTTCTGTTATTTTTCACACACACATATATATATATATATATATATATATATATAAATATTTTTGGAATGTATATATATACATTCCAAAAATATTTTTGGTCGCAATGGTACAGCCTACTCCACGCTGACGAACGCCAACAGCGCGAAACGTGTTCGTGGATGGCTCATCTTGATTTATCAGGAAATTGGGTTGGCCAAATATCAGGGAACAGGCTAAATCAATGTTTAGTTGATTTCTGTTCCACCAGATGACGCTCTGCCATCTGAAAAGCACATGTGCTCCTGGTCAGGATATGCCTTTTTATTTTTAATATCAACACCTGACCTTTTTATTTATTTATTTTCTTGTGTTTTTTTTCATATATATATATATATATATAAATGAAATAAAAAAGCACATGTGCTCCTGGTCAGAATATGCCTTTTTTATTTTTAATGTATATATATAGAGGCCTAGGGCGCCTCTCCCGTCAAAATAAACGTCAAAACCTGACGCCATCTATTGACCGTCGCCGCAACGAGTGGCCTCGGGTCGTTGACAAAGCCACAACACCAGCTTTGGCAAACTGAGAAGCGTCCACTTAGAGACCATGGTTTCGGGCTAATGGCCCTCGTCAGTCTAGGGCGGACTTTATTCCATGAAATCCACAAAAGACCTAATGGAATCTTCACAATCTACCAAAGTGGTGTTTTGCCGGCAAGGTGACTGGGCCAAATCTATGGCTAGAAAATGGATGGAATATTTGCCGGGAGAAAATTGATCCATAGAAGCCTAGGGCGCCTCTCCCATCAAAATAAACGTCAAAAACTGACGCCATGATGACGAGGGCCATTAGCCCGAAACCATGGTCTCTAGGTGGACGCTTCTCAGTTTGCCAAAGCTGGTGTTGTGGCTTTGTCACTGACCCGAGGCCGCTAGTTGCGGCGACGGTCAATAGATGGCGTCAGTTTTTGACGTTTATTTTGGTGGGAGAGGCGCCCTAGGCTTCTATGGATCAATTTCCTCCCGACAAATTTTCCATCCATATATATATATATATAAAGAGACAAGGGTCGCCTCTCCCGTCAAAATAGACGTCTAAAACAGACGCCATCTATTGACCGTCGCCGCAACTAGCGGCCTCGGGTCGGTGACAAAGCCACAACACCAGCTTTGGCAAACTGAAAAGCGTCCACCTAGAGACCATGGTTTCGGGCTGATGGCCCTCGTCAGTCTAGGGCGGACTTTATTCCATGAGATCCACACGGGATCTAATGGAATCTTGACAGTCTGCCAAAGAGGTGTTTTGCTGGCAAAGAGTGGTCTCTAGGTGGACGCTTTTCAGTTTGCCAAAGCTGGTGTTGTGGCTTTGTCACCGACCCGAGGCCGCTAGTTGCGGCGACGGTCAATAGATGGCGTCTGTTTTAGACGTCTATTTTGACGGGAGAGGCGACCCTTGTCTCTTTAGATCATTTTCCTCCCGGCAAAATTTCCATCTATATTTTAGCCATAGATATGGCCCAGCCACTTTGCCAGCAAAACACCTCTTTGGCAGACTGTCAAGATTCCATTAGATCCCGTGTGGATCTCATGGAATAAAGTCCGCCCTAGACTGACGAGGGCCATCAGCCCGAAACCATGGTCTCTAGGTGGACGCTTTTCAGTTTGCCAAAGCTGGTGTTGTGGCTTTGTCACCAACCCGAGGCCGCTAGTTGCGGCGACGGTCAATAGATGGCGTCTGTTTTAGACGTCTATTTTGACGGGAGAGGCGACCCTTGTCTCTTTAGATCATTTTCCTCCCGGCAAAATTTCCATCTATATATATATATATATTTATATATATAATGTCGATTTTTTAAAATTTTGTCGGTTGATATTAGAGAAATGAATTAATTGGAATATGATTAATTAAGGAGAAAAGATAATATTTATTCACATAAAATTTTCTATAACATTCTCTTTTCCCTGTGCAAATATTTATTCTCCTTCCAATATTTTCTATACTTCTGATTTTTCTATTTTACATTTCTTATTACTCACTGATTTATAGGTTGAGTGTGTACATAGAATTTGTTATTAAAGTAACAGTGAAATTTTCTTGTATACAACTATTCCCACTTTTGTTACCTTTAATTTTTATTTTTTCAAATATCAAATGGAGAATCTGTATGACACTATGGCCGTAGTAGAGTTTGTGTCTGTTTGGGTATAGTTTGTATATTAACACAAAGCAATAACGCGCCATCTCTACATATAAAATGAAAGGATTTAAAAGCACGATGTTTCTTTTATACATAATACAAACTTCTGCTGACCTTACTGCGATGAAAAATTATATTGGGAGGGCTTGGCTCATCAGTGGTGAACCCTCCAAGCGGTTTCGTCAATTTAATCCACCAGACCGCTCCTCAGAGTTCTAATACTGTATTGGACGATTCTGCTTATATACGCAGCAATGAAGGATGGAATCTCAGAAATGATTTTCAAGAAAACTATGGACATAAGCTTATAGGACAGTAGAATTACATTCAAATATTTGCATCGAGCAATGCTCTTCCGCAAACAATAAAGACAAAGCCAGTTAGGCATAAATTAACACAAAGCAATAACGCGCCATCTATACATATAAAATGGAAGGATTTAAAAGAACGAATGTTTACTTTAAGCCCTTCCAATATATATTTTCATCGCAGTAAGGGCAGCAGAAGTTTGTATTGTGTATAAAAGAAACATTAGTGCTTTTAAATCCTTTCATTTTATAGTTTGTATATATATAATGATGATATAATTAATGAGATAGAAGTGATATATACTTGTTGGTGAGGTATTCCAACAATTCAAAGATTGGTTCACCATTATGGGATTAGAGAATTTATCGTTATCCCACTACGTCATTAGTCGCTCAGTTATAGTCGATATCAGTCCAATCCAAGTAAGTCCTGAATCCTATTTTGTCATAAATAATATATATGTCATCATAAACATCAATAATAATAATATATCAATGAAATTATTATAAATTCAATTTTCTATTATTTTCTCAAATATGAATGGGAAATTTTTCATTTCTACAAAGTTATGAAATTTGAAAAAAACATTTTGATATTAAATGTGATTTCTAAATAAATCGAGACCTCAAAATCTAGGGTTTTGAAATCGATTTAATCTTAAATCTTATTATTTCTCAAATGCGCAATATGTAATATTATTGCGCTATTTCAAATTGGGATTGTATTGTAGGGAAAGCTGGGTGTTATATGCGGTTAGTTAAAATAGACTCTATATAGAGAATCGAGTTACACTTCATAAATATGTGTGGATATGATCCTTGGAGTAATCTTCTAAATACCAGATAGGTCTCCGAATTGTGTCTCATATATAATATATGTGTGATTAGTAAATATGAGTAATGAACACTAAATAAAATAAAAGAAGAGTTTATTTAATAAGGTACAATCGGTAATAAAAGGCCCAAGCTTTCGAACTAGAACAAATTTCGATGTTATCTTATTAGAGAAGCCCCCTTTGTTGCCTTTTTATCTTATTGCTGTCTAATTGTTAAATCACAATACTTCTTCACTTCACTCAGTCCCTCTATTAAGTCTAGGATAAGTCAAGTTGGGAGTATGTTGACGCTAATTACGTTAGCCGCTGATTTGATTGTCATCTAGGTGCCATATTTGTCTTGAATGGTTGTCACCCGAATATAATGGGACAATATTTATCCCACATATTAGCGGAATATATTAATTGACATTGCTGGTTGTCTTCAGGAGAATTGTTCTGAGGAAGTAAGAATGTTGAGAGTTTCTTGTCCTATAGACGGTTTATATTGTACCATGTACCATATTGTTCTGAGGAAGTAAATATTTTGAGAGTTTCTTGTCCTATGGAGGGTTTATATTGTACCATAGTCTGGACCTGGACATGCCCAGCTGTTTGTCAATGAAGATATTCTACACCTTTGTTGCCCTAGCAAATTGGATACGCCGCTCATTACAAATCGGGTACTTTTATTCTACTTTCTTATATCTTGAATACCGGTCAAATGTCTAAGTTATGATCTATTGAAATCTAAGATATAATGTTAATGATAATATTTATTTACACACAGTTGGTATCCATATGTTGTTTTTTCGGCAAAAATAAACGGTTATGATGTAAATCTAGATAAATACACTCAGGTTTTCTTCATATCTCTCTGCTTCTCTAAATGCATATATTATACGAAACTTGTGATAAGTTTGGATAAATAAAAAAAAAGGATTATGATTGGAAATTATTTTGCAGGATGACAAGTCTATACAGTCTGAATATTTTACTCCTCAATGAGTAGCAGGCAGTAAAATTCTATTCAGGCGTCTAAACAGTATCAAATATCTGTAATGTGTAAGTTATTGCAGGAGAGCCGAAGCTTCAGAAGTATTACATCTCTACTACTCTCAATTTGAACCGCACATTTAGCCATGAAAAAATACCCAGATTGCAATATATATACAGGGTGATCCAAAAGTCCCGCACTATTTTAAAAATTAATAACTCCGCCAATATTTGCGCTAGAGCAATGCGGTAAACACCATTGTGTTCAGGATGCAATGGGATTTTTTATGGCAAATAATGAAAAATTCGAAATTGATTTTAGTTACAATTTTATTCGCCAGATGGCGCTCTACCAGAATCAGAGATTCAGCGGCCAAATTGTTTGATAAATTGAAAAATATAACTGATCGACACGTATTTTTCCTTTTTGAATACCAGGAAAGAACCCTAATAATATAAAATAACAAATTAATAAAACACCACTTCGCCAAAAGTATGAAGAATTGGTTAACGATTTTCAAATACAATCAGAGATATGTAAAATAGGTAAATGCAAATTAAAACATGTAGCAAAAAGAAAATTGATATTTTAGATACGGTTTGTTTCCGAAGATAATAAATTTCTAATATTTTTAATTCAACTCTCACTCAGTATCGAATATATTTATTTTAATTCATTTGAAAAATATGAATCTATCTCTGATAATTTATTTTACTCTGGAATGCCGTTGTTGTTGTCGTGTCCAATAAAGAGCCTTAGATGTATCCATGCATCTCCATCACAGCAGCAGCAATGTCCACTATCTTGGGTGTGTAAAGCTGCTGCTCTGGGTCTATGTCAATTTTCTGCAAGCCTGCGGCCATTGCTGGCTATGAGAATATGTGGGTAGGTGTAAGTTCCACACCAGGACAATTGTTGCATGCCCTATAGGTTCTTGTACCATCTGGATGTATTGTCATTCCTTTATAGTGTTTTGTTCTAAGTCTTGTTATAGTTTTTGTCATTTTTCTCTCAGAGTTTATTTCGCATTTTGATCTTTTCTTATTTTTTTGTTTAATTATCTTGTATTTTGACAAAGAATCAGCGTCAAATAATGACATTTGTTCTTTCCTTTGGATCAACTTTCTGGCTTCCTTTGCCAATTCAAATGCCATTTCATTACCCCCGATCCCAGCATGGGCAGGGATCCAATGTAGATTGCAGTTATTCTCCAATGGTTCCAGTTGGGTAAGTAACGAGTGTATTTTCTGTGTGATTTTAGTATTGCCCTTCTGAATTGCTTCTAGAGCGGATATGGAGTCGCTGTATATTAAAATTCCTTCTGCTTGATGCAGGGATGGTTGGTTAATGCATACATCAAGGGCTTTCCAGATAGCTGTCAGTTCACAAGTGAAGTTTAAAGAAATCTGTCCTGCTCCTTCTTTGATTTTGATGTTTGTTCCATCTTGCAGTATTATGTTAATTCCGGCCCCTCCATTACTCAGGGTGAGGTCTGAAGATCCATCTGTATATGCTGTTAAAGGGCGTGGCCTAGCATTTTTAATCAAGAATTTGTACTATGAGGACATAGCCATTAATATTCCAAACACATTAGACCTGGAAGCCCAAGGTATCAAAGTCTACCTCAATCAAAACAAAGCCATCAACATATACAATATGTATCACCCTCCAAACAATACATTTATTGACGATGGAACAATGGCTCAATTTCTTACAGACAACACTATTATTGTAGGTGACCTTAATGGCAAACATCAACTATGGGGATGTTCCACGTCAAACCCAAGAGGCAAAATACTATCAAACATATTTGACGACAATGCCTTCATGTGCTTAAATGATGGGAATCCTACCCATCATTCCTACAAGCTATAATGCACAAGCCCTTGATATAAGTTTTTACTATCCTGACATTTTCCAAAAATGCAAATAGCAAATATTAAAAAGTTTTGGAAGTGATCATTTGCCTAATTTGATAGAAATTAGCACCAAGACCAAAACTAGCTCAATTAAGAAAAATTCTGGAACTTCAAAAAGGCTAATATGATATCTTTCGAAAACACCATTATTAAAGCAGTCAAAGTTTCATTACCAAGAGGTAATATTAAGAAATGGATTCCAAATTATACACACCAGGGAAAAAATATTCAAATACTTATAACTAAAAGAAATGAAATACAAAAAAGTGCACCCAAAACCAAACAAATTGTAGAACTGAACTGAACATTGTGATTGCAAAAATAAAAAGATTATACGTAAATGTGAAAAGGTAAAAATGGAAACAAACCTGTGAAAACCTGAACCCAAGAAACCCAAATACAAAACTTTGGAATTTGGCAAAACAAATTGACAAAGTCCAGCCACAAACTGAAAACGCAAATATGATTTAGAAAACAGATGGTACACCAGCAACTAATGACAAAATTACTGCCAATCCTTTAGGTAATTCATATCAAATAAGTAGTAAAATCAAGGTTGAAAAAAAGGCCCGAAAGATTATTCATGACTGTAAAAATGTCACCAGCACTCATAATATTTTCCATGAAAAAATCAATATGAAAGAGCTAGCTTATGCATTAGAAAACACTGACCTAAACAAGACTCCTGGGCCAGATGGAATCCATGGCCGAATGATATCAAACTTGGGCAAAATTGGCAAAGAAAGACTTCTTAATATTTTCAATAACTCCTGGAAAACTGGAAAATTGCCTCAAGACTGTAAAAATGCAACAATAATTCCCATTAAAAAACTTGACAAATCTGCTGATGACCCCAAAAATTACCGACCTATCTCCCTCACAGATATTTGATGCAAATTAATGGAAAAAATTATACTCAGACGACTCACCTACCACCCCGACACAAGAAATCTCTTTCCAGAAGAACAATATGGATTTAGGAAAGGACATGGGACAATAGACCAACTCTTATTTTTCACACAAAAGGTAAAAGATGCACAAAACAAAAAAACCAACTAACCACACCATAGCTGCTTTTTAGACCTTACACAAGCTTTTGATAAGGTATGGAAAAACAAGTAAATTACAAAATTATACAAACATTTCAAAATTGATGGAAAAGATATAACTTGGATAAATGATTCCCTTAAAATATATACATCAGGGTCAAATATAATGGCACTCTATCTAAAACCTTCAAATTGTACTAAGGATTACCACAAGGATCAGTCCTTAGCCCAACTCTCTTCACCCTATTTATTGCAGGCATAGAAGAAAATTGTTCACATAAAACCAATATTGGACTTTTCGCTGATGACATTATTCTATGGAGCAGCAACACTAACTGGAAAAAAGCTGAAAGAGATTTGAACAAGACTCTTCTCCACCTAGAAAAATTTGCTAATAAACATTAATTAGAATTTAACCCCCAAAAATCTGAAACCTGTCTTTTTACTACCGATAAGAAACTATACAAAATAAGACCAAATATTATTCTGAAAGAACAACAATTGCAATATAATAAACATCCTAAATATCTCGGCTACACCCTGGATCCAGAAATTAACTCCAGTAAACATATTGAAGGAGTTGTTAGAAAAGGAAGAGACCGACTAAAAATCTTGAAATATATTTCAGGAAGAGTGGGGAGCTGAAGCAACAACACTAAAATTAACTTACACATCTCTAATGAGACCTATCTTGGAATATGGATTTCAAATCTATGGTACAGCATCTGAAACAAACCTAAAAACACTGGAAAGGATACAACTAAATGCAACTAGAATTATTACGGGTTCCGAAATACCTGCCCTGCTAATATTGTACTTTACGAGGCAGACATTATGCCCTTAAAGGATAGAATAAGCTACAATCTGCCCAAATATATAAACAAAATCAAGAGTTATGAAAACAAACACAGAACTTTCAATTACATACTTAATTGGGAACCCAATATAAGACTCAAAAAAGAAGGCTCTCTCCACCTGGCCAAAAGAAATGGATTTTTAAAATATAAAGTGGAAAAATATTATTTAGCTGAAAAAATATCTCCATGCGAACCACTAACAAAATGTTATTTTTAATGCCACTTTAAATGAACCCACCAACAAACAATACCAAAATCCAGAATACTTAAAACAATTATCATTAGAAATAATAAATAAAATTCCTAAAAAAATGCAATAACTATCTATACCGATGGTAGCAGAGACGAGTTGGGACACATTGGCAGTGTCTCTCTCATTAAAACCACTAATGGCAATGAGAAAATAAACAGAAGAAACCCAGAATTTTGCTCAGTCTTCAGATCAGAACTTATAGCCATCTATGAAGTCTTAAAATCCATCAGAAACACTAAACATCACGATATATGGATTCTTACTGATAGTAGAAGTGCCATACAACACTTGAGTCACACAGGGGAACTTAGAGACAAAGTAAGCAGGAACATAATTGGTTATCTCCAAAAACTCTCAATACCTCAAAAATTCACCTTCAATGGATACCCTTACATGTTAGCATTGAAGGTAATGAAGCTGCTGATGCGCTAGCGAAAAAAGGCACAAAAGAACCCTTGCTACAGAAAAATAAACTTACTTTTAAAGATATAGAAACAGTAGCTAAAATAAACAAGAACTGGAGGATCCCACTTAAGCACAGTTAGTACACCCTAGAAGCAGATGGCCACCCAGACCTTTCGGTCCACAAGCCGGCATGCGGAGCATGCCCTTCGCTGCTATCCTGTTCAACTCATAAGCCAAGTAACGGTATCCAAGCTAGTGCTTGGAGATTGTACCTGGAAACACCACCTCCCAGACAACGTGTCTGGAAGGATCTCTATACCGGTGGCCTTTAATCACAGCAAAATAGGAAACTATCTACTGTGTCCAGCAGGGACCGCGGGGAGGCAACCCCCGGTCGACTCTGTTCACTCACAGCTGAGGAAAAGCTCAGCTGCCACGTCGTGGGCTTTCTCAAGAAGCTTGCTGTGATTTCTCAGCAGCTTACTTTCGATCGCGCCCCTCGCCCTTCTTCTCTCTTCCTGCACACCCACTACCCTTGGACAATCCAAGACGTAGTGGCGTGCATTCATATCCCTTTCTCCATAGACGCAATCAGGGTTTCTCTTAATTTTAAATCTGTGGAGACTTGGGGAAGAGCCCATGTCCCGAACTACCCTAATGAGTTTGTGGGACATTACCTTACAGAGGTACTTGGGTGTTGTTACCCCATTGAATACCTCTCTCCCCTTCACACTTTTCCTCCATCTGTCCAACCATAAGTCCTGGACGTGCCCCCTGATCCTCCTATAAACTTCTTTCTTGGTCACTGGGGTCCTCAGTGATCTACCTCTAAAGCATCCTGCCTTAGCGATCCTGTCTGCGAACTCATTACCTTCGATGAGGCTGTGTCTCCTAAACCAAGGGAGCTCCGGAGCCCGCGTCATCATCTCCAGCTCCTGGATTATTTGATGCGCGAGTTGCCCTTTCTCCAGATTGATGGCGACGAGGGCCGACATACAATCTGAATAGAAGCGGTCCGGGCTGAAGTTCTTCTAGGCACACACTCTGAGGGCTACCCTGATCGCAACCAGCTCGGCTGAAAAGATCAATTCGTCCACTCTGAGTGTTAAGCTTTCTTGGAAGATCAGCTCTCCATTAGTGAAAATCACTACCCCAGCTCCAGTATTGGTTCCAGACTTACTACCATCAGTGAAAACCTCCGTGCCAATCCCTGTCGGCCCTCCAGGACTCCAATTCCACTTTGGCAACCACTGCGGAGGCTTCCTTGGGTCCCTCTTCGATTCCAGGGCCCCCGCTTCAAGTCCCAGGGCATCTTCCCTGTTCTCCCAGATCTTCTGTCTGATGGTCTCCTCCTCTAGTTTCAATCCCAGGGGAATAAGCCCAGCGAGGACCAAAAAGGCCTCACTGCTGGTAGTGCGATATCTCCCTGTGATTCTGAGTGCCGCTGTCCTTTGCACTCTCTCTAGAGTTGTTGCCACCTTCTGATCCCTGTTTCGGCGCCACCAAAGCCCCGGAAGCATATAGCAAGATTGGCTCGACACAGGAGAGGTAGAGGTTCCTAAAAATAGTACCCTCTTCCCCCCCCCCCCCCCCCTGTTGAGAGCCAACCGCGACAGGCCTGCACAACGCCTCCTTGCCTCTCGCCACCATCTCCTCCGCCGGTATTGCCAACCCATCTTGTCATCAATGACCACCCCCAGGATGATCATCCTATTGACCAACGCTACCCTCCGTCCTTCCATCCGGATAGCCGGCTTGTGTTCCCATTTGATCCCTTTCCTTTTAGTTCTTATGTCTCTAGGCTTAAAGCTGAGGGCTTTAGTTTTGGAGACATTGAACTTAAGGCCAGAGTCATGGGCCCAGTTCGAGAGAATTTGGAGAGAAGTTTCAACACACTTCTCAGCCTTCGCTCTCGAAGCAGACTCAATGATGAGGAACTGATCGTCAGCATAGAGAACCAGCCTGGCTCCCTCAGGGAGCTCCTCCTGGAAAACGGTGTTTACCAGGATATTCCACAGAATAGGCCGCAGCAAGAGCCCTGGGGGCAACCACTAGCACAGTTTCTTTCCAACTTCCGCCCACCAAAACTGAGGCTAATCCGTCTATCCTTCAGGAAGTTACGAACCAAGCTGCACAAATTATCAGGACCACCCATGTCGATCAAATGTCTCATCAGCTTGTTCCAGCTCATGGAGTTGAACACGCCATCAATGTCCAGGGCCACGAAAAGAACCCAATCACCCTTAACTAAGCCCATCTCAACCCCCTCTAACACCTCGTTCAGAGCTGTGGTTATGGACTTTCCTAAAATCATGTTGGAAAGAGGAAAGGAGCTCATTACTCTCTAGCCAGTACTTCAGTCGCTGAGCTAGTAGGCTATCCAGGACCTTACCTAGACACACTAGTAAAGAAAGCGGACAATAATCATTAGGAGAATTACCCTTTCTACCAGACCTTCGAGAAGCACTACTCGGGCAACCTTCGATGCCTCAGGAAATGTACCAGTGTCCAGGCACCTATTGAATAACCTGGAAAGAAGCGATGGGTGCATCCTTACCAGGGCTTTCACGACCGTGTTATCGATCCCTTCGGGACCAGGAGATTTACTTTTCCCGAACTTGAAAGCCGTCAGTTTCACCTAATTTTCAGAAAAGGGCGGATCCACCAAACCACAAGTGGTCAGAGAGATCTCGTCCTCTGGTTCCTCGTTTCCGAAGTGCCGATCCAAGTTGTTTTTATTTTGTCTTCTGCTTTCGAGCGAGTAGGTCTAGAACACATTCTCTATGAATTTTCCCATTGTTGGTGGATGAAACAGCACCAGTGATTATTTTGGCCGCTTTTGCTTGAACACTGTCTAGTCTTACTTTTAGTGATGAGCTTGAGGGAGCCCAGACCGGTGTTGCATATTCCATTATCGGCCTTATTAAGGTGGTATATGTTGTTCTGAGAATTCTGGGTTTTGCTCCCCAATTTGTTCCACATAACCTTTTCAGAATGTTTAGTTTTCTGATAGCTCTATTTGAGGTGCTAATTAAGTGTTCTGAAAATTCCAATTCCTCATCAATAATAATTAAAATAATTTTGTTGACATCTTGTCAATACATGCACAGTCTGCACTATTAGAAAATATAATATGCATTATATACACTATGTACAATGAATATGGCGCCTCTGCCAGCGCTGCAGAGTTTGGTGGAGAATCGCCAGTGGGTCTCCAGCGACACCACGCATTTTGCGATCTACGATGAATACGTAGATCGCGTACTTCGCCGCTTAGGAGATGGTGATGGCGTGGTCCTCGAGACCAACTGGAAAGATCCAGGACTGCCGTATCACACCTAGGTATTTTGGATTTCTATTTTATCAATTAATTGGTTGTTTATGCTCATTTTGGGGTTATATTTGAGCCTTTTTCCCTGTCAGTGGAGTAGACGCATAGGTTTGGTTTTATTGGGTTTATGGTCATTTGGAGATCCATTGCCCACTTCTCCAGTCCTCTCATTGATGTGTTCAGTATTTTTTACGATTTTTCTATGCTGCTACTTGTGTGCCATATGGCTATATCATCTGTATAACAGGCAACCTTTGTGTCTTCAGTGAGGTAAGGATGGATGTCGTTAATATATAGCAGATAGAGTAGAGGACTGAGCACAGATCCCTGAGTTACACCAGCCCATGTTCTTCCTTCCTTGGAAAATTCTCCATTGACCCGAACCTTTAACCTTCTTCCCCTTAAGAAGTCTGCAATCCAGATTAAGGTTTTTATTCTTACTCCGATATTGTGCAGCCTTTCACGTAATTTCTCCTTCCACACTCGATCAAAAGCTGAGGTCATATCAAGGAATATAGCCGTGGTCTTCTTTGGCGGTTTTTCCTGGAAATAATCTATTATTGATTGACAGAAGTAGAACAGTTGATCAGTCGTACAGTGCTGGGATCTATAGGCAGTTTGGTAGAGGTTTATTTTATTATTTTTAGTGAGCCAGACTATGAGCCTAGAGTGGATAATTCGTTCTGGTATTTCAAAAAGTATGCAGGTGAGAGCAATTGGCCGATAGTTCTTGTATTCCTTGGCATCTTTGTTTGGCTTCAGTATTGGCACTATAATTGATATCTTCCAATTCTTTGGTAGTTTACCAGTTTGCCATGAAATGTTCAGTATTCGTAGGAGTTGATTATTAGCTTTGTCTTCAAAGTGTTCAATCATTTGACCAAAGATTAGATTATCTCTTGGTGACCTCTTTGATTTTTTTATTGATGAGTTTAGCTCATTCAGTGTGAAGTCTCTCGAAAATATCTTGTTGATGGAAGTTTCTTGCTTGTTTACTAATTGGTTTATATTATTTCAGAGTCCTGTCTTCATTCGTATAGTTGAGTATGGAAGTGCTTGAAAGATATTCAGCAATTATGTCAGCCATCTGTTTGTTCTCGTTCTCGCTGTTCTATTCATATCGGTTAGAGTATTGGAGGATTGGTGTTGGTTTTGATTGTTCTCTAACACTCTAATCATATTCCAGTGTTGGCTGTCCTTTCTTGGAACCATTTCTTCGCAGAATTCTGCCATTTCTCTTGTTTGCATATCTAAATTTCTTGTTCTATTTTGTGACTAATTTCAATGAGTTCTTTTATGTTTTCTTCTATTTTATTTGTTTTAAGAAGTTCATTGATATTGTTTCTCTCTGAAATCATTGCCTCGATGTTGTGGTCCTTCCAGTAAGGTATCCACAGGTCTTTACGTCTACCTCTAGGTATCGATGCTTTTGCAGCTTTTGAAATGTTCGAAGAGAATTTTTCCAAGTTTTTGTCAAGCGTTCTGTAATTCAATTTTTCGTTGCACAGTTCTTCAAGCTTTTCTGTGAATATTTTCAAGTCGGCTTTCCTAAAGTTCCATGTTCTTTTATTCTAATGGAGATTCTCAATTTTGAAGTTTAGGGTTGTTAAAATTGGTCTGTGGTCACTGATTGCACCTCTCAGGATTTTCCATTGTGTTGTGGGTGCAATGTTGTAATTTATCGCTGTGATGTCTATTGCAGATTCTGTGCCTGTGGACTTAGATAGCTGTTCTCTCCGTTATTTAACGGTGTAAGGTCGAGGTCGGTTAGCATGTCCTCAACCTGCTGACTTTTGTTATCCTGGACAGGTGATCCCCAAATTGAACTTTTGGCGTTAAATTCGCCGAGTATGATTGTGATATCCGAAGACGCTTCACTTAATGTCTCTATTGTGTGTACCCATACAAAATTCAAAGATTTCACGAGCTGAAATAGGCGATTTTGAGATGCGTCAAGAATTCGCTGCATGGGTTTTCCGGCAATTTGATATTGATGAAAACTGGCCGTCGAATGTTCTGTGGACAGATGATGCTCACCTTTCTCTAAACGGAGAATTTAACATTCAAAACAGCTGCATTTGGGCAACAGAAAACCCTAGGAATTTTACAAAAATGCCACTTTACCAGCCTAGAGTTACAGTTTTGTGTGGGTTCACTTCTTTTATTATTGGGCCATTTTTCTTTGAAAAATCAATGGAAGAACTTTTAAAACCGTTTTTGTAACTGGTGAACGTTAGGTTCAACTTTTGAGAGAAAATGGTTTTCCCATATTGCAGGGCAAAAGCACTAAGCGAAATAACATTCATGAAAGATGGAGGACCTCCTCATATCTCCCGAGGTGCCAAACAATTGCTGAAGGATACTTTCGGTGAAAATCGTGTGATAAGTCGCCACTTTATTTAACAGTGGCCTCCAAGATCACCAGACTTGACGCCTTGCGATTTTTGTTTATGGGGGTACATTAAATCGTGTGTTTATCGATGCTGGCCTACCACATTGGCCATGTTGAAGGCTTCTATCAGATGGCACGTTTTATCAATTTCAACAGATATGTTATTTAATGCTGTCCATTCTGTCATTTATCGTCTGCAGGCGGTGATTGATAATGAAGGGTGCCACATTGAGCAAGGATTGTGACCTAATACAAGTAAGAAGGCAGTTACCTCATGTGTTATATAAGCCGCCATGTATTATATTATCTACCAATATTTTGCAGCTCTTTGTGTTGGGATATGGGGATAATAAATGCTGTCCTCACATCTTGACTCTTTTTTTTTGTGAACAGTAATATTTTGTTTTTCATTTGCTCACATATTATGTCGTGCAAACCAGAGTATTATAACTTCTCGAATAACACTGGTACACACAATTTTCCCCCTTACGTTAAGGTTTTCGCTCTTCGCTCATTAGAAGAAATAATATAAGGAATATTTTCTGTACACCAATAACTTTAGAAATTTTGTGAAAAAAAATAATACAAAATGATTTTACTACCACGTTTTTCAACGTAAAAGGTCGATTTAAAAATTATTTTCATTTGAGGGGACACATTTTTTAAAATTGTGTACAGTATAATAAACAATGATAACATTTGACAAGCCCATAGGATATTTGGAATAAAGTACGACAAATATATTTTGTCACTTCCCCTCTATATTTCATTTGTTGGATCATGACAAATATCCAGTTAAATAGTCAAGGGTCGCCAATCAGTCAAGAAACTACAGATTTCTTATAGCAAGAAATCTTATTAATAGTGCCGTCATAATTTTTGGTACTATATTAACATTTCAAAAATTCGTGTATTGATATCAGCAGTGTTTTTCAAACATTCAATCTATTTCACAAAACCCCATATAAAATATAAATATTTTTGCTACATGTTTTAATTTGCATTTACCTATTTTACATATCTCTGATTGTATTTGAAAATCGTTAACCAATTCTTCATACTTTTGGCGAAGTGGTGTTTTATTAATTAGTTATTTGATATTATTAGGGTTCTTTCCTGGTATTCAAAAAGGAAAAATACATGTCGATTAGTTATATTTTTCAATTTATCAAACAATTTGGCCGCTGAATCTCTGATTCTGGTAGAGCGCCATCTGGCGAATAAAATTGTAACTAAAATCAATTTCGAATTTTTCACTATTTGCCATAAAAATTCTCATTGCATCCTGAATACAATGGTGTTTACCGCATTGCTCTAGCGCAAATATTCGCGGAGTTATTAATTTTTAAAATAGTGCGGGACTTTTGGATCACCCTGTATATACTAGCGGACGTACCCGGCTTCGCCCGAGGTTTTACCCGAGTAAAGGTTTGTCTAACGAACATTTGTGTTAAAACAATTCTCTATAAACTTATAAAAAAAAAGATATATTTTGATAATTTGAAACTCGTAAATTTGAATCTCTCGATAAAGTGAACAATTTTCCCCGGTCCCTGTGTGCCGTGTCATCCTGAATTTTGTCTTTCATAATTTTCTACATTACAAAATCATCGTTTTATCTAGTGAACATATTTTCCCGGTCCCTTGAAAAATACTCGATAAGTTGAATAAAATCATGGTCGTGAATCTCTCGATAAAGTTATTATTTTTTCCCGGTCCCTGTGTGCCGTGTCATCCTGAATTTTGTCTTTCCTAATTTTCTACATTACAAAATCATCGTTTTATCTACATATTTTCCCGGTCCCTTGAAAAATACTCGATAAGTTGAATAAAATCATGGTCGTTTATGGAAGATGGACGTAGTTCCCGGAGGTCACCCGCCCCCCGCTTGCGAGTTAAAGCTACAAATCTGCAAATAACTCTAAGGATATTTAAGATATTCAAGAAATTATTTTTCGTAAACCTTTCCGGGGATATGCCTAATAATATCCCAAATTTTCACGGCGATTGGATGTATGGTTTTTGAATCCATAGAGGACACACACACAGACATTCAATTTTATATATATAGATAGATATATACAGGGTGATCTAAAAGTCTCGCACAACTTTAAAATTAATAACTCCGCGAATATTTGCTCTAGGGCAATGCGGTAAACACCATTGTGTTCAGGATGCAATGGGGATTTTTAATGCAGATAATGAAAAATTCGAAATTGATTTTAGTTACAATTTTATTCGCTAGATGGCGCTCTATTAGAATTAGAGATCCAGCGGCCATATTGTTTGATAAATTGATAAAATATAACTGATCGACACGTATTTTTCCTTTTGAATACCAGGAAAGAGCCCTAATAATAACAAAGGATAAATTAATAAACACCATTTCGCCAAAAGTAGAAGAATTGGTGGACGATTTTTAAATTCTGAGATATATAAAATAGGTATATGCAAATTAAAACATGTATCAAAAAATATTTATATTTTAGATGGAGTTTTGTGAGATAGATTGAATGTTTGAAAAACACTACTGATATCAATTTACGGTTTTTGAAATGTTAATATAGTACCAAAAATTATATGGCACTATTAATAGGATTTCTTGCTATAAGGAATGTGTAGTTTCTTGACTATTGGTGACCCTTGACTATTTAACTGGTAATTTGTCATGATCCAACAAAGGAAATATAGAGGTTAGTGACAAAATATATTTGTCGTACTTTATTCCAAATATCCTATGGGCTTGTCAAATGTTACCATTGTTTATTATACTCTACACAATTTTAAAAATGTATCCCCTCAAATATAAAACATTTTTAAATCGACCTTTTGCGTTTAAACACGTGGTAGTAAAATCATTTTGTATTATTTTTTTTGCGTAAATTTTCTAAAGTTGGGGGGTACAGAGAATATTCCTTATGCTATTTCTTCTAATGAGCGAAAAGCGATAAACTAAACATAAGGGGTAAAATTGTGGGTACCAGTGTTATTCGAGAAGTTATAACACTTTGGCCTGCAGGACATAATATAAGATGTGAGCAAATGACAAACAAAATAATTACTTTGTTAAAAGAGACTCATCCCTCAAGCTTATTTATTCGAACATAATATTATGGGATTACCTATTAATTGTTAAAAAAATTACTGTTCACAAAAAAAAGGGTCAATTTGGTAGGTAGTATAAAACATGGCAACTTATATAACACATGGGGTAACTGCCTTTTCTCTTGTATTAGGTAACAATCCTTGCTCAATGTGGCGCCTTTCATTCTCAAAACTCCGCCTGCAGACGATAGATGACAGAATGGACAGCATTAAATAACATATCTGTTGAAATTGATGAAAAGTGAGGTCTGATAGAAACCTTCAACATGGCCAATATGGCAGGACGGCATCGATAAACACGCGACTTAATGTACCCCCATAAGCGAAATTGTAAAGCGTCAAGTCTGGTGATCTTGGAGGCCATTGGGTCATAAAGTGACGACTTATCACACGATTTTCACCTAACGTAACTTTCAGCAATTGTTTGGCACCGCGGGAGATATGAGGAAGTCCTCCATCTTGCATGAATGTTACTTCGTTCAGTGCTTGTCTGTCCTGCAATATGAGAATACCCTTTTCTCTCATAAGTTGTACATAAGGTCACCAGTTACAAAAACTGTTTTAAAAGTTCTTCCATTGATTTCTTCAAAGAAAAATGACTCAATAAAAAGGGAAGAAGTGAACCCACACAAAACTGTAACTCTGGGCTGATAAGGTGGCATTTCTGTAAAAATCCTAGGGTTTTCTGTTGCCCAAATGCGGCTGTTTTGAATGTTAAATTCTCCGTTTAGATAAAAGTGAGCATCATATGTCCACAGAACATTCTACAGCCAGTTTTAATCAATATCAATTTGCCGGAAAACCCGATTTCTTGACGCTTCTCAAAATCGCCGACTTTCAACTCGTGAAATCTTTGAGTTTTGTATGGGTATTTTAAAGAAATATTCTTAATGTTGTTCTCTCCAAACTGTTCCATACGAAATCGCCGTTTGTCGAGAAACTTGTCGAGCACTTACTTCTCCATACGTGGATAACGTTTCAATAGCTTCAACATTCTGCAAAACCGTAACAGCCACTGACTTGCATGTCGATGATCTTCCACTCCGAGGTTTTACTTCCAGAGATTGAGTTTGCTCGAAATTTTTAATCATTCGCCTTAGAGAGTAGCAACTCAAGGCCCTTTACCGCTTCGAATACCTTTAAAGGAACGAAACGCTTGTAAAGCTTCAGTGGCAGATTCTGAATCGCAATAAAAAAAATCGCCAAGAGTGCTTTATCCTATAGTGACGACTTTCCAGGGGAGGGGAGGGGGAGTCCAATCACACCTTCCTGCGGTCCCCCCTGGACTCTTGGAATATTTGAACATATTCTGGTTCATTTCCAAGGTGACTAACGTGGCAATGGCACCCAATTTTCAATGAAGAGCAAAACCGATATCTCCAGTAATGCTACCGCGTCCGGGGTAACCGCCGCGTCAGGAGCTGCAGCCCGGGCTCCTGATGAGAAATCTACTACGAGAACACAATTCAATCTACTACAGCTCAAAATAAATGCCACCCAGAGGAAAGCTGAAGAGCTGACTTGTCTTCTGCGTGACAACAATGTACATATTGCTTGTCTTCAGGAGACAAAATTGAATCAGAATCTGAGATTCAATTTCAAAGGTTATACAACACTACGAAAAGACAGAACGGGAAAATTTAGAAAACGACTTGCCGTTTTGATTAAAACTTCAGAAATCAAATTAAAGGGAATCGCCTATAATCAGAGTAAGCCTAGAGAAAGCACGACAGAAGCTCAGGCAATAGAAATCTATCTCCCATTCAAAACACTATCAATCATAAATGTTTATCACCCCGATAATATTAGCATCAATCCAGGCCTGATAGAGACATTAAGTGAAGCGTCTTTGGTTATCACAATCATACCCGGTGATTTTAACGCCAAAAGTCCAACTTGGGGATCACCTGTCCAGGATAACAAAGGTCAGCAGGTTGAGGACATGCTAACCGACCTCGACCTTACACCGTTAAATAACGAAAAGAACACCTATCTATTCAAGTCCACAGGCACAGAATCTGCAATAGACATCACAGCGATAAATACACCCACAACACAATGAAAATTCCTGAAAAGTGCAATCAGTGACCACAGACCAATTTTAACAACCCTAAACTTCAAAATTGAAAATGTCCAACAGAATGAAAGAACACTGGAAAAGAATTAACAGGAAAGCTTGAAGAACTGTGCAACCAATAATTAAATCACAGAACGATTGACAAAAACTTGGAAAAATTCTTTTCGAACATATCCAAAGCTGCAAAAGCCTCGATACCTAGAGGTAGACGTAAAGACCTGTGGATACCTTACTGGAAGGACCACAACAAAGAGGCAATGATTGCAGAGAGAGACAATATCAATAAACTTCTTAAAATAAATAAAACAGGAGAAAACATAAAGGAACTCATTGAAATTAGTCACAAAATAGAACAATAAATTTGGATATTCAAACAAGAGAGAAAGAATAATGGGCAGAATTCTGCGAAAAAAATGGATCCAAGAAAGGACAGCTATCACTGGAATATAATTAGAGTGTTAGAAAACAATCAAAACTAACACCAATCCTCCAATACTCTAACCGATATGAATAGTACAGCGAGAACGAACAAACAGATGGCTGACATAATTGCTGAATATCTTTCAAGCACTTCCAGACTCAGCTATACGAATGAAGACATGTTTCTCTAAAAAATAATATAAACAAGTTATTTTAAACAAGCAAGAAATTACCATCAACAAGATATTTTCTCGAGAGACTTCACACTGAGTGAGCTAAACTCATCAATAAAAATGTTAAATCCAAGAGGTCACCAGGAGATGAACTAATCTTTGGTCAAATGATTAAACACTTTGGAGACATAGCTAAAAATCAACTCCTACGAATACTGAACATATAATGGCAAACTGGTAAACTACCAAATATTTGGAAGATATCAATTATAGTGCCAATACTGAAACCAAACAAAGATGCCAAGGAATGCAACAATTATCGGCCAATTGCTCTCACCAGCATACTTTGTAAAATAAAAGAACGAATTATCCACTCTAGGCTCATAGTCTGGCTCGCTAACAATAATAAAATAAACTTCAACGAAACTGCCTATAGATCCAGGCACTGTACAACTGATCAACTGTTCTACTTCTGTCAATCAATAATAGATTATTTCCTGGAAAAACCGCCAAAGAAGACAACGGCCGTATTCCTGGATATGTCCTCAGCTTTTGATCGAGTGTAGAGGGAGAAATTATTTGAAAGGCTGCACAACATCGGATTAAGAGGAAAAACCTTAATCTGGATTCCAGACTTATTAAGGGGAAGAAGGATAAAGGTTCGGGTCAATGGAGCATTTTTCAAGGACCGAAGAACATGGGCTGGTGTACCTCAGAGGTCTGTGCTCAGTCCTCTACTCTTCTCGTTATATATTAACTGTTGTTTATGTAAATATATGACGATTATTTGCATTATTTAAAGCCTCATTATGTAAAAAATATATGTGTATATAAATTGGATATTTATTGTTGGCCAAACGAGAAGAATAAGAGATAAATAAAGAGTCATGGTCAATTTTGAGCTGTTGATCGTCTAATTACGACACAACAAAAGTGGCAACGAGGATGCGAGATCTGAGGAAAACGGCGTCTACGTAAGTATAACTACTACATCTTTGAAACTATCTAGATAAAAAAAGGAGTAGAAAAGATCAGCATGACAAGTTCAAAGTTAATAGTATCGTTTAGATGCTATAGCCCAGTGGAGGATACCTTCGATCTTTTTGTACAAAAATTTGAAGCTTCCTTTATGGCGATTAATCTGAAGGAGGAGAGTAAATTGCTGATTTTACCTCGCTACTAGATTCTGAAACTTTGAAGCTGGGAAACGACATTTTCTTCCCGGCCTAATGAAAGATCAACCCTATGATACTATCATTCAAAGAATGAAGCTGCATTTGGATACAAAGAAGAAAGTGATGCCACAACTATGCAGATTTTTGAAGATAATTCAACTGGAAGGAGAGTCAATTTCGGAATACCTTAGAGAATTGAAACATTCAGCAATAAATTGTAATTTCGGCGATATGCTAGGAACCATTTTTCGAGACCGTTTTGTGGCTGGAATCAAGTCGGAAAGCCTGCAAAAGAAGCCACTACAAGAGGACGACGATGTCACCCTGGATAAAGTTTTTGCACTGGCGATCTCGTTCGAACTGGCGGAGATAATTACAAGAAAATTACAAGATAAATTAGTGGCCAAGATATCCCCTGTGAATAGAAAGGATAAAAAGGGAGAGTACAATAATAGTACGGCGCAGCATAGGCCTTTCAGGCAAAGAGAAATAATGTGTTATAAATGGGGTGAAATACATTCACACGTGGCCTCTGTTTGCCCTCATAGAACAAAGACTTGTTTTAAAATGTAAGTATGTATAATTTAAGTAGGGTCTGCAAAACTAGTAAAAAAATGTGGGGATTTAAATTTGTACAAGAGGACTTTATATATTCTGTATAGGGCCTCCAATCCCGGGATCCCGTTTCCCGGGATCCCGGAGCCAAATAATGATCCCGAAATCCCGGGATTATGCTCGAAAAATCCCGGGATTACTGTTTTGTGCATGAAAACCAGCGCAAAAATATATTTTTATTATCTAGCATTTTGGTAATCAAACAGATGATGGGATAGCACAATTTTGACGTTTTGTTTATATAGCTGCATTTCAGGTCGTTTAGAATAGAATTAGATAGGTGTCCCCTTCCATCGATCGATGAGATCTTTTCAAAATTATTTACAAGAACCGTAATATCGACTCTAGACCAATCACAGGCTTACTTACAAGTAATTTTAGCGGAAGAAGCCAAAGCTGTTGTTAATATAAGCACAACAAAGGGGTTGTTTTCTTATAAAAGACTACCATATGGCGTAGCGGTAGCACCAAATAAATTTCAGAGGATTATGGAAGGTCTATTTGCTGATTTGCCAGGTGTGGCCTGCAACATAGATGTTATTTTGGTTGCATGAAAATACTTTGAAGATCATGAACAAAAGTTGGATCTAGAGTTTAGAAGATTGCTAGAAAAAGGTTTAAAGTTAAACAGAGATAAATGTAAATTTAAAAGGGATTCGGTGGAATATTTAGGGTTTAAAATTGATAAATATGGACTGCATCCCTTATAAAATAAAATTAAAGCAGTGATAGAGAGGCGCCTGAACCTAAAAAAATGTTTCTCAATTGAGATCTTTCATAGTACTCTTAATTTATTATTCTAGATTAATAAAGAATATTACAAACATTTTAGCGTCATTCTATCAACTTTTGAAAAAAATTGTAGATGGAATTGGACGAAAGAACTTCGAATGTTATTTTTAAAATGTAAATCATTATTAACTAATAAGTCTGTTTTGTCACACATTACGATGCAAACAAAGAATTGGTCCTGGCTGTGACGCATCGAGCTATGGACTAGGCGTAATTCTGAGTCATAGAAATGATAGAAAGGAAGAATGTCCTCTAGCCTTTTGCTTCTAGAACATTGACTGAAGCGGAAAAACGGTACTCTCAACTAGAAAAGGAAGCGTTGAGCATAACTTATGGCGTTGAGAAATTCAGACAATACTTACTGGGACGAAAATTTGTATTGATCACAGACAACCGACCCTTAATTCATATATTTTCACCTCAGAAACCAATTCTCATATGTGCAGCATCCAGAATTAAAAGATGGTCCTTAAATTTAGCTGCATTTAATTATACTGTGGAATTTCGAAAATCTAGTGATAATTCCAATGTTGACGCATTGTCACGTCTTACTTTAGAATCAAGGGTCAGGGAGTCTCTTGATGAAGACCAGGTACTTCTTCTCAGGAAGTTGAATGAGGTACCGTTCTCTTTTAGGGAGGTGGCATACGAGACGTCCCGAGATAAAATACTATCTATGGTATTAAGGAATGTTAGAGAAGGCAACTGGAAATTCACAAAGATACCGAGGGAAAATCCACTAGCTCCTTAATATAAGATCAAAGAGGAATTAAGTTTGGAGTTTGGTTGTCTTCAATGGCCTGAAAGAGTGGTAATTCCCCCAAAAATAAGATATTTAAGTTTAAATAACTTGCATGAAATGCACATGGGGATTGTTAAAATGAAGATGATTGCCAGACGATATTTTCTGGTGGCCAGGCATAGACAGTAACATCGAGGAATTAACTAGAGAATGTAGAGTATGCCAAGAATCAGCAAGCATGCCCCCGGCTACATCTCTGAATGGACTTGGCCCGAAAAACCGTGGCATCGTCTTCATCTTGATCCAGCGAGTCCGTTCATAGGAAGAATGGTTTTGGTTCTCGTGGACGATACTCAAAGTGGATAGAAATTTTTATCCTAAAATATATTACCCGCAAAACGATTATAAATCATCTTAGAGAAATTTTCGCCAGATTTGGATTGCCCTAATTTTTGGTTACAGATAACGGAAGACAGTTTGTCTCCGGTGATTTCTAGCAATTTAACAAAATGAATGGTATACGGCACACTTAAACCAGTCCGTATAATCCAAGTACAAATGGTTTAATTGAGAGATATGTAAGAGAGTTTAAAAAATCTTTGAGAAAGAATAATGGGAAGGATGATTTGGAGACGAATCTATACAGATTCTTATTTGCTCATAGAGCATTCCCCCAAACTGTAATAAAGGAATCCCTCGCGGGACTTCTGATGACGAGAAGTTTAAGATCAAGATTCTCGAATTTAATACCAAAAGGTATTTGATGAGGCCGTAAGAAGGCAGGAGCAGTTTACTACTGGTTGCGAGGTTTATTTCCGCAACTATGCAAATGGACCTAAATAGAAAAAAGGTACCATTTTGAAATTATTGAGCTGCCGTTACTACCTTATAGGTTGCGAGGGCCTCGTGAATAAGAGGCATATCAATCAATTGCGACCTGTGAGAAAGAAACAAGTGGAGACAAGAAAGTTGATACTTCCTCGAACATCAGGAGAGAAACCTGTAGATGGAAGTCAGAAAGAAAGTGAAGAGGAGGTTCCAGAGGTTACACCAAGAAACGAAGAGGAGACGGCTGCTGTGCACGTGCCCTTTTGCACTCCTAGACCGGGGACTGCTGCAGTGCAAGTGCCCTCCTACAGTCCTGTTGCTGGTTGGTTTTAATTCCATACGGAGTCCGACAACAAATTATTTTTCGTAAAATCAACTTTTAATTGCATTTATCTAATACAAATTATCAGAAGGGGTTAAATTGTTGTATACATGTTGACGTTCTTTTGTTTATATCTGTCGTGGTCAAATAACATTTTAATATTATAAAATTTTAAAATATATGTGTTTGATATATTATATATAAATATTTATATTTTACATGAATCATAATTTATATTTAGAATGATATATAATTATTTTTATTATATTATTATGAAAACAAATAATTTGATATTAATGTTAATTTATATAATTTTAATAAAGTATATTTTATGAGCATTATATATTTATAAGATGAATATTTTAATTTAATATTTAAATTAAATAGTTATTGAACAAATTGAAACTTATGATGAAAATATGAAAAGTTAATATTTGAAAGCCGCTACAGTCCTAAACCGGAGACTGCCGCTGTGCAAGTGCCCGTCCGCAGTCCTAGACCTCAGAGACCCAGGAAACCCCCAGACCGACTGGAGTATTATTAAGGGGAGAGATGTGTTGTGTATGTGAATAGATGAAGATTATTTTCATTCTTTAAAGCCTCATTATATAAGAATATATGTGTATATAAATTGGACATTTGTTGTTGGCCAAACGTAAAGAATAAGAGCAAAATAAAGAGTCATAGTCAAGTTTGAGTTGTTGTAAGTCTAATTACGACACAACATTAACAAAATCCATCCTACCTAACTGAAGACACAAAGGTTGCCTGTTATGCAGATGATATAGCCATATGGCATACAAGTAGCAGTATAGAAAAATCAGAAAAATACTGAACACATCAATGAGATGACTGGAGAAGTGGGCAATCAAACTCAAAATGACCATAAACCCAATAAAAACAAACCTATTCGTCTTCTCCACTGACAGGAAAAAGGCATAAATTTAACCTCAAAATAAGAATAAACAACCAAATAATTGATAAATTTATATCTTTATATAATTATAAAATTATAAAAAACCTAGGTGTGCTACTTGATGAGAAATTGCGATTTACAGAACACATAATTAGCACCTCAAATAGAGCTACCAGAAACCTAAACATTTTGTGAAGGCTATGTGGAACAAATTGGGGAGCAAAACCCAAAATTCTCAGAACAACATATATCACCTTAATAAGGCCAATAAGGGAATATGCAACACCTGTCTGCGCTCCCTCAAGTTCATCACTGAAAAGAAGACTAGGCAGTGTTCAAGCAAAAGAGGCCAAAATAATCACTGGTGCTGTTTCATCCACCAACAATGAAAAATTCAGAGAGAATGTGGTCTAGACCTACTCGAAACAGAAGACAATTAAAATTCACCAATAGCTAAAAAAGTAAAGAAACCGAACACATATACAATAGAGCCTATTTAAACTGGACACAAAAAGAAAGACTCAAAAGATCTTCAACACTTCAGTACGACAACAATATTAGAAAGGGCATAAATATGTAACATAATGAATTTCAAATTCAAGAAGAACCAATATTCCCTACCCCATTGCCATCAAATGTAATCATCAATCTTAACCTGAATGAACCCTGCAATAAAAAGAGAACAAAAAAATACTTAAAAAGAAAAGACTTGACGCAATTGGTTTATGCGGTCAAAGAAATTATTTAACAGCATATACAGATGGATCTTCAGACCTTACCCTGAGTAATGGAGGGGCCAGAATTAGCATAATACTGCAAGATGGAAAACGCATCAAAATCAAAGAAGGAAAGATATCGTCAAACTTCGCTTGTGAACTGACAGCTATCTGGAAAGCTCTTAATGTATGCCTTAACCAACCATCCCTGAATCAAGCAGAAGCAACTTTAATATACAGCGACACTATATCCGCTCTATAAGCAATTCATAAGGGCAATGCTAAAATCACGCAGAAAATACACTCATTACTTACCCAACTGCATTCTACAATTGATTCCAAGGAGTTGGCAGATGAATTGGCAAAGGAAGCCAGAAAGTCGAGCCAAAGGAAAGAACAAATGTCATTATTTGACGCTAATGTTTTTGCAAAATACAAGATAATTAAACAAAAAATAAGAAAAGATCAAAATGTGAAATAAACTCCGAGAGAAAAATGACAAAACTATAACAAGATTTAGAACAAAACATTATAAAGGATGACAATACATCCAGATGGCACAAGAACCTATAGAACATGCAACAACTGTCCTGGTGTGGAACTAACACCTACCCATATATTCTCATGCCAGCAGCCTTGCAGAAAATTGACATAGACCCAGAGCAGCTGCTTTACACACCCAAGATAGTGGACAATGCTGCTGCTGCTGTGATAGAGAGATGCATGGCGACATCTGAGTCTCTTTATTGGACACGACAAAAACATAAACAGCATTCCAGAGTAAAATAAATCATCAGAGACAGATAAATGTTTTTCAAATGAATTAAAATAAATATAATCAACTAGCGGACGTACCCGGCTTCGCCCGGGTTTTACCCGATTAAAGGTTTGTCTAACGAATCTCTCGATAAAGTGAACATTTTTTCCCGGTCCTTTGAAAAATACTCGATAAGTTTAATAAAATTAATATTAATTGGTTCCCTCGGTAATTGGAAGTTAAAGGAATAGTATCTTGCCTTGGAATTGTATCCTTATTCTTGTATGGATGTCCCCGGCTTCGCCCGGGTTTTACCCGAGTAAAGGTTTGTCTAACGAATCTCTCGATAAAGTGAACATTTTTTACCCGGTCCCTTCAAAAATATTCGATAAGTTGAATAAAATCAATATTAATTAGTTCCCTCGGTAATTGGAAGTTAAAGGAATAGTATCTTGTCTTGGAATTGTATCATTATTCTTGTCTCAAATAAATTGCGATGTCATCCTGAATTTTGTCTTCCTAATTTTATACATTACAAAATCATCGTAATCATGATAATATTTAGAGCAAATTGTTGAATTATAACAGATAAATTAGAATATTTATCTTGATTATTTTTAGGCGAAAAGTTATTTCAAAAATTTATTTGCTAGAAACCTTCCCAGTACTATACCAAATAACTTCCCAAAGTGTCATGGCGTTCCAATGAGTGGTTTGGTCAGGCATAAAGGACACACACACACACACATACATTCATTTTTATATATATAGATAGATACTGAGAGAGAGTCGAATTTTAAAAATGAGAAATTTATTAGCTTTGAAATTTATATAGCTTAGAGGATTCCAGCAAACCGTATCTAAAATATATATATATATTTTTTGCTACATGTTTTAATTTGAATATACCTATTTTACATATCTCAGATTTTATTTAAAAATCGTCAACCAATTCTTCCACTTTTGGCGAAATGGTGTTTTATTAATTTATCATTTGATGTTATTAGGGTTCTTTCCTGGTATTCAAAAAGTAAAAATACGTGTCGATCAGTTATATTTTTTAATTTATCAAACAATTTGGCCGCTGAATATCTGATTCTGGTAGAGCGCTATCTAGCGAATAAAATTGTAACTGATATCAATTTCGAATTTTTCATTATTTTCCATAAAAAATCCCATTGCATCCTGAACACAATGTGTTTACCGCATTGCTCTAGCACAAATATTCGCGGAGTTATTAATTTTTAAGTTGTGCGGGACTTTTGGATCACCCTGTATATATATATATATTAAGAAAAAGGCATCTCCTTATCGTGCAATTGAAAGTTTCTGATGGCTTGCGCCATCTATCGGAATAAATATCAACTATTCTCGTTGATTTTTAATTATCCCAGAATTGGCCAAATACCCATTCTTGATTAATCAAGAAAAGCTAACCACGGACGCGTTTCTGGCTGTTGGCCCTCATCAGCGTGGTACAAGCTGTACCTCAACGACCAAAATATTGGTCATTAAGGCATCCTGAAAAATCATGAAACGGGTAGTTTAGGCCAGAATTGCGTGAGAACGCTACACAATGTGAAAAAAATAGTACAAATGTAATATTGTACTGGGATAAGGTTCATAAATTACGAAAAAGGTATCTCCTTATCGTGCAATTGAAAGTTGCTGATGGCTTGCGCCATCTATCGGAATAAATATCAACTATTCTTGTTGATTTTTATTATTCCAGAATTGGCCAAATACCCATTCTTGTGGTTAGTTTTTCTTGATTAATCAAGAATGGGTATTTGACCAATTCTGGGATAATTAAAAATCAACGAGAATAGTTGATATTTATTCCGATAGATGGCGCAAGCCATCAGCAACTTTCAGTTGCACGATAAGGAGATGCCTTTTTCTTAATTTATGAACCTTATCCCAGTACAATATTATATTTGTACTATTTTTCATATATATATGCGCCCCCGATGAGTTCTGCGTTACCTCATGCTTTAACGGAAAGCCATATAAAATTGTGTAGCGAGTCTCACCTTCGATGATTGAAGTACGGAGTTCTTGAAATGTGTAGTGATAAAACATGGTGCCACTATTGCGACTCGAAAGCCGAAAGACAGCCAACCTCAAATGATGAGTAGATGCTGCGATTTTTTCGTTTATTTCACGTCATAAGAGGTTAATTTGAGCCAAATGCCATTATTTTCTCAAATCCCTTTTTGGTGGTAACGGTATCTGATTCTAATATTATATGATCATCACCTAGAGTTAAAATTTTGCGTGAGATATGAAAAACCAATTCTACAAATACTTCCATATATCTTGTTGCCATAAAGAATATTTATTCAACGTTCCCTGCCCTTCGTAATCTCGTGTATAATAATGAGTGAAGGGCTCTTAAAAATTAATATCTATTATAAGTTTTTTTTTTTTTTTACTTATGTTTTTTTTCTTGCATTACTGGTAGGTAGTAGAAGGCAAGCTTGTCGAGGCAAACTGCAGAATGGTACTTCAGGCCAAGCAACTCCATAGACTTCGTCAATTATCGCGCGAATATGCACTGATTTTAACTTGAATGGCTATTTCATGTTTATCCAAGTACTGTACATGTTTGGGTGAAGGCTGGAATGATATTCGTAGAATTTTGGTTACATGGTTCCAGGCTTAGAAGGAGTATGACAATATGCCATTTCCTGATGTATATTAGAATCATAATTTTGTTATTGCAGATGATGATTGCGGATTTCCATATTTCATATAAAATCGTATGTTTTTGTAGTGTCCTATTATTGTTAATTTATTCGATTAGAAATGTACAAGAGTACAGAGGAGTGAACCTAGGCTGACATAGTTACAATTAGGCAAGATGAGTGACAATAATATTCAAATTATTTTGTTATTTGCTTATTAAAGGCATTCTAAATTGCCTTAAAATAATTTTTAGCAAGCTCTGTGTGAACCATATATTTATATTATATATTTCAACTAAAACAACAAAGAACGCTTTCCCGCCAAGGACACTGGTACCGAATGTGAAAAATTATAATATTATAAATTACTAATAAAATATATTTCAAATGCGTTCTATAATATATAATAAATGTTTGAAGAATATGTCTGAAAGAGATATTCCTTGCTGATTGATTATTATCGTATGACGTTATGCTTATGTACGAGCACATTTCTCAGATTAGTGGAGGAAGTAAGCGAAATAATATATATATATATATGTTTTATTTTTCGTGTTCGAATGGAGGGTGCAACCGTTGTGTATGTAAGCTTCGTAAAATAATTTTGCCCACACTCGTGAGCGCGCGCGCGGCATGCCGTAGCATTCGCCCGCGCGCGCTGGGTTCCACATCAATTTTGTACAGATTTATAGATTCCTGAATTTGTATTTACAATTTAACACAAGCTTATTTTGGGGAAAAGAAATTGTACATCTTGGGCATTAGGGGCAAATTATGACATATATATATTAAAAATAAAGAAGGCATTTCCTGACCACGAGCACATGTGCTTTTTAGATGGCAGAGCGCCATCTAGTGAGGCAAAAATAAGCTAAACGTTTATTTAGCTTGCTCCCTGATATTTGGCCAACCCAATTTCTTTATTTATCAAGAAAAGCCATCCACAAACGCGTTTCGCGCTGTTGGCGCTCTTCAGCGTGGAGTAGGCTGTAACCACTGCGACCAAAAAGCTTTTTGGTCCCAGAGGCTTCCTGAGAAATATCACGGAGCAAGCTAAATAAACGTTTATTTTATTTTTGCTCCACTATATGGTGCTCTGCCATCTAAAAAGCACATGTGCTCGTGGTCAGGAAATGCTTTCTTTATTTTTAATATCAACACCTGACCCACTTATCTTTTTTTTTCTATTGTTTTTTTCATATATATATATATATATATATATATGTGACAATATAGCGGTAAATGTTGTGAGGAGAGAAATAATCACACGACGAGTTGTTAGAGTCAATCATCCAGGCAGCCAGCCGAGAGAGAAAGAGGTGGCGAGTGAGTCGTTATCAGCTGAACGACTGTTTTTTCCCTGTGTACACAACCGGGGCAAACAAAAGATTAGACGCCAGGTGTTGACGCCCCCCTCAGGAATGTGGTCAACAAAGGGTCGCAAGTTAGTTATCTTCGAATCGACTACGTCTCTCTCTCTCTGGTCGGCTGCAGATTTACTTTATTATTCCTGTTAGAGCATATATTATGACATATGGCCCCCGTTGAAGAAGGCTGAACATGGTTTAAGTATATTTAAAGCTGGAGAAGCCAGGAATAGAGAAAATAATTTTACAATTAACATTAGTTAAGGTAATGGTGACATAGTTTTATGTAAATAAAATACTGTATAGTACACAAGTAAATATTATTTACAAGCAGTTTTACAACACCGGAGAGTTTGACATTTATGGGAGATTTTGAAAATATCAAGGTTATAAAAGGCTATATACAAATTAATTTTATGTGTAGGTTAATATGGTACAGAGTGTAGGTATGGACAACCATAGCTATGTACAATATGGATACGTGAATGAGGAGGTGAAGAGAAAGAAAAGGTGGAAAGTAAGAGAGTTCTAAAGTAAATGGTTCAACATTCTAAAATGAACAAAGGAAGCCATTAGAAAGAGGCTGGAGCAAATAGTCATCTCTGCAGCATTCGTCAACAAAACGTATTGAGACATTTTACAGAGATACTTTAGAATGAAGAAGATTGATTAGGCAGACAACTTATGTGCGGTTCTCTTGATGACACTAAAATTAATAAATTTAACAAATAATGGACATGCACGTACATGAAAAAGACCTTCGGGGTCGAGTGAGAAAAAAAGTGGACCTTTGCGGTCAATTGACAAAAAATAAGACCTCTGAGGTCGAATGGTTGAAAAAAAAAAAAAGCCTTGACTTTCAGAACCTAAGTTTCAATGTAGGAATAGATACACTGCAGAAAGACTGAGAGGTTCAGCGAAAATTTGGTCATTGGTTCATAAAAACATAAGTTGATGTACGAAAAATTAAAGAACAAGAGTTTTTTTTTTTTTTTTTTTTTTTTTTTTCAAGAGCGATGGTGTAAGATAAGAAAAATTTTCGAGAGAACATGTTATTGAGAATAAAATAAGGCATTGTAAGCTTGAAGCTTGTAGCATATTATGGTTTTAAAATTGATATGAGATAAGTTATTTAGAGCATGAACTGTGCTAAAAGTGGGCTAACATGGATGTGATATATATAACAAGCAAAAATGTAAACGGATGAAATCACAATAAAGTTAAACACTCACTGTTGATGGGCTTCTGTTGGACTTCGAAGCTGGGTTGTGTTGAAGACTTGGTTCATGTTGGAAAGTCCCGATGGGGAATGTGGTTGCCGTACATGGCGTGTAGACGAGTCCGCGGGACGTAGGCGGCTTGATCCGCTCGTGGTGGCGTAGACTGGCAGGGGACGGCGTTGTTGGAAGAAATTATTCCAGTGGGGTTTTCCATTACTCTACTACAGTCGGAATGCTCGCAGTCACCAAAGCTCTCGTAGCACTTCTCCTCACTGAGACTGGGGCTGTCTCGCTTGTCCGGCGTGCTAGAGTCACTAAGGGCTGTGTCCTCTAACAGTTGGCGGTTGTCATGTTGAGGGTTCTTGGACATCTCATCTTCCACAATCAGCTCATGTGGATCAGGGGTAGTGGGATCTTGGGGAGTATGTGCAATTGAGACTTGGGAAGTCTGTTCAATTCGAACTTGGGAAGGTGCGACGTGATAAATTTGGGACGTGGCTATTGGTTTTGTGATAGCTTGCTTGATGGGATGGATTTGCGCATCCCGGAGAGAAGACCTCTGTTCAGCAGTCTGTACCTGGTGAAGGAGAGTATTGTCGGCGGCGAATGGTTGTTTACGACATTGTTTGTTGCAATGATTCTGGCCACAGTAACGGCAAGGATATGGTGGGGTCTTGTCCACGGTGGTGGAAGGTGCTCTGCTCTGGCGCGGTGATCGTTGTTGGGCAGCTTTAGTGCTGGTGTTATCCCCTTCGTAGGTCAGCTGTTGGGCTAAGCATAACCATTCTTCTGGTCCCGAGGGTTGTGCCATCTTTAAAAGGTTGCCATAGTTACGTGGCACACCGTTGGATAGTGCTTGCACGATGGCACTCTTAGGGAGGTTGATCGCCAATCCTATTCGGACCTTGTTCTTGTAGTAGGTCTCGATCTCGGCCATCGATGTGCATTTAAGTTCATAGAACTCTTGAAGAGTGAAGCTAGGGCGTCGGGGATAGACGGCGCAGAGTGACTCCTTGACCTCTTCATAAGTCTTATTGAGTAGAGCTAAGTCTTGTGCAATTTTGCGAGGTTCGCCTCTGAGTGATGATAGAGCCTTTCGAGCTTGGCGTGCTGGCTCTAAGTTGTGGAAGTTCGGCTGAGACTCAAGTTGTGAGAAGAAGTGTGCGGCAGGTTCATCTCCGTCGTAGGTGATTGCTTCTTCAGACTCACGGTTTAAAAGTTGGTCGAGACAGAGGGTGAGAGTTCGAAGGAAAGCGGCCTACAGTAGCGTCGGTCGTTGGTTCTTGTGGAACTTGGTTGTGGGTTTATTCGATCATCGTGGCTTGGCTTCTTGTTTCTTCATGCTCTGGTATATGAGGGATTTGCTTCCCGGTCAGATCTTATCCTGTCGACTTTTCAATGTGACAATTTAGTGGTAAATGTGGTGAGGAGAGAAAAATCACACGACGAGTTGTTAGAGGCAATAATCCAGGCAGCCAGCCGAGAGAGCGAGAGGTGGCGAGTGCTGTCTACTGAACGACTGTTTTTTCCCTGTGTACACAAGCGGGGCAAACAAAAGATTAGACGCCAGGTGTTGACGCCCCCCCTCAGGAATGTGGTCAACAAAGGGTCGCGAGTTAGTTATCTTCGAATCGACTACGTCTCTCTCTCTCTGGTCGGCTGCAGATTTACTTTATTATTCCTGTTAGAGCATATATTATGACATATATATATATATATATTGTGGTGTTTTACTTAGAAAGCCCGATTTTTAGAAGACAAGAGAATGTTTAAGGCAAAATAAAACTCAAACTTTATTACTTTCTTCACCTATATATCTATATCGCGCTTCTCGCGGACATGCAAATTCACCATCCTTTTAAAAGAAACAAAATGTAAAAATATACAAAATAAAATAATATTATGCAAACATCTCAAGGTATGCGACAGACTCCCACTCCATGACCTCTCATCACTCCTGTGATGGGACTCCTGGTGGTCTATGATGAAATTTAATGATGTTGGTGATGTGGGCACTCTGGGTTCCTCGTTCCGATTCATAAAGGACATATTTAACATAGCCGTCCACCATCTTTACATCAGTAACAACATGGGGTCCAGTCTGCAGTCGTTGTTCACCTGTGTATTGGTGTTTCACCAGAATCGAATCTCCAGGTTTGATATCAGTAGGTCTTCTTCGATTTCTATTATAATAATATTTAGTGCGCAGACGGTATTTATGGCGCTGTTTGTCATTATTCTCCGTTTCAATTCTAAGGAGTTGTAAGCCCAATTCCTCGTCAGCAGGCACTATTGGTACTGTTCCCTTCCATTTATACCATGGAGAGCATCCCAGATAGGTATTATGATGCCTATTGTGATAATTGACGGCTGCCTCCAAGCAACACTTCCATCCTTTAGGAAACTGTGGATAGCACTCCATGAAGGTCTTAATTTCCTGAATCACTCTCTCGGCCAGACCTTTTCCCGCAGGGTGATAAGGACTGGTATTAAGAAACCTGATTCCCTTCTCCTGCGTCCAGTTGTAAAATTCCCCTCGAGTAAAGGAGGTACCTCTATCGGAAATAATTTTCTTTACATTTTTAAGAATGGGATGGTCCGTAAAGTATTCTTTTAGAGCTTTACCCGACTGTTTCATACATTTAGCGTATACAATCCGAGTAGCTTCATCAATCACTACTAAAAATGACTTCTGCGAAGTCAACATGAACCGTATGAAATGGAACATGAGATTGAATAGGAAAAATCATCTGATCAGAGGTAGATCTATATTTGGCCTTCACCTTCTGACAGGTAGAACACGATTGAACATAACGTCGAATGTCCCCCTTCATATTTCGCCACCAAAATCGATTCTTAATTGTATAATAGGTTCTCCAGAATCCCGAGTGGCCACCAGATTTAGGATCATCATGATATAAGTTGAGAATGCTAGGAACCTGTTCAGGAGTCACCAAATAAGATTTTCTTTGTTCGTCGTATTTTAGCTCTAAAGCTTTATGCTTCAACCAGAACGTCTGTTCATCAGACTTGTCTGGGACGCTTACACACAATCGTGACAACGCGTCGGCGTCCCTCAGTTCCTTTCCCGACCGATGATTTATTATGATATTAAAGGAGCGCAGGAATAACTGCCACCTGGCCAAACGGTCTCTAAGTTCTCCACAACTTAAAAGTTGAGTTAAGGCTCGGTGATCGGTATTCCCCACAAAAGGGCGACTCTCCAAGTAGGAACGAAAATGTTTCACAGCTTTTAATACCGCCAAGCACTCTTTCTCGGTAACAGAATAATTTTGTTCGGCTTTTGTAAAGGTGTAGGAGTAATAGCCAATCACCCGGAGTTGTTTACATCTTTTTTCCTGGAGGTCCCTTTGATATAAAATGGCTCCAGTTCCATAGTAGCTGGCATCCGATGATAGCTCGAATGGCAATCTCCCATCAGGAACCCTAAGAATTGGTTCCTCAGTAATAAGTGCGATAAGTTTTTGATAAGCCTTCTCGCATTCAGAATCCCACTCGAAGGTTACATCTTTTCCTTTTAATTTGTCTAATGGTCTTACTATATGAGCATAATCTTTTATAAAGGCGCGGAAGTGGTTAGTCAATCCGGTGAAACACTGTAAGGACCTCAAATTGTATGGACGTTTCATATTCTAACCTTTTCGGTAACCTCAGACCTTATTTTCTTTGTGTCTCCATCAATAACTCTCCCTGAAAGTCTATGCGAGGGACGCAAAATTGACATTTATCAAGATTTAGCACTAGGCCCGCAGTTTTCAGCCGTTCAAGAATTTTATGCGTCAAAATGGAGCAATCCTCCTGAGTGTAGCCACCACAACAGCCCCTGCGCAAGGATGACACGCAAAATCGTGAAGCGTTCCACAACAGATGTCATCGATATATGCTAATACCTTTTCATTTAGTAGGTCTTTTAGAATTGTAGTCATTATTCTCTGGAACTTAGCTGGAGTATTTTTCCATCCAAACGGAAGCTTTAAAAACTCGTAATGACCAGATGGAGTTACGAAGGCAGTGTATTTTCGAGTATTTTCTGATATACCAAGTTGCCAGAATCCATCCTTCAAATCGAGCTTTGAGAAAAAACGACCTACTCCGAACACATTAATAATGTCATCTATTCGAGGAAAGGGAAAAGAATCCGAGTGTTTCATCGTTAATTTTTCGATAGTCGATACATAATCGATAGTCTCCATTCTTTTTTGGAATTACTATGCAAGGAGATGCAAATGCCGAGTTTGATGGTTTAATTATTCCTTCGCTTAGCATCGATCTAATTTTCATATTTAACCAGTTTCTTTTTGTATTTTCTAATTGATATGGCTTTGTACTGATAATTCGAAAATTTTCTTGCAGTCCAAAGTCAACTTCAAATTTTGAAATTATTGGTAAAGTCCTTTTGCAAAGGCTGGGGTATTTGGCTTCGACATCCCTCCTGGTAACAAGGTCCGGGCCAGTTTCAGAAAAAAAGCTTATTTGATCTGTAAAGAAGTCCCACTTCAATTTCAGGGATTTTAACGTAGGCTTACCAATCAACATATCAAAGGGCATATCTTGGAGGACAATGGCCTGGATTTCGATTGATTGTTCCCCAGCCTCCAAGACCAGATTAATGGCTTCTGTAGCAGTGAATTTATTATGGTTGATTGTGTTTATTAAAATCTTGGTAGGGTATGTTTTCCACCTGTTTTTTTTTTGTATTAAATTTTTATGTATGAGATTGAGAGAAGAACCGCTGTCCAGATAGGCCTTTACCAAGTGAGAGTTTATTGTCACATCAATGAAGGAATGGGGAGAATCACAAATTTAAAAAATTGTCTATTTTGACCATGGGACCGGCGAACCCATACTCGTCAGTTTTTTTGACAAGAACGAAACATTTCTATCATTCGCCGCCTGGTGTAACCCCGTGTCACTAGATTCATTAAAATGAACTGGTTTCTTGACTGTGCCAAGAGTTCTTGCAGATGGCCTGGATTCAGAATAATTCTTTTCCGATATAGGCCTGATGTTCTCCAGGAGTTTGAGTAGATTTTGCTTGCATTTAATATTTGCCATGGCCAGTTGCTCCTGCATATACTGGGGAAGTCAATGGATTATCCCAATAATCAATAATTCCTCGCTAAGGCCAGGCATACCACGTTGCATCTTTCTTTGCTTTTGGTAAAAATATTCCACCAAGGATCCTCCTCGATATCTCCAATTGAAAGCACGGTCGTAACTCACAAGTGGATTTTCGTTAAAAGAACAAATGAATTCTTGCTTCCAATCTTTCCAACAATATTCCTCTTCATCCTGAAATTTGTTGTCGAACCATAATAGAGCCGATCCTGTCAGATAGGATCGCATTCCATTGATTCTAGCCTCGTCTCCAACCCATCCATTGTTTCCACAAATATTTTCATATACTTTGATCCAAATTTTAGGATCCGCATTTCTTCCATCAAAGGTAGCCACATCCATTTTAACTGGCCTACCTACCCTAAGTTCATTCTTATTTTTAAGAAGAAAGTCCGTCATCAAGCGCTGCTGATCCGCCATCGTCCTGATGAGGCTTTCAATGGTCGAATCTGATAGTTCTTTATCCTCATCTGCCAAGTCTGTTTCTTCATCTTGCATGTCTGGCTTAATAAGTTTAAGCTTATCAAATCCTGTCGGCTGCGCCATTTGTGGTGTTTTACTTAGAAAGCCCGATTTTTAGAAGACAAGAGAATGTTTAAGGCAAAATAAAACTCAAACTTTATTACTTTCTTCACCTATATATCTATATCGCGCTTCTCGCGGACATGCAAATTCACCATCCTTTTAAAAGAAACAAAATGTAAAAATATACAAAATAAAATAATATTATGCAAACATCTCAAGGTATGCGACATTATATAATTGTTGGAAATGTGATCCTGCCGTCGTATGAATAAACTGCTGGCAGTCGTGAACGTGAGGCGAGTGTTGATGTTCTTCCCACACGCGGACAACAAGAAGCAGAGGCAGGGCTGGATGTTAGCATAGAGGGTGATCGGAGACAGCCCACGGGACAGAGGTAGAGGCCATGACACAAACTTGGATGCTTATCACCGAGACATGGAGAGAGCGAGTGTGCGAGAGACAGCAGCCGTCTGCCGATGGCCACACCCTAGAACATCTGCTGACCTCCTGCCAAAACCTGTCCTGTTTTCAGGGGTCGTCTATAAAGAGTCCCTGGGGGCCCCATATGGGCTGGGCGTTGCCTTTTTCCTCCCCTCTGTCCCTGCCACCAGCTGATCGCTTTTTGGATATTTATTTTGACGTCACCAATTTTAGTTTAAATCCAAATAGGGGGTTTACATACAAATAGTTTATATACAAAATATGGGGTGGTAGTAAATATAAATAGTGTACATTTTAATAGAAGGGTAGGATATTATAAGGTATCGGCTCTAACTAATTGGAAGATATGTTAAATATACTAAAAGTGTCATTATTATACAGTTTAAAATATACGATTTATATATCCCGCGCACTATTCTTATATATATTCATATAATACATAATTGTAAACAAACGTACTAAGAGACCCAATATCTAAAGTTGTTAATGGAAGAATTTTAATGAACTCCCCTTTCAAGATTTTTGCTCTAAATTTCCACGAATAAATAAAACCACATTCAACTGAATTAACAAATTTTATCATTAAATATATATTCAGTATGAATTTAAGCACTTGATTAATACTGATTTTTATAAAAACGATAATTCAATTGTGCGATCTTAGCTTGCTGAACTGACACTATATTAACAAATCAATATTCAAAATTATTTTCAAGATATTTATTAAAATTCATCCATTTTATAACAGTGTATATATATGAAGTAAACGAAAAAATTGCGTTACAAAGGTTGTAGTTTTATTTTTGAAAAGTGTATATATAGTATACCCATATCCGTTTTAAAAGAAACTAAATTATTCAAAGATAATTTTGTATTTTTAAATATATTTCATGATGCATTAGCGCGCCATCTGTTATGAAAATTCGAAACTATTATAAACGTGTATGATTCTTTTAAAAATTAAACAATTTCCACTGCCCTTAATTGTTTCATTTTCAAAATAACCATACGCGTCTAAATTGTTTCAAATATATTTCATATTAAATATTTCATATTATATAAATATATATCTATCTAATTCTTTATAATTTCATTCTTACATCGACAAGTATATATCGCGTTTTCATCATTTTAACCTTTCAGATATTGAAAATGAATATCGTTAAAACTAGAAAAAAGACACATTCAAGTATAATGTAAGATAGTCAAAATTTAGAAAGGTAATCTTTATACTGGAAATATTGTATTATTTTGCTCACAATTAAGTTAAACAATAGTCATTATTTTCTCTTGCAATTTGTCCGTCTATTTATTTCTAAAAAATAATTCAAAATCTGTAGTTCTTAATATTTTACTTTTCCTCTTTTTTTCCAAAAATAAAAAAAATACCATTGATATATATATATATATTAATAAAAATAAAGAAGGCATCTCCTGACCACGAGCACATGTGCTTTTTAGACGGCAGAGCGCCATCTAGTGGAGCAAAAATAAACTAAACGTTTATTTATAATAACGGAAAGATTCAAAAAGGATAAGTTTCTTCATTTGAAAAATAAATTCGAGCTTTCGGGCGTAAGCTGCCCTTCTACAGGAATAATGGATATAATTTTAAGTAGTCATGTATTTACAGTTATAAATATTTTCTTTAAATGGTTTCTCAATAAACGTTTATTTAGCTTGCTCCGTGATATTTGGCCAACCCAATTTCTTGATAAATCAAGAAAAGCCTTTCACGAACGCGTTTTGCGCTGTTGGCGCTCGTGAGCGTGGAGTTGGCTGTAACCACTGCGACCAAAATGTTTTTTGGACCCAGAGGCTTCTTGAAAAATCAATAAATGGGTATTTAAAGCCAAATTCGCGGAAAGACGTTTAACACATGAAAAAACAATAAAAAATAAATAAAAGATAAGTGGGTCAGGTGATATTATAGAGAAGGCATCTTTTTGGTCGCAGTGGGTACAGCCTACTCCACTCTGACGAGCGCCAACAGCGCGAAACGCGTTCGTGGATGGCCTTTCTTGATTTATCAAGAAATTGGGTTGGCCAAATATCACGGAGCAAGCTAAATAAACGTATAGTTTATTTTTGCTCCACTAGATGGCGCTCTGCCATCTAAAAAGCACATGAGCTCGTGGTCAGGAGATGCCTTCTTTATTTTTAATATCAACACCTGACCCACTTATCTTTTATTTATTTTTATTGTTTTTTCATATATATTAATATACCTAAGTTGTTGATAGTATTGAAAAATTAATTCTAAGTATTCTAATATTGGTTGCATAGGTGTCGAAATGGGGTGTGGGGTATATAATTTATCTCAACAATAGCTTACATTGCCCCTAGTGCAATTGTTAAAAACATTTAGAAACTTGAAATAATTTAGCTAATGTAACTTTGAATTAAAATTGTCTCTGAAATTTTGTTTGAAAAGTAAAATTCGCGCTAAACATTTATACTACTTTATACAAAAGAATGTTCTTTTGCCCTAGGTAGATAAAATAATTGTTTATATATTTGTCCCAACTGCGCGCTCCGTAACAGTTTAATGAGACAATTGTTTTTTGAGGTATATTAACAGATATACAGTTCCATCCAATTTTCATATTCACTCAATTTGTCAAATAACACGGAGAGTTCCGTTACATAAAAGAAGTCTATCAAAAACCCCAAATTGTTCCTGCGGAGAAACTAAACAAACTTCTCTCCACTTTATCTATGACTATCCGAACTTTGCAGAAGTGAAAAACGATTTTTCTCTCAGATCTGGATGATTTAACTATCTTACACGAACCACTTTGTTTATACAAATTTTATTAACTCTGTCGCTTGATACATGTGAGTCTGTAAATATTCAATCCCAAGTTTCAGTTTGTTTGTTTATCTTTTCTTTGTTTCCTCTGTAATAGGTGGAAATACTTCAATATCGCGCCCAGTCGGATAATTAATTCAATAAACAGAAAATATTTTATCAATTTAAACTGTAGCAGATAATCAATAAAGTGTCTCCTTACCCTCAGCTAGTGATTAGGAAACATAGCTGGTAGTCTCGGGGACGTTGGAATCCCACGGATGTACTAAAGAAGTTTGCAGCGAATCAGGGGCGATCAAATCAATCTTCGACGCTAATTGAACACTCCACTTATTGCCTTCTTGACAAACGCCACTGAAGTCTTGGGATATCAGCTCCCTAATTAGGTCCATTTTGTTCCCCTTTGGATCCAGGGCCCTTTCTCAAAATTCTGTCATTTTTTCAATTATCTTTTTCTTAACGTTGGAAATAATACTTCTTAGATTACTTTGACAAGTTAATTAATATTTTCGCAAAAATATTCTCTCTCCATTCAAACAAAATAAAAATTAAGTTGAAATTTATGCAATAAAATGGAAATAGTTTAGAAAAATTTGAAGCGCTTCGCGAACCAGAGATTCTAATTATTTACAAAAGCGCGCTATGTTGGTAAATTGCAGACATTAAATATGATATATTTGTTGCACAGCTCTCTTCTTAGTAAGTTATACCTGTTAATATTCATATTTAATATACGCAAGGTTCCACACTATACGTCTGAATTAATTTGAACTTTTTATTTTATTTTTTTACAGCGAGCTAACTCAATCCTTTATCTTTGTATATAGGTTTATCGAATATTAGAGAAATTATTTTGAAAAATTGCATCTATGTCTCAGCTATATATAGTCGTAAGTAATCAAAATGATTTAATTAAATTTTGAAATGGTAAATTGTCGCATCTGCTGTATATATCAAGAGAGGTAAGAAAAGAAATAAAGTGATATTGAGAAAAACCTTAAAAATAAATGTTTGGCTGTACAACTTTTATTTTTTACTAGGATGCTAATATTGAATCATTGATAGGTTTATAATTGTATCTATAAACACACACACACCCAATTGTATATAATCACCTTTCTTATGTATACAAGAGTAGATATCCTTACAGAAACATCAATTGTACTCATAAAAACTACACAAATATTTGAAACACTGGAGTAGGGGAGGAGGATTATCCAGTTGGAGAAGGTAATGACAAAAGTGATCTTTATATTTTTATCATTTATATGTTATATGATACTGACAATGTGATATTTGTAAATTGGTTATATGGGAAATTACTTAATAATAAAATTCTATGAACATTAATGAAGAAGGGCAATCAAACATAAGTTAATTAAAGACTTTCGCTTGCATTCATTCCACATACCACTAGATTTATTACTTAAAACAAAATCAAAAGCTAGTTAGGAGACCACGACAAATCCTTGAACCATGGAGCGAGTATGAAAGGGGAGCTGTAAAAAATGTGCAAATATACATTAGATAAATGTGTAAATATACATCAGGTGAATGTGTAAATATACATTAGGTAAATATACTCTTCAAATTTGACGAGAGAATCTATATAAAAATAACTATTAGAAAATATCGTCTTTCTATTTGCTACATCTAATGAAGAATAGGCATATAAGCGCGTGAATACTTACTGTAATATTTCACATTAAATATATTATTATTATAAAATATCTGAAAACCTTACGCAATAAGGGAACGGGTGAAGTTACAACTGAGAGTGAACACGGGGGAGGGGGGTTACTAAATGATGGCTGTTTAATCTTGGTTTGAAGTAAGACAATTGTTCTGGGATGTCTATTCTCCTGTTTATACTGTTTTTATTTTTCGATATGAGGGATTCGAGGATTAATTTTTCTGACTTGGACAGTATATTACAGTAGTGGCAGGTAGGGTTTTCTAGATTGAATGCATCTTGAAGATGAAGGTTGCCTGGCTGGCATTTTTATTTCTTGAAAATAATATAATTTTCGGAAGTGGAGGTTTTTAAAATTTAATCCAAATTCTCACAGGATAGTTTGTGTCCGTCTGGATAAAAGTAAATATTTACGGGGCTATAAAATGTATCTGATGTTCTTCACGTGTTTCCTCGCGGCGTTTTAAATTCTTGATATCATCGAAATGAAACACGGGTCATATATTTCTATATATTTAACAAATTGAAAATAAATTAAACTCCTGATACTTAACATACTGAGGACTAGAGATCTTGGAGAAAAAAATTAAAATGAATAACGATAATACTAAATAAGAAAATTATAAATGGAATAAAACAATGTTAGTATTCAGCTAGCTTCGTGAATAAACGGAATAGAATATATTAATTAGAGTTTTATATATAACTTTTTAAAATATGTTTTAATTTTCAACTTGAGTAATAAAGAGAAGAAATATGACTGGGAATAAAGGTAAAAATAACAAGAATTTGGTATGTTAGTGAAATTGCGAACACGAGATATCAAGAGTATTGAAGAAAATTAAATATGCTATTTGAAGAGCTGTTCTTGGAAAGCTAAAGGGAATTTATAATTGAAAACAATTTATATCAGAAGGATAGAATAAATACATTGAAATAAGGTGATAATAATTAATAGGATGCAGGAGAAACTGGCCGTAATTTATGGTTAGAATTAAGGGACACCAGCAGGCTTAATGAAGAGAAGGTCGATGAGGAAAATTAAGGAACATAGGCCAGAATGGAATGAAATTGAGATTTGCCACAGAGATATAACATTTAAGAAGAGTAATACTTAAATGAGGATAATCAATATATGGAGGATATTTCATAAAACAACGCACTTCCATTCATATAAGCTTTATTGACACTTTAGCAATATCATTTCGAAAATCTGGCAACGCTAATATAGCTCATTTATACTACATCGATTTAGCGGAAAATTTGCAAGCACTTGTAAGCACGATCCATGGAATGGAAGACTAAATACGGCGATTTATTTTGCGAACTATAGAATTTTTTTAAAATAAGGTCGGCACAGTTTAATACTTTAAACTCGTACGCTGGGTTCTCGCGGAGGATCCCAAGCAGATTTTTCCTTCCATTCACTTTACAATAGTTTACAAATAACATTCAATATTTGAAATAAGGAGAATTTATATTTTATAGTGCCCCTAGTTCAAGGAAATTTTAGGCACATCTATTGTTAAGTTTTGTTTAAGGTTCAATATTAACTTTTGTAGAAAGGGCTTGAATATTTTCTTGATTCCGACATTAATTCACTCTTACACCTTTCGTTTTTTAAAGTCATTTGAGCAAGGAAATTATCAAAATGGTATTGAAATCATTGAACTAAATGTTTAGTGAGCAACCACACTACGTTTATTCAATAAAATATATTTCGAAATGCGTTATAGATAGATTTAAGTTGATAAAAATGAAGAAAACCTAAGTAGTGTTGAATGATAATCTCAATTGAATAAATTTTATACTTAAAGAAAATATTAACCAATATTTTATTCGTTTTATACCAAAAAAAAAAAGATTTTGCTTGTCGTGTTTCATCAGAACAATAAATAAATAAAATAATTATTGATCTATGTTGTAGCCTTGGAAGAAATCACGAAGCGAGCTTGCGCCAACAGACAGCCTTTATTTTCTCTCTCTCAATATACAACACATTCGCTCTATTTATACAATTCTCAGTCACACGTGATCTTACAACAATAGCTAAATATGCAAATCATACAAAACAACAAAAAATATATATGTAAATCACCGAAATCCTAACATTCCTCCCCCCGTTGATGCGTACCATCAATACAAACAGTGGGGACCGGTAGAAGAGCCAATTTGACCAGGGGTCGCCTGATCATGCCGGTCTTGGTTCTATGTGACAGCACTCCATACTGGTCCTGATCTTTCAAGCACTTTGGGCCGTAGCTCGTCTCGCAAATTCAAAGCTTTCATTGCAGTTTCCGCTCCAGCCATGATGTCATCCACACATGAATCTCTCCTTGTAGCCTCCACATCATCCCCATACCGGACATGATTAGAGAAAACCCGGGTAGTGCCGAGGATATCCCCTCCTGTCAATCTTCCCGATAGGATCCATCCTAACCTTGTGTTTTGTGCACATAACTGGGTCCTTTTACATCTCCGGATATCAGGCAGCAAGTTTGATCCGTATACATCGGCTCCCAAAATAAGATAAACTTTCCCATTCTTTTCAAACTCTGGATCCGCAAGCTGGATATTCCTCAATTCCTCGGACCTGGTAACAATCCAGTCATTTTATTTACTAATAAAGCCTGTAGTGGCAATTCCCATTTCTCCTTCCCGAGAGGCTTTATGACACAGTGGGCAAGCTCCCTTACCTCCTCTCCTTTGGTCGAGTTGATTCCATAAATTTGAGCATTCACCTTGGAGACCGGGACATTCAGCATCTGGAGCACATTCTTGTGTAGCATAGAGGACTGCGATCCTTGATCCAATAGGGCCCTCACCACTATTTCCTCATTCCGGTGGTTAACCAATCGCACTAAGGCCGTGGCCAAAAGAGCCCTTGGTACCAATGTCTTAACATGCATGCCCGCGATTGATACCTCTCGCGGTTCTGCCTTTGAAGGAATCTCCCTGATGTTCTTGGTCTCCTCACTATGCAGAAAAGTATTGTGATGTTTGTTACACAGCTTGCATTTTATATACTTTCTGCAGTGACGCCCATAATGTCCAACACGAAGGCAGTGGAAACAAGCCTTATGTCTGCCTAGTAACTCTCTTCTTTCCTTAACAGCCATGGCAAGCCATCTCTGGCAGGTCGGCAACCAATGGCCACCTCGACACAATCGACACACTTTAGGCCGTGAGCTACCTGTGTCTCTCACATCAGTTCCGTGTAGCCTTGTAGTATAGGGCTTTGTAACTCTTTTAGAGGATTCGCCAAATCCAGCCCTCACATAATTCAGGCGTTCTTCCCCTTTTACTTCCTGCCTTAGGAACTTTAACAGCGAACCCAGCCTCTGGTTTATAGATTGAGGCTTATCCTCACCTTCGACATCGTATCTCGAACTGGAACTGCGCTGCCAAACCTGAATCAATTCCTCTGGCAGACTAGATTCAACCATGGGGTACAGAAACGTCGCATGCTGATCCTGAGTAACTCCCAAGGATTCCAAAGATCGGAGATAGGATTCCAACTTGTCATACTGGTCCTCAATAGTCTTTGTAGATCTTCGGGCGTTATTTATGACTAGGCCAAGTAATTGTCTCACATATATTTCGGTGAGAAGTACCCCATCGCCAAACCGGTCTTTTAACGCTTCAATGATATTTGGGTAATTGTCGGCAGTAAGTGGGAAACTTTTCACCAGTCGAGATGCTCTTGTATCTTCCTTTATGGCCTGCACCAAATACTGCAGTTTATCCACGTTTGAGAGCCTAGAATCCTCATGTATCGTGGAGAATTGGGCCCACCAGCCCAACCATTCTAGTCTGGTTCCATCGTATATTTTCAATTCTAATTTGGGCAACCGACACGTCCTTGTTTCATTCAGCGAGCCTTTCTGGTAACCATTGCCTTGAAAGACCTCAGTATTTTGTGTCAGAGGATTGAGGAACTCACCTATTTTGATCTCAAGGTTTAGCCATTTCTGTTTATACTGTATCACAGTATCCTGTTCCTCCTCCAATTCACGACTAGTATTGTCTTCATCATCTATCATCAAATCCCAGATTAACTTGTAGCGGATCCCATATATTAACATTAATATCATATTAATTGTTGTCATATTAATATAATAAAATAATTATACATCATTTTAAATATAAAACATAAATCATATAAAATGTAAATATTTATCTATAATATATCAAACACATATATCTAAAATTATATAATCTAGAAATGATATTTGACCACATAGATACAAAAAATAACTTCAACATGTAATATACACCAATTTAACCCTTCTGATAATTTGTAATTAAAAGTTGATTTTACAATAAATAATTTGTTAATGACTCCGCTTATAAATCTATGCCGCCCACATAAATTGGTGAGCCGCGTATTTAAAATATAAACTTTAACGAACATTTGCAAGCAATCAAACAAGAATTTCAATTTGATCAAAAGTGAAAAATAAAATTACTCATAATATCAAATTATAAATATTTAAGAAATACATATTAATTATTTATATTTAAAACAAAAAATATAACATATTTCGCAATATTTAAAAACAACGAAAACGTACATCGTTTGGTATTTAATTCAAGGCAAATTTTCAACTTAAAACAAAATCGCTATCAAATATAATTTTAAGAAATTATTTATGTGGATTGTCGTTATTAACCACCACAAACTTATCTTCTTCTTGGATCTTCACCATGTTCTGAGGGAGTTTCTTCATCTAATTCTGCTTCCACCTTTTTAATCATCTTGGAAATAGTCGTTCTTTGAACGGCTCTACTTTTTATTGCTCGCTTCATTTTTATAGTTTCAAATATCTTCTTATTTCGATATATCTATTCAATCGCTAAACACCGTTCTGATTCTCACTTGATTTGCATTAATTTATAACTTTCTTATATGCAAAGCAGTAGGTATCACCTTTTAGCGATTTAAATTCTCAGATTTCTTCCGGCTTACTTTCAACTCTTGGTCAAGTATCTTCTTAATATCTTATATTCTTTAAAACTTCTTTAAATCCACTTTATATCTTCTTTATAATCTTAATATTCTTTATATTTTCTTAATATTCTTATATCCACTTTATATCTTCTTTATATTTTCTTAATCTTCTTATATCCACTTTATATCTTCTTTATATTTTCTTAATCTTCTTATATCCACTTTATATCTTCTTTATATTTTCTTATATCCGGCTCGATAAGGACCAAATGTTGTAGCCTTGGAAGAAATCACGAAGCGAGCTTGCACCAACAGACAGCCTTTATTTTCTCTCTCTCAATATACAACACATTCGCTCTATTTATACAATTCTCAGTCACACGTGATCTTACAACAATAGCTAAATATGCAAATCATACAAAACAACAAAAAATATATATGTAAATCACCGAAATCCTAACAATCTAGATTGTATATATGTTTCACTCTTTTCAGATCCATTGTCCCGATGAAGGAAGACTGCTTGAAAGGTTGCAGTTTAAATATTAAAAATAAACTATTTGTAAAACTTCTATTTTTATTGAGTGAGTGATATTTGGTTATCAATAAACTTAAGTTATAAAGATATCCTTCAAGAGAGTTTTGGATTATGAAGAGATTGAGAAGAATGAATAATATTTTGTAAGAGGGAGTTTTACTCTGGCAATTTATGCAAGCAAAACGATCAATATTAAATTCAGCTAACAACGAACTGCTTCTACGCATCTTGACGTATAATGAAAAATAATATAACTTCAGAATGACCGTTTAGGATGTGTTATCCCTACCCCCGCGTGTTCAAAATTCATCTGGCGCAGTTGCGTGACGTGTCTGATGACCCAGTCGTTTCCTGACCATCGACCAGCCGTCTTCGATAAGCGATAAATTTAGTGAGTTAGAACACCGATAATGAAAGAAGCATAATATTATGAATATGTTGAAAGACACAGAATTTTACTTGAAACTAAAGCATTCTTCTGTTTATATATTGGCCCGCCATGAAATCACGTAATAAAACGAAGAGTTTCAGCGGTTGTTCAGGTTGTGTTCAGGGCGCAAGTAATCCGCAGAACCTCTAGCCCGTTAATGCAAGTGTCCCACATCACGCCACCGTCTTACTTAGGTGCAGCATTCCTTAGGCTGAACCGTGATTCGCCTGAAACGTTGATATGTGTGTGCCTTGTCTCTTGTCTTTGTGCACGCGGGGGAAAAAAACGTACTATTCGCGTGATATACTTCTTTTTACCAATTCAATGCTCATAGAAGTTATACAAACTCTACTATTCAAAAAGGTTCAAATATTTACTAAATAATTTTAAATAGCTAGCTTCAAATTTTCTCATAGAGATTATAATTTCATATTATAAGTGCAACCTGTGCTTATATTTAAACATTCCCTATTAAGCCAATCGTTGCCCAACTCACTATTTTAATTTTAATTCAGACAACAGTGAGAAAAAGAAATAGCTATGCACACAAAGTACAGACACATTTCTGGTTAAAAGAATCATCCATTGAAGTTAAGGCAGAGTCGATTTTTCCAAATTGTTCTCAATTCTCTGAGACATTTGTCTAAGTTCTATACATCTTAGAATGGTAAAAAGAGATCTTCCATTCCTTTATTTAAGGTCGAAACGCGATCATATAATTTTAACTCAATTACAATAAATATTATGATTTACCTCTTTTGGAAGAGTCCATTTATTTCAAATGTCTGAGGCGGTGTTTTCGAACAATATATAGTTCTCCAAGAGCTCACCATAATCTACTCTAAAAGGGATTATTTAGAATGCTTTATCTATATTCAGACATTGTAATAAAAATGTTCACAATATATAATGAAACACCTTGCGCAATAATTCCTTTATATAATTTTATAGTTTACATATTTTAAATTAGAGGATTTATGAGAGCTAGAGGCTTTTTTGTGAGATTGTTGGTAGAATACTTGTGGGGGGTTCGTTGGGATTGGCGACAATGGTATTTGTGCGCTACTATTGTTCAAGTTTTTTTTTTTTTTTCAATTTTAGAATAGGGCAATTGAAAAGTTGTAAGTTTTAGGAACGCCATTATTGAAAGCGTTCGTTTGGAAGTGGCGTTAGGTGGAGGAGGTTGAGACATATTTGAAACTGTTGCAAATCTTGATTGTATATTGGAAACACTTCAGACTGATATATATCATACAAATAAAACAAATTTATATTATTCTTATAACGATTTGAAAATATTGGGAGTTCCTGGCTCGTCAGTGGTGAACCTTCTCAGCTCTTTCGCCATTTTAACTCACCAGGTAAATCTATATTCCCGATGATACTTGAAGGAATTTAAACCTTCCTCGTTCTTCTAAAGTAACAATCTTTAATTAGTTTTCAGAATTTAAAAGACTTTTCTTTAAAAGAAAACCAAAAGTACGGCCATCAACAGCTGTGTCAATGGAAAGTGTAGCTAAGGTTGTAAAAATAATTTTAATGAATTCTCTATTTACCCAAGAACTGTTAGTTACATGTGTTAAAAAGAGTTCAGCTAATTAAATGTGATTCATCCTGATTGAACTATGTTCAACCACACTTCAATAAATGATTTAGTGGAGGGTAGAGAGATAAATGGTACAAGTTAATTATAAAAAAATACAAATTAGGAACCTCAAAAGATTATTATTTTAACTGATGGCATAAATTTTTAATATATAATTTTTATATAGAAACATAATTACATTAACTTTTTTGATGCATCAAAATTGAACCATTACCCTCCAAAGTAAATCGAAATCGAAGGGCTGGAAAACAAATAATGACCTCACTTTTCTTAAAACCTATCCCCATGTTGTTATCCTTTCTCTAATGAAAAACAAGAATATTATATCTAAATATATAATGATACTGTCTATGTTCACAAGATATAATTTTAAAAAGGTATAAAAGAAATCAAAATGTATGTGCCAGATGTCTTCATTGTCGTCACAAGAATGTCTCTACACACACCTCGACTAAAAGGATTGAAAGTTAAAATTCTATTCACATCCTGTTTATTCACTTTATTTGGTCTTTTTTCATATCCAATGTGAAAGAAGAGCTGTGTGGGCGACGGCTTAGTTCCATTGAAGGGACTAACAAAAAATATTTATATAATGGTTCCCCTAATATTTTATTATTTACATCAATGAATATAGAAATGTATTGTGAATTATATACTATTTCTTCTCTGTGTTACTATCGTCTCGCAGCTCATTCATTAAATTTTGTAGAAGGAATAGATCTTCGATGCAGACATAAAGACCCCTGAAGCTATGCCAGAAGTGGGGCGAGTACATTAAATGGCTCCAAAGAAAGTGTTTCGAATGTAAGGAAACCTTTTCCTTGAAAGTTGTAAATATGTTTTTATTTCTAATATTTTTACCGTGTGATTTTATAAAATCATTTCCTCCTAATTATTTATTAACTACATTAACACTGTAGTTAGATAATCTCTCTCGTGATATAGTTTGGTAGCAATTAATATTTGGGGAATTCACATATGACAAATTGTTTTAGAAATGATTTGGAAAATTCTGTATATTATTAATAAAGGGCGGACTTATATATATATAATTATTACCAGGTAAATTGGGAATTTCAACAATGGTATTTTAACTGAAATTTTTTGCAAGTAAAAATTAAAATATCCGAATGAAATTTGACACAGTAGTAGATAAAAGGATATAGTTTTTATTTATTCAATGTAGTTTCTATTATTAGCTACAACAGTCTCGAGGCGAGTGCGGAATGAAGCACAGGCCTTGGCGACGATGACCTTGTCCATTTGGGTCATCACCGTGTGAACTGCTTTCTTGACAGACTGGATGGTGGTATGAGGAGCTTTGTTGACATCTCTCTCAACAACGCCCCATACATAGTAGTCGAGGGGATTGCAATCTGGAGAATTAGGGGGCCAAATATCAGGACCCCAGTGACTAGGGACGTTAAGTGTCAGCCACGATTGTGTCTTTTTTGCCTTATGGGCTGGAGCTGAGTCCTGTTGGAAGACATACTTCCTTCCTGCGGCCACCATGTCCATCCAAGGCTTCACAACGGTCTCCAGAACATTGATGTAGGTGTCAGCGTTCATCCTAAGGCCCTTCTCAAAGAAATGGGGAGGCATGACATCACCTTCACTGCTGATAACGCCAAGGACCATTACGGAGGCAGGAAATCTCTGAGGGGTCTTTACAGATCCAGCGATCATTCCTGGGATTTACCTTTTGGTCCACGTCAAAGTTCTTTTCGTCAGAGAAGAACCTTAGCATGCCAAAAGAGTCGTGTTTCAGGTTGTTGAGGAGGGCAGCAGCCTTTCCTTTTCTGTTATTCTTCATATTCTCAGTCAGCAACTGACCTTTCCGAAGGGCATAAGACTTGAGACCAAGGTCCTCATGGATAGTTCTGACAATTGTCATAGAGCCAACGTCCATTTCCTTGGCTATGGCCCTCATGCTCTTCCCAGGGTTTCCATCAATCTTCTCCTTGACATTTTTGACAAATTCTTCGCCTCTTACCCTGTCCGATCGACGCGAGTGCTTTTTCCTTGTAGCTATTCCCTCTTTGTTACTGTCGGCCTCATCAAACTGCTTCTTGACACGATAAATAGTGGTTTTGGGCAACTTAAGAAAATCCACTATCTCTTTGGGGTTCCTTCCGGCGCGCAGAGCAACGATGATGGCAGCTCGATTTTCAAATTCTCGGTTACTCTTCATCACTACACTGCGCACACATGTACTGTTGCATTTTACATGAATATGGCTACGTAATGAAAAAAAAAAACAAGTTTTTAATCTCAAGTAGTTTTTGTTTTATGGACTGTCAAAGTTAGTCCCAATAGACCTGGTACACCCTGTATATATAAATTTAAAATTTTCGATTAAAAGGCGCTGGAAATTAAAAAATGGGGTGAAAATTTATTATCTATCTAAAATTATTTATAAAAATGAATATTATTGCTCCTATATAAATTTTATTTATTATTATTGTATATAGATCCAGAACATATAATAATGCTTATATATAATAATCTATATATATATAAAATTTAATGTCTGTCTGTATGTTTGTACTCTAAAGATTCGAACATCATACATCCAATCGCTGTGAAATTTTGGGATATTATTAAGTAAACCCCGGGAAGGTTTCTGAAAAATAATTTCTTGAATATCTTGAATACCCTTAGAGTTATTTGTAGATTTAACTCGCAAGCAGCGCCCCCTTTGCGACGATGATAACAAGGTTTTTTATCTATAAGTTTTATTATCACTAAGTTTATTATCTTAAAGATTATTTATCAAAAGTAAGATTTTCTACCTATTAATTGCGCACAAGTCAAAGTTAGTTTTATCATTTATCTACAACATATATATTGGGAGAATAGATGAAATGATGATTTTGTAATGTAGAAAATTAGAAAAGACAAAATTCAGGATGACACGGCAATTTATTTGAGACAAGAATAATGATACAATTCCAAGGCAAGATACTATTCCTTTAACTTCCAATTACCGAGGTAACCAATTAATATTGATTTTATTCAACTTATCGAGTATTTTTCAAGGGACCGGGGAAAATGTTCACTTTATCGAGAGATTCAATTTTACGAGTTACAAATTATCAAAATATATCCATTTTTTTATAAGTTTATAGAGAATTGTTTTAACAAATGTTCGTTAAATAAACCTTTACTCGGGTGAACCCGGGCGAAGCCGGGTACATCCGCTAGTTGAATATAAAAGAAAAAAATTAGAAAGGTATTACACTAAATTATATTTTACTCTTAGTATGTCCGAGGGGGAAGTTCGCTTTCTATCATTTACGCGGAAAAACCTCTTTCCAAACCCACTCTAATTAACTTTGCATATCGTGTTTTTATTTCAAGTTAAGATTCCACAGTAAGCTATTGTATTAAGATTGGGAATTCTTCTGGAAACTGGAATTAATTTTGTTCAGAAGGTTTTCAGCTAAGATGTCTTTATTTTCGATAAAAATATTTTCTACTGATAAAACCTATAGCGATTCTAATTTTATCATTCAAAAAGGTATTCAAAATGCACAAACCTGAATAATTTCTTCAATCAATTGTTTCTCATTAGTCAAATACTTTCTTTATTTTACAGCATATTTATATTCACATCCACGGGGTTGTTTGAAATAAATAAATTACTGTTTCAATCATGTTCCTCACCTTAAAGCTACAGGTTTGTCACTTTTTAATAAGCTAGTTGAATATTTCCAATATTTTCTTAAAACTAGAAATTAAAAAAACATATATTTGCGTTATATTGAATACATATCACGACTCAACTAGGTCGATTGCATTTTAAAATTATTTTAGGTGTGAATAAATTTGGATACATCGTTTTAATTTCGAAATTGCCTTGAGCTTATACGTAGCTTGATCACTGGTAATCAACCTTACTTTATTTAAAACTTAATTCCTTCGGGCCAAAGTTCATAGAAGCCTATGTCGGTCATTTAATGATGCCTGGTTAAATAAATGTGGAATGCCAGTTTAATTTGAAATAAATTGAGTTTTATCTGAAAATTCTCTATACTGATCGCCTCTTCGATATAATATTCCTAAACCGTTTTGGGAATGGGATTCTAGAAATCGTGAGAAATAGGTTGCCTATCTGATCGCATACCAGGATGAAAGTTTGTTTGCTTCTTCTTGCTATTAAGGCATATGATTTTTCTTACACAGAAATGAAAATCATCATGGAGATATTTCGGTTCTCTCCAAACCATTTGTACACCAAAGGGCCTACATACCTTTTTATTTCCCTGATTTCCATTGCAAAAACCCTCTCGATAGCACGATCCACACACACTATGGAGGCACCACCACTTGTCTTGATCACCTAAGGCCGCACCAAAATATTCTTTAGAGCATTCTTATATTTTTAAGGTGATATGTTTCTTTTGTTTGGAAATTGTAAAATTTTCACAAATGAAGCAGAACATTTGTGGATTAGCTTTACATTTATATATACGCGGCATAATTTATATATTTAAAATAATTTATGGAAATAAATGTGCATTGTAAGCATTTTAAATATAAAAATACAATTTTATTTATTTTATTATCTGATTAATGATTAAATTTTATTATTCCAGAATCAATATCTTCAAAATAATTTGCTAACATCAGTTTCTTTTTAAAATTTCATATTCCAAATTTGTTTTTCAAAATAGAGCTAATTATCAAAATTCAAAATTATCATCATAATCTACAGGTTGAAATTTACAAGAAATTGTTTTTAAATTATGAAACGGGGGAGAAAGAGTGTGTACAAGTGTAATTAAAAAAGTGATCATTGTTCATTTTTAGCAATATTTATTAATGTTTTACATATACTAATAGTCTTACCGTATGAATTCTCAAACTTAGTACTTAAAACGCAGCTCTTCCTCAGACGGTTATTTGCAAAACATTTTAACGCTTATTGTATGATATTGCCACGTGGAAAATTAAGGAAGACAAGCTTCCGGATGACACGGCAATTCATTCAAGGCAAGAACAAACTATATGAATGATAAAAAAAAAAAGATAAGCAATGAAGGAAGTTTACAGAGTAGAAAAATATAAACATTAAAATTTATACTCTGTTAATAAAATAATGAATAAAGTATTCATAGCTACATAGCTCCTTCTCTGTGGGAGTTGTGACCCAACGGCATGCAATTATTGTAGTTACCGACATGGATCTGACGTGCTTCTGCTAAGAATTCCATCGAAGTCTTGGAACTTTGTCTCTAGTACCTTTGCGTCCTTTTCCTTGCGGCGTGAAGAGTGGCTTTGACGTCGTATCGTCGTCTATAGGGACATCGTCATCTTGGAAGGAATTCTTGGCTTTGGCACGTCGGTGGAATCCTGGAGCCAGTCTCCGAAAATGTAGATCACAGCACCCATGACCTCTAGTTCTTCTCGGCTATCTTAAGTTTGTCTTCCCTAATTTACCCAGCATTTCCACCAAAATGCCACGTGGAAAATCAGGGTAGACAAACTTCGGGAATAGGAACATAATCCAAGAAAGCTCCTCAGTTCAGAGATATTTTTTGGCCTTGGGAATTTAGAGACGGCTTCAACTTTATTTGAATCTGGATGAATAGCATTGGCATCAACAAGGTGTCCTAAAATGTGTATCCTCCTTGATCCAAAAAGACACTTTTCGTGGTTCAAGCTTAGTCTCAGCTTCTAAGGACTTTTTATTAAGAAAGGAAGTTTTTATGCCAAACTCTTTGGTTACATTTCGATACGGCCAATGTAGCATTTGGGTGGCGAATGGAGCGTTTTGGCCGCAACTCATTCCATCAGGAATGAAAAAGTGCACCATAGAAAGTTATGAGAATGGGAATATCTGCAGTCTTATCGAATCAAGCTATAATTTATAGGAAACACAGCTAAAGTCACGTGAATGGTCACATAAGATAAACCTTACTCTGGATTAAGGGGTGAATGAAATTCAAAGGTTACAGCTTGTTTTATGCCTCAACGATTTCATTGACATGTTTTACTTTGGGAGTACTCCTATTAAGCCCACCAGTACTGGGAAGCACAATATAAACACAGGAGACCACTCTCCTATCAAACAACGGCCCAATAGAGTAGCACCAAGTGAACGACGACTAATTCAAGATGAAGTGAACAAGAAGATTGAGAATCACATCGTGAAACCCTCTGAAAGTCCTGGTAATCTCCAGTTATTCTAGTTAGAAATAAATATGGGACCTGGAGATTCTGCGTAGATTATCGACGATAAATAATATAACAAAAAAAAAAGATGTTCACCCGCTGCCACGCATTGACGATGCCTTGGACAGTTTAGCCGGCTCTAGTTACTTATCCACGATGGATATTCGGTCCGGGTATTGGCAGATTGAAGTGGACGAAAAAGACAGGGAGAAAACTGTCTTGATCACTCCAGATGGGCTGTATGAATTCAGAGTAATGCCTTTCGGACTCTGTAATACTCCAGCAACGTTTGAAAGGATGATAGATAGTGTTCTGGGCAGTCGTAAATGGAACATGTGCCTTTGCTACCTGGACGACATCGTGGTTTACGCACCTACCTTTGAGGAACATCTACGTTGTCTGCAACTTGTATTAAGGTGCATCCAGAAAGCTGGACTAGGCTTGAACCATGAAAAATGTATTTTTGGATCAAGGAGGATAAAGATTTTAGGACACCTTGTTGACGCCAATGGAATTCATCCAGATACAGATGAAGTTGAAGCCATCTATAAATTTTCAACGCCAAGAAATATTTTTGAACTGAGGAGCTTTCTTGGATTATGTTCCTATCCCCGAAGTTTGTCTTTCCTAATTGTCCACGTGGCAATATTCATTTCCTAGTTCAGCATTCAGACCATATTCTCACTATCAGTATATAGTAGAATAACACATTCGGCAGGAATATTAAATAAAGTCGAGCAATTGAAAGCGGAATCTGTTTGACGTCACAGATAAGTATTCCTATTTGCTTACACCTATACAGTTTTGCAGGTGATATTTTATTCTATCTTATATGTTCACCCCGCGTACAGCAGAATTTATATATATTCAAAATGCGTATATAAGGTAGCTGCCTCAGACAGGTTTATATTTGTATTTCGTATATATGTATTTTAAAATAGTATATAAATACCTTATATAAAATGGTGTGCCTCCAGAATCTATTAGTACTTACTATGGAATTTAGTTACTACATAATATATCAGTACTCCGTAACTACGACCCGGGTTCGATCCCCGCATTGGACACTTTTTTCTGTTTAAAAAAAAAAAAAAAAGATCCAATGGCCCCCCGATTCTTGCAAAAGTCCAACCCCACCAGCGAGTGCAAGTAACCAAACGGGGCTCTGGCACATTTGTAAGTGCAAAGTCGAACTGCTTTCACATGTGTAGACATGTGGTGCGCTTACAGTAAAAAAAAAGCAGTCGCTAACTACCCACCATGATTATCATGGCCTGTACCACGTGTACTAGGGATAAGAAAAAAAAAAAAAAAAAAAAAAAAAAACGTATTTATAAGTGTATATATGGGAAGTTTTTTATTTTTCAGAATTCATTAGTACTCTGTATGAAAAGCTATTCTCCAGGATATTTCAGTATTGCGTATCTAAGATAATCTCTTCATAATTTATTAATACTGGTATGAAAGATATATTACTTAATGATTGGAATTTTTTATTTCAGAATTAATTAGCACACGGCAATGTAGAGTTGTTTCTTCAGACGAACTTACTCGGTTGCTGCATTTCAGATAGTTTTTTAGAAATCAGTAGAACCTCTAAATTTAGGGGTATATCCTATATATGTTTGCGTGTGGAAGGCATCCTCTATATATGTGTGTGTGCAAGGTTTCCTCTATATATGTGTGTGCAAGGTTTTTCTATATATATGTGCGTGTTCAAGGTTTCCTCTAAAATATTGGTGTGCAAAGTTTCCTCTATATATGTGTGTGTGTTCAAAGTTTCTTATATTCAAATGTGTGCGAAAGGTTTCTTCTATATATATGTGTATTCAAGGTTTCTTCTATATAAATATGCGTGCAAGGTTTTCTCTATATATGTGTGTATTCAAGGTTTCTTCTATATAAATGTGTGTTCAAGGTTTTCTCTATATATGTGTGTGCAAGGTTTTCTCTATTTCAAGGTTTATTCTATATAAACGTGTGTGCAAGGTTTTTTCTATATAAATGTGTATGCATGGTTTCTTCAATATATGTTCGTGTGCGCAAGGATTCGCCTATTCATACATACAGTTCACATATAAAGGTCTGGTCCAATGCCCGAAAATACTCGAATTCTTCGCTTCAATTAAGAAGAAATATTTTTTTCTTTCAATTCGACTACGGGAAAATGTTGATGTTTCTTGTAGATCAAAGAAAAATCATGTTTGAAAAAGGACGACCAATTTTTTTTAGCTTAATTCAGTTTCCTGATAGAGAAATAAATATTAAATTTATGCAAATATGGTATTTCAGATAAAAGGCATTAGACTTGATCGATGACGCGGATAATATTTCTTCAGAAATTCTCCAAGGAATAAATTTAAGCGAAAATATTCATCATCCTGTGAATGTAAACTTCCTTTAATTAGCTCTACATTATAATTACAAGCGGATTGAGATGTTAATTTAGGGTTTCAACCAATCGAGGTTTCCTATTTGCACACATATAAATTATTTGTAAACCATCAATACTTAGTTAATTTAATATGCTTCCCCAAAAATACACGATAGAAAGTTTCCAGTTATTAACACACCAGAAATTCAAAAATATTTGCATTTTGAAGGAATCTTCATTTATAAAGACTTCTAGGATGTCTTACAAAGAACTTAAGATCGATCAACTAACTATTAAATAATTTCAGTATGATGTTTGTAATAAATACAATAATGGCATATTTGACACCTGTTTATGTCGGTGATGTAAAATAAAGGGTATTGATTTGACATATCAAATTGACAGATAACATAGGTAAAATTCCACTTTGTTACTATTTTATAAATACACAAGGCATACTTGTACACATTATATAATATACACATTATACTTGTATATATAACGCTGGTTTAAAGTGAGATATTTTCCATGATCATTTATTACAACATCTACATTGGTGATATTTCACAGAAATTTTCAATCGGTATTAAAGATCGACAAAGGAATACCAATAACCAGAATTCTCCAAAGCCATTTATTAGCGAGCCTCATTAGAGAAACTGATCAAACCTGGAACTTCAGCAAAACCAGAATTATCCTTAGAAATTCGGTTAATAAAACCAAAATTATTGGCGGCATAGAACACTAGACAAACCGAATAACAGGTGCCACCCAACATTCATTTTATTATGAGCAATTTTTTCTCAATAGATCTCCTCAAATCATTACAATATTCATTGTTGAACATTGCTATAAATTCACGGAAACAATATCCCTCAAATTTCTCACGTTGATATATCTCCGCACCATCCTCCCTATGCAAATGTCACAAATCAAAACTTCATGACCCAACAATAGCTGCACATAGAGATGAAGAAGGGATTTCCCGAAAGCTTCCAATAGGAATAAAGATGCGGTTCACTAATATCCTTTATTTCTACATAACTAATCAAATTTAGAATCAATCTACATTATTTATTCATCAAAAAATGTCAAATTTACAACTCAGTTATTTGAGCGGATTTTTCACTTCGCACTGTAGATTCTAAATATGGCAAAAGATCTATAAATATATTCCATGCCTGAATAATATATTTGTTCCTATATTAATTTACTTACCTGAAAGGTCATATATTTGTGTCCTTAGAAGCTCGATATAAATGTAGACAAGGTTTCTTTTAAATCAATTGATTTATTGTAACCATTTGATTAAAATATTTCAATTACATATATTCAAATATAATATATAGAAAGACTGATTAATTAATTTTATATTAATGTATTTAAGAATATTTGAATATATACAATTAAGCCACTGAATATGACGTTTTTTAAAATATGAAAATATAAAAGATGCAATTAAAAGGTTTAGGAAAGAATTCATATTTAAAGTATATTAATAGTTTCAAATTTTCATCATATTATAATATAATTTATACAGGTCTACAAAAAAAAACTTTTTTTTTGCTAGAGAAAACCTGATGTTGATTATAATGTAACTTTTCATGCGGAATTCAAAAATGAAATCAGAAGTTTTTCATCACCTATAGTTCTTGGAGGATAACCATTTTTTCTATAAATTGGTATATACAGTAATAATGCAGAAAATGTTACGCAAGCATTTTTTAAAGTAAACATCATTACATTAGCTAGCGCTTTATTTTTGACAAAAAGAGTTGATTTGTGGAACCAAAAGCTTTAATTTATTTGGTATTAATTAGATTTTGCTTTTTAATAATCATTGATATTAAAATAAATGATAAATTATTGAATTTTTAATTAAATATGTTTATTTTATAAAGCAATCTGTTTTGCTTTCAACTCAAAAATAACGACAAGTTCTGGAATGCTATTTGCTGAATAACAGTTTCAATATATATATTTAAATTGAACCTAACGATTTGTTTAATAGATTTGCACCAGAAGTGACATGTAAATTAGAAGCGATCAGTTTATTCTTCTCTATCGAATTGCTTTTATAAATCGTGTGCACTAGACTGTGTCAATATGCCGAGGCGTTGCTTTAATATTCCTGATATTTTCTGTTATATTTGTGGGGAATTAACTTTCAAAGTTCAAAGGCGAAATTTTACACTGTTTATCAAAAAGTGCTATCAACTTTATTCTGGCTGTAAAGTCTGTGACCAAGATAAGACTTGCGCTCCTCATCATTGTTGTGAAATTTGTGCTCGACGTCTTACAGGGTGGATTAAAGGTGAACGTCATATGCCTTTTGCGGTTCCAATGATATGGAGGGAACCTAAAGATCATTCTTCAGACTGTTATTTTTGTTTGACAAAGACTACAGGTATTACATCAAAATCAAGACATACAGTTGAATATCCAGATTTGCCTTCTGCTATGAGACCGGTTCCTCATAGTGATATTTTACCTGTGCCACAGCCTCCTGAAAATATAATATTTAGTGAGGATGATTCAGATAGACGAGAGCAACAGTCGGATGACACATATTTTGAAACAAGTGCTTCATCTGAACCTCATTTGTTAACCAAAAGATATTTGAACGACCTCATACATAATTTAGATTCATCCAAAAAACAGAGTGAACTTTTAGGCTCTAGGTTAAAAGGCTGGAATCTGCTGCATAAAGGCACAAAAGAATGCTTTTTTCGCAAGCGTCAAGATGAATTTCAAGACTTCTTTTCACAAGAGAATGATTTAGTATATTGCAATTAGGGCCTCCAATCCCGGGATCCCGGAGCCAAATAATGATCCCGAAATCCCGGGATTCTGCTCGAAAAATCCCGGGATTACTGGTTTGTGCATTAAAACAATCGCAAAAATATATTTTTTACATCTAGCATTTTGGTAATCAAACAGATGATGAGATAGCACAATTTTGATGTTTTGTCAATACAGCTGCATTTCGGGTCTTTTTTTTCTGAGAGATTTGAAATTATTTTCGTGCACTAATAACGAAGGGAATCAGAAGCAAGCGTTACCTGAACATTAATATTCATAGCCGGACCAAGGTGTGGACTCTGGGCTTGACTCGAATATCTGGATTATTTTCTTCTGAACAATGCAAATATGTCATTGGTGCTAAGCTCTTGGAGTTTGAGTCGACTTCGAAATTGATATTGTGTGTGTTACAACTGATGGGTGCGCAATGATGGTAAAATTGGGTCACATTATTGGTCCACTGCAGCAGCTCTGCTACGCGCATGGTCTCCATCTGGCTGTGATGGATGTACTTTATGCTAAGAAAAAAGAGGGGGTTGTTCCTGAATTCGTTTCCGCAACAGTAAATGAAGCAGAATCTGACCTTTCCGAGGATGACAATGAGGACACTTCTCCATTTAACGTTAGCCTAGAGGTAGCACATCCCTCATTCCCTGAAGCAATTTATCCACAATCTCCAGTATTTTCAAAGAAAAATATAAATGAAGTGACGAAAAAAGCTCGTGTGGTTGTGAAATTGTTCAAACGATCGCCGCTGAAGAACGAGATCTTACTGAACTACATGCGGCAAAATAATCGCATTTCCACCAGTATGTGTCTCATTCTCGACTGCAGAACGCGCTGGGATAGTTTATTGAACATGTTGGAGAGACTTCTCAGTGTGAAGTCAGCGATTCAGAAGGCGCTAATAGATGTTAATGCAAATGTCCGTCTAACTGATGAAGATTTTGATATCATGACGCAAGTAATTTCCGCACTGAAACCATTTCGGGCAGCTGTGGCGGCTATCTGTAGACCCGACGCTACGCCTTTGACTGCAGAAACAACAGTAAAGTTTCTTCTAGAGTAGCTGCAAGCACAATCTCATTCTCTCAGCGAAGATCTGCAAAAATCTTTTCAAAAGAGAATTTTAGAAGAGCGATGCAATAAAACATCTTTAGTCCTCCAATTTCTGCACAATCCGCAAGCACAGTTAGAAAAAATAAGATGGTCAAAGGCTTTTGCGTCTTAAACCGTTACAGAAACAAATGGTCGAAGTAAGAAAATTCAGGCTGATAATTCGCAACTTCCTCGGAGTTTACAAGAACGCCATGAGCCATCACAATCGAATGACCATCTTACAATTGAGCGCCGATTGCAAGAAGCTATTGAGGCTGCCTCTTCAACTTCAATTGCAATACCTACACCAGACTCCGCATCCTACTCAACTATGATTAACCACAAACTTAATATTGCTGCTGAGTCAGGCAAACGAGGACCCCATTTAGAGAGTGTGTATCAATTTTTGCTGACAATTCCTCCAACGTCTGTGGAATCGGAAATAGTCTTCTCCTCCTCTGGATACCTATGCAATAAGATACGTTCTAGTTTGCATGATGACACTCTTAACAAATTAGCTTTCCTACGCTCAAATCATTCTCGAAATTGAATTTTTATCCTTAAAATAAAGTAATTCATGGTTTTTAAAACGGTGCTGTCTTCTTTCTAAACATTAATACATAGTTGGGTAAAATGCAATAATGATTACATTTTCTATAATCACAATTGCAAATAATCATGATTACATTTGCTATAATTACAATTACAAGTAATTTTAATCACATTTGCTATCATTATATATAGAATTACGAGTAATTATGTTTACATTCTAATGCAATTATTTTTTTGCAAAGTAATCGTAATTACAAGGTAATGTATTACTTTGAATGGATTTACTGCCCAACACTGCATTGAGAGATGTGGTCTAAGAGTTCCAAGAACAGTAATTTTATTCCAGATGTGTGTACAGTAATTGACAGATAATTTCAAACTGTAACCCAAAAGCAATGATTTAGTTCATAAGCAGGCGCAAAATTTATGGCTTTCAGGTTGTTTTCATCGAAGTAAGTACCACGTCATTGGCACTATATAAAATAAAAAATAAAAAATATAACGAACGAAACGATATACCTCTTGGCATAGAAAGACGAAAATGTTTTTCAATCCCGGGATATCCCGGGATTGAGAAAAAAGCAATCCCGAATCCCGGGATTGAAAATATGTACCGGAATTGGAGGCCCTAATTGCAATGATGTTGTTAGTCTAATGGAAGCGCTCGGTCATGACCATGATACAGAAGGGTGGCGTTTATTCGTTAATTCTTCAAAAATTAGTTTGAATGCTGTTCTCCTTCACAACGGAAATAAGGTCCCATTAGTGTCAATAGCACATGCATCCAACATGAAAGAGACTTACGAAAACATGAAACCGCTTTTGAAAAAAAAATAGAATATGAAAGATACGGTTGGAAAATATGCAGCGATATGAAAGTCATTGCTCTAATTGCGTGGATTACAGCTTGGATATACAAATTTTGTTGTTTTCTGTGTTGGTGGGATAGCAGAGATAGGGAAAGGCTTTTCATTGAAAATAGCTGGCCAAACCGTGAAATCTTTACTCCAGGACATAAAATATTGTAAATCCTCCCCTGATTGATTCAGAAAATATTTACTTGCCACCATTACATATTAAACTGGGATTAATGAAGAACTTTGTCAAGGCAATGGATCGAAATACCAGTGGATTTGCCTACCTAAAACAAAAATGTTCTAGCATAAGTGATGCGAAAATTAAAGAAGGCATTTTCGTTGGACCTCAGAATTGAGAATTGCTGTAGGATGGACATTTTCAAAATTGGAATTCCTTTAGAAACGTTTCAAAGAACTTTTTGGAAGTATCAAGGTTGAAAATTACCTAGACATAGTTAATGATCTGTTTCTTTCCTATAAGGCACTGGGATGTAACATGTCTCTCAAGATCCATTTCCTGCATTCACATCTGGATTTCTTTCCAGACAATCTTGGTGCAGTTAGCGATGAGCATGGTGAGAGGTTTCATCAAGATATATCAAGCATGGAGAAGCGATACCAAGGTAAATGGAGTCCCGGTATGCTTGCTGACTACTGCTGGACACTCAAGAGGGATGAACCACAAGCAAAGATTAAAAAAAACACTGTCGCTACTTTTAAATAAAATAAATATATTTCGTTCATATAGGCCTATATATTAATAACATTTCCGAATTTAAAGTAGGTGTATCTCAAAATTCTTGCGTGATAGAAAAAACCTAATGGTGTATTTGGAATCAGCACAAAAAGTGTAAATTCAGATAAGATGCTGTTTCTTTTGGGACAAAGAGAAATAATTTTTGATAAACCAGTGTAATGTAATAAGGTTTATGCAAAAATGCTTACGTAATATATATATATATGTAATGAGATGAGAGAATTCCAGTAGCTTTTGTAGAGATCCTGTCGACTACTGAAATATATAAGTAAAGGTTTGGTGTTTGTCGACTTATAGAATATCCTGTCGACTCATGTAATGAGATCTTGTCGACTCACTGTAATGATTTGTTGAGTTTGATGTCGACTACTGAAATAATGTTGAAGTCCTGGTAGCTCTTGTTGTACTGTGTTAACCAAGAAGAACAGTCAGGATGTAGAGTTTTCCAGTACCTCTCTGCACCTTGGAAGACCTTTAAAAGTTCTCACAAAATACAGGCAGTCGTGGTCGAGGCGGAGTGGAAAAGCTTGGGGATATCCACACAAAAAACGAAGACACAGTTGCACTAAGAAAGTTCCGTAACAGATAAAAGTTGAGCTAAGGAGCGAAAAGATGGAGATAGACGAGTTCTTCCTAACTACATGTTGGATGAGATCGACATAACATACGACCGACGCGGTTTGCACTAAAGGTGAACTAAACTGAACTGAACTCTACTGTCAAGCCACTGTAAGGTGATGTATTTATAGGTTAAAGACGGGGCGACCTTATGTGACAGGGGCGTTTCTGAGAAAGGGGGCCTTGGCATGTCCAGGTGTGAGAGGGGCCAAACCAAGGCCAAACTTGCGTAAATACGCTTTGCACATTGAAAAACGAAAGAAAAAAAAGATAAAAAGATCTGGTGTTGAAATCAATATTAAAAATGGCATATCCTGACCAAGAGCACATGTGCTTTACAGAAGATAGAGCGCCATCTGGTGGAACCGAGATCAATTAAACATTGATTTAGCCTGTTCCCTGATATTTGGCCAACCCAATTTCTTGATAAATCAAGAAAAGCCATCCACGAACGCGTTTCGCGCTTTTTGGCGCTCGTCAGCGTGGAGTAGGCTGTACCACTGCGACCAAAAATATTTTTTGGTCCCAGTGGCTTCTTGAAAAACCAAGAAATGACTTCTGTTCCACCAGGTGGCGCTCTGCCTTCTGTAAAGCACATGTGCTCTTGGTCAGGATATGCCATTTTTAATATTGATTTAAACACCTGATTTTTTTATCTTTTATGTTTTTCTTTCGTTTTTTAATGTGCTAAGCGTATTTACGCAAGTTTGGCCTTAAATACCCATTTCTTGGTTTTTCAAGAAGCCACTGGGACTAAAAATATTTTTTGGTCGCAGTGGTACAGCCTACTCCACGCTGACGAGCGCCAAAAAGCGCGAAACGCGTTCGTGGATGGCTTTTCTTGATTTATCAAGAAATTGGGTTGGACAAATAACAGGGAACAGGCTAAATCAATGTTTAGTTGATTTCTGTTCCACCAGATGGCGCTCTGCCTTCTGTAAAGCACATGTGCTCTTGGTCAGGATATGCCATTTTTAATATATATATATATAGATGGAAAATTTGCCGGGAGGAAATTAATCCATGGAAGCAATGGTCGCCTCTCCCGTCAAAATAAACGCCAGAATCTGACGCCATCTATTGACCGTCGCCGCAACTAGCGGCATCGGGTCGGTGACAAAGCCACAACACCAACTTTGGCAAACTGATAAGCGTCCACCTAGAGACCATGGTTTCGGGCTAATGGCCCTCGTCAGTCTAGGGCGGACTTTATTCCATGAGATCCACACGGGATCTAATGGAATCCTCACAATCTACCAAAGAGGTGTTTTGCTGGCAATGTGGCTGGGCCAAATCTATTGGCAAAACATAGATAGATGCCGCTAGTTGCGGCGACGGTCAATAGATGGCGTCAGATTATGACGTTTATTTTGACGGGAGAGGCGACCATTGCTTCCATGGATTAATTTCCTCCCGGCAAATTTTCCATCTATGTTTTGCCAATAGATTTGGCCCAGCCACATTGCCAGCAAAACACCTCTTTGGTAGATTGTGAGGATTCCATTAGATCCCGTGTGGATCTCATGGAATAAAGTCCGCCCTAGACTGACGAGGGCCATTAGCCCGAAACCATGGTCTCTAGGTGGACGCTTATCAGTTTGCCAAAGTTGGTGTTGTGGCTTTGTCACCGACCCGATGCCGCTAGTTGCGGCGACGGTCAATAGATGGCGTCAGATTCTGACGTTTATTTTGACGGGAGAGGCGACCATTGCTTCCATGGATTAATTTCCTCCCGGCAAATTTTCCATCTATGTTTTGCCAATAGATTTGGCCCAGCCACATTGCCAGCAAACACCTCTTTGGTAGATTGTGAGGATTCCATTAGATCCCGTGTGGATCTCATGGAATAAAGTCCGCCCTAGACTGACGAGGGCCATTAGCCCGAAACCATGGTCTCTAGGTGGACGCTTATCAGTTTGCCAAAGTTGGTGTTGTGGCTTTGTCACCGACCCGATGCCGCTAGTTGCGGCGACGGTCAATAGATGGCGTCAGATTCTGACGTTTATTTTGACGGGAGAGGCGACCATTGCTTCCATGGATTAATTTCCTCCCGGCAAATTTTCCATCTATGTTTTGCCAATAGATTTGGCCCAGCCACATTGCCAGCAAACACCTCTTTGGTAGATTGTGAGGATTCCATTAGATCCCGTGTGGATCTCATGGAATAAAGTCCGCCCTAGACTGACGAGGGCCATTAGCCCGAAACCATGGTCTCTAGGTGGACGCTTATCAGTTTGCCAAAGTTGGTGTTGTGGCTTTGTCACCGACCCGATGCCGCTAGTTGCGGCGACGGTCAATAGATGGCGTCAGATTCTGACGTTTATTTTGACGGGAGAGGCGACCATTGCTTCCATATATATATATATATTTTGCTGTATTTATTCCAATACCAAAAAAAGGCTGTCACGCAAAAACCATGGGAGATGGAATATTTCTGATTAGATATTTGAGTTCAGCATGAAATGTTACACTAGAAACACCATCAGGTTCTCTTGGGCAAAAATTTTGTTGAGCAGTGTTATTAATAGGGTAGAAAAAAATTAAGTGTTCTCATATTTTTATTGTTAAAATAAATTGAATAAATATGTTTTTTGGACGTGCTGTGATAGATTTAAAATACGAGCAAAGTATTCGAAACAAATTTTTCTTTAAACTTGAAAAACCGCGTTAGAAACCTACGACAAAAAATATATTCAAAAATTTCAAACCATTTGAATGAATCGGCCGTTTCCTGCTTGGAGTTGGAGAACAGTTGAAGACTATGTCCGAACGTTTCCAATCAGAAACAATTAAATAAATCTAGTCATATAATTGAGGTTAGATATCTTTGCCAAGTGATATGTACTTCATTTAGACCATGCCAGACGATTTTGACCAAAGAATTGCAAATTTTCCTGCTGTTCTCAAAACCTATCTAAAGTTTTATTCCAGTTGACCAGAAAGTTGACCGTGTTTCAACCTTCAAAGATTAGTTGGAAGCTGAAGTTTCCAGGAAGTTGTGAATACCGAAACTAGGGCCTACCAATATGACCCCGAAACAAAGCGGCAATTAAGTCAGTGGCTTGATAAAAGAAGCATCAAAACCAAAAGATAAAAAAATAATTATAAAGTTATATTCAACAATGAAGGATTGGCTCATTGCTAATATAATTATTTTCAATTTGTGCGATTTTAAACCGACACGAGTATTATGAACTTTTTAAACGTTTGCCTGATTCTCTATAAACAAGATAAAGGCTGAAAAAGGAGCGCAAAGATATTGGCTCTTTCATCATCATAATTCTCATCCCATGAAGCCTTGACTGTTTTATGGCGCAAACCAAATTGGTCACACTTCCCTACCCACCGAAATTATCTCACCTGACCATTTTCCTCTCCCCTTATGAAACCAGTCTTGAAAAGAGCAAGATAATATAACGAGGAAGTAATTGAAGAAGAAACACAATATTTTTTAAGGAAAAATTATTCTTAAGACAATATTTTTGCCATTTGATTGGAAGGTTGAATTATATTCCAGAAGGTAGGTACTTTTTTGGAAATAATTTTCAAATTCTAAGTACAAATTTTATATTACAAAATTTTATGACTCCATTTCCGAAACTTATTTATATAACTTTAAACATTGTCAAATTTGAAACAAATATTATATATAAAACGAAAATATAGGTGTTGATATTAAAAAAGGCATATCCATTCCGCCCTCATTAGCATTTTAGATGTTGCTCTGCCATATAAAATCTCGTCCGAGCAGTCAGAATATCTTTTTTTTAAATATATATATTCATTTATATATATGCCCCAATATAGTGGCACATATTATTTAAGTTACGCATCAAAACAATACATTATGTTTATCACTCCAGTAAGAAAAATACTAGTTGTGATAAAGAATGAGCCACAATACAAGTTTTAGCAAATTCAAATAAAATTCAAACCCCTATACCATGGTGTCCGACTATGGTTCCCATCATAGCCCGAAACCATGGCATACAGATTGGCCCTTTGTAGGAATTTGCCAAAAATGATTTTTTGTGTCTTATTCATTATCACCACTTGTAAAGGTTTTTACTGGAGTGATAAACATAATACATTGTTTCAGTTCGTAATTAATGGTAGAGGTGCCTCTTCTGGTACATCAATACCATTCTTCCGCAACTTTGAGTTATATATATCTTGAAAATGAGTGGAGCGCCCATCACTGTCGTAGTTCGCTTCTCATCCAACTTTCAGTCATGGACTGGAGGTGGAAGGCACTAGCATGAATATAAAATAAGACCACACGCATTGTACATGATTACCTCGATTTTAGGGGTGGCACTAGAGAAGGTGAGATGGACTAAGGGTGATATGTGTTCAATAGGGCATCATAGCGACCTAACTACATAACTACTGATTCTTCTCTGCTTGAGTTGTCGACCTCCTGTTTTGTGCTGCTAATGTGCTGTACAAAATTGCATATACGACATATAAAATATGGGAGATATACATATTTGTATATAAATGGAAATTTTTCCGGGAGGAAATTGATCTGTAAAAATAATTGTCGCCTGTCCCGTTAAAAAAAAAATACATTAAACTAAGCTCCATATACTGATCGTATCCGCGAAATAAAGGACACAGGACGTTGCAATGCCAAAACACCATAGATTTATCTATATATTTGGCCTAGCCACTCTATCTGCTAAACATCATTTTGGTAAATTGTGAAAATTTCATATGATCCCTTATGAAACTCATGAAAAAATACGAAAGCTATTATTTAAATACAGTAACGCTAATTTTGAGAAGTTTTTTTTTTTAATTTCATTGTGTGCACTTACCGTAACTTAGTAATATAAATTTCTCCCTCAATACTTTTGTAAAAAAAGGTAACACTAGTATAAAAAGATATTTCCAAAAAGGTACGCAAGCAACTTGAAAAAAAATCCAGAACGCTCATTGGTCGCTCTATTGGCCTGGTGTTGTTACTTCGCCTCGTATTTACTCCATGTAAAAAAAATTCTTCAGATGGAAAAAAAAATAGCCAAAAATACACCTCAAAATGTAGCCGAAAATTCTTCTTAGGTTAATAAATTAACATTTATATATAAGAAGAAAGATATATTTATGTTATGGATAATTTGTTCGTTGATAGATAAAGGGTTGATAAGACAAAGGATCGATAAGTCGTGATAAGAAAAATATCATTATTTACCATCAAGCAGCTTTTATTTTCAATTACTTGAGAAAATATTACACATTAGTTATTTTCACAATATATAGAATTTATAAAGTTAATCCTATATTAGTGATTCAAATAAATAGATATGGTAATTTAAACCAACAACCCTATATTGTACAGAACTACTTATAACAAGATTTTCATGTTGTATAATAGAAACACATCTATAAATAATTATACGCATGATTGACATGTGTCATTACATCGCCATTTGTAATGTACTTTGTACAAACTGAGGATGAATAAATAAAACTCTGTAATAGATTAAAAGTTTAGCTAAAGAAGAGATCGAGATGTAGCAGTCCCACGACAAAGTCTAAAGATAGGAAACTGCCAGGGCGTTGCCAGAGAGTAAAATATCGCTTCCGATCCACGCTCTTGTTGCATCCGCTGAAATTCAATACTTCTTCTCTCGGCAAAGATATATAAGACCTCCGCCCTAGCCGAATATATAGTCACTTCACCATCAGCGGAAGCCCTTGTTGGTTGTGTCCACGGTCCACCTCATCGACGATGTAGAACAGTAAGAGCTCTTCTATCTCCATCTTTCGCTGCTTAGCTCGACTCTTATCTGTTCACGGAACTTTCCTACTACAACTGTGTCTCTTCGGTTTTTGTGTGGACATTCCCAAGCCTTCCACTCTGCCTCGACCACGACTGCCTGCACTCTGTGAGAACTGTTAGAGGTCTTCCAAGGTGCAGAGAGGTACTGGAAAACTCTCCACGCCCTGACTGTCCCTCTCGGTTACTACAGGTTTGCCCCTCTCGGTTACCACACCACAGCCGGAGACCCTCGGTTACCACAGTACAGCGAGAGTCGACAGGATCTCACACCATAGCTTAAGTCGACTGGATACCTCACCACATAGATATGTTAACTACGCATATTTACAACAAAACTGAAAGTTATTCTAAAAACGATGATAACTAAAAGTAAAATATCAATGAATAAAAAATAAATAGATATTTTTTTAAATATAGAAATATTTGCATTTTTAGATTATATAATATTTCCCCCCCCCTGTGAAAAATATTTTAAAAGTGTAAAATTTTAAAATAAAATTGGTAATTAAAAAATAATTTATTAAACGAAATCAATAAATATATAGAAATAATTAAAAATTAAACAATAAAAATCAATATCCAATTTTTTTCAAAATAAACAAAATAAAGTTTGTTTATAAATAATTTATATAATTATGAAATTATAATGAAAGTATATATAAGAAGTATTAATGATTGACATATATGAAAAGGGTATTTGAAGCGAAAAGGGTATTTAAAATATGAGCAATTATGTCATTATGCTAGTTACATTTCGAAATATTAAACGGCAGTAGAAATGTTATTTTTACACAAATAATAGTTTAAAATGAGTTGTTTTCTAATTTATTAACAACAAAACAACAACAACAAAAAAAGCCTTTATTCAGGGTCACTGACCCTATACAGGATTCACCAGAGGTATGCATAAGAACAAAGCAGTGAAACAAAGGAAATAACGATATATACAGAAGAAAAATAAAAAAAAAAACAATAAAGAGAAAGAAAGAGGGAAGCAAGAAAAACAACACAAAAACTAATTTATTAACATTTAAATGTATGTGATAAAATATATAAAGGTATTTCTTAATAATGATTGAATAATGAAATGATAATAGAGAGATATATGAAGAGGCATTAAGTAATTTGTGTAGGCATAAGAATTGGTTCTGATATTTGTTCTTTATTGTCCATGTCCATAATATCGTTTTCCTGTAAAAAAAACATGATTTATCATCAATATCTATTAACTTTAAGTCATTTTCTATGTTAGTGTCATAGTGAAGTAAAAGATCTGCTTCTGGCTAAAATACTTTGAGTTTATTAGAGTGTATAATTTCTGTATATTTTCTTTGAGGTACATTGGGTTTATTAATTTCATATGTGACTGGATAAAGTTGTTTTAAAATTGTAAATGGGCCTATATATCTTTGAGTAATTTACCAGTGTTTGGATAAATAACGGTTTTTACTAATACCTGATCTCCTTTAAAAATGGGTTCTGGGTGTTTATTATCATAAAGTTGTTTGCTGTGTTCATGGAATTTTATGGTTCTTTCAATAGCTAATTTTCTTGCCTTTTCTATTTGTGTATGTGCTACTGTGTCATGTTCTATATACTGTTCCATAATATAAGAATTTAGGAGTAAAGCCTGTTATGGTATGTACTGTTTCATTAGAACTTTCGGTAATTTTAGGAATATATTTTGTCCAAGGAATCTTTGAATTAGTATTATATTCACATCTTAACCTATTAATGATAGTGGAATTTAATCTTTCTACTTTTGCATTTGTTTCTGGGTGATGTATAATGGTGAGTAGATGCTTAACATTATTTCTTTCTAAAATACGAGGCGTGTTCAAAAAGTTCCGCGAATTTCGTGGGTTACGTATATTCGAATTTCGATCTTTTTGTGGCTTTATGTTGGTACTCATGTCTCTCACTTATGCCGACAAGCTCGGCCATTTTGAATGTTCACTTAATTGTTGAGAGCTGCTTTGCTTGCAGGTGTTTTGGATCGTCTTCGATTTTTACCTATTAAAAGAAATGGATCAAAGAACCTGTATCAAATTTTGTGTGAAAAACGAAATTAAGTGCGCGGATGCATTCCGAATGTTGACTGTGGCATACGGAGAAGCTACCTTGGACCGAAGCAACGTTTATCGGTGGTACAAAATATTCTCAGAAGGCCGAGAAGATGTAAACGACGAAGAGCGTGCCGGAGGCCCGAGCACTTCAACAACAGACGAAAAAATTAATGAAGTGGAGAAAATGATATTGGCCAATCGTCGAATCACCTTTAGAGAAGTTGCTGAGGATCTAAACAAATCGATTGGCTCGTGCCATTCGATTTTTATCAATGATTTGGGCATGAGACGGGTCGCCGCGAAATTCGTACCAAAATTGCTCAATTGCAAACAAAAACAGCATCGCATGAACATTGCTAATGAGATGTTGGACTCTGTCCGCGACGACCCAAATTTGCTCCAGAGGGTCATAACTGGTGACGAAGCGTGGGTTTATGGTTATGACGTGGAAACCAAAGCTCAATCATCTCAATGGAAGCTGCCGCACGAACCAAGACCGAAAAAAGCGCGCCAAGTTCGGTCGAATGTGAAAGTTTTGCAGACAGTTTTCTTCGATTGCAGGGGCGTAGTGCATCATGAGTTCTTGCCACAGGGTAGTACGGTCAATAAGGAATATTACCGGAAAGTTATGCGCAATTTGCGCGAATCAATCCGCCAGAAACGCCCGGATTTGTGGAAGAACAAAAATTGGCTTTTGCACCACGATAACGCCCCTGCTCACACATCGTTGCTTGTGCGCGACCTTTTGGCCGAAAACAACACACTAATGATGCCGCAGCCACCGTATTCCCCAGATCTGGCCCCCTGTGACTTTTTCTTGTTCCCTAAACTGAAGAGGCCCATGAAAGGACGACGTTACGCTACGCTTGACGAGATAAAGACGGCATCGAAGGAGGAGCTGAAAAAGATTTTAAAAAATGATTTTTTGAAGTGCTTCGAAGATTGGAAAAACCGTTGGCACAAGTGAATAATATCTCATGGGGATTACTTTGAAGGGGACAAAATAGGTATTCATGAATAAATAGATAATTTTTGAAAAAACACAAAGGTCGCGATACTTTTTGAACACACCTCGTATGTTTAAATTTACTGCTAAGAAAAGCTGCTTTTCTGTCAGTTATTAATATTTCAGGTTTATTAATTTCGAATAAATTTCTCAAAAAAGGTATATAAGAATCTGTTGATACAGATTTTGTAGGAAAAGCCCAAAGGAATCTACTATGATGATCTACTATCATATGGATACTGTGTCTAGTTGTCCCATAATTATGTAAGCCGCCCAATGTATCTAGAGAAAAAATGTGATTGGGGTGTGTAGCGATCGGCATCTATTGTAGTGGTCCATAAACAATTCTGTTATCCCTATACTTATTTAACTGGCAGGTTTCACAATGTTTGGTGTAATTAGCAATATCCCTAGTCATATGTGGCCAATAAAAGTGTGGAAAATTATTTTAGTCATTTGACTTGTTCCAATATGTCCATGCTTTGTATGTACTTTGTTTAATAATTTGTGTCTTAGTGTTTGTGGTACAAATGCTCTTTTAAAACCCTTTCTATTAATTATATAAATGCCATTTTGTATTTTAGTTTTACTATTGTTAATTTGTTCTGTTGATTGGTGTCCTTTTAACTCATTATATGTTAGGTAGAATGAGACAGGTGCTCTTGACAGCATGTCTGCTTCTTTATTATTTAATCCTTCAATATGTTTTATGTCAAAGCTATATTGAGATAGAATTAAGGACCATCTAAATAATCTACCATGTGGGTTTTTAACGTTTTGCAATGTAATATTTATGTTGTGTGCAATGTAATATTTATGTTGTGTAGATATGTGTGAAACCTGTGTACTGAATGATAGCTAAATTTTCAATTTCTGAGGCAATATAATTCTGTTCATATGGATGAAGTTTTTTCGAGAAATAACCTATGGGGTGTAAGATGCCTTGTTCATCTGGTTGTTTAAGAACTCCTGCTACTCCTAGACTTGAAGCGTCTGTGAATAAATGGCATGGTTTTGATGGATCATAAATATATAGCACAGGTTGTGATATGAGTGAATTTTTAAGTGTTTGGAATGCTTGTTCATGTTTCGCACTCCATAACCTAGGAGAATTTTTTAACAAAAGTCCATTCAAAGGTGCCCTAATTTGCGCGTAATGGGGAATACATATATTATAAATATTAATGGTGCCTAAAAATATTTGTAAGGTCTTGATATTATATAGTACTAGACGGGTGACCCGGGCTTCGCCCTGGGATTAACCCGTGTGCATATCTACCCGAGTGATATATATTTAGATAAGATTTTTATTTATAATTGTTTGTTATTAGCATTATCTATTTGTTTGCATCAGCATAATTTAATCTAATCTTTGATAGAGGGCGCTGTTCGTGAGCTAAGTAGAATAATTTGAATATATAGTTTTAATAATTGATTTATATATTTTTTTAAAATAGCCTATCGTCTTCCCCGTATTTTTTACCTATGTATGGAAATTTTGGTTTGAATTAGTGAACTACTGCGAATTTGTATACAGGACATACAAACAAACAAACATACAAACATTATTTTTATATATATAGATATTATCAATTTTGAAATTGCTTCAATATTTGTTTATTTGGTGTATATTTTCCTGAGTTAATAGTATACCCTAAGAATTGTATTTCTTTTCGTAAAAATTTCCATTTATTGAGATTGAGCTTTATATTCTCTTGTTCGAATATACCTAATATGTAATCTAAATGTTTAATGTGTTTTTCATAAGTTTTGGAGTGTATAATAATGTCATCAAAATAATTTAAGGGATAGTTTATGTTATGTTTAGTGAAAACTGACTTCATAATCCGTTCAAATTGTGAAGATGCATTTTTAAAACCATATGGAAGTCTATTCCATTCATAAAATCCTAATTGAGTAACAAAAGAAGTTTTATGTCTCTCTTTTTCATCGATGGGTATATGCCAGTATGCATATTTGAAATCTAGTATATATTTTAGACTGTGATAACCTATCTGTAATTTTTTCTATAAGTGTAATTGAAGTATGTTCTGGAACTGTTTTTGATTAAGTTTTCTATAATCTATACAGAGTCTTGTAGGGTGATTTGGGGCATCAGATTTTTTATTCACTAATAATGCAGGAGAACTATAGGGGCTAGATGAGAGCTTAATAATATCATATTTTAATAATTCAGTTATTTGTTTTTGTATTTCAGCATTATTGTAAAAATATGTCCTATATGGCTTTTATACTATGGGAATTCTATATACAAGTATCAGAGTCATCAACAATCAATACTGTCATCGTTTGCTTTTGTGAATGGAATAAATACCCAAATATGGCCATTTCTTTTAAGCATCGGTGGTTCAGTGGTAGAATGCTCGCCTGCCACGCGGGCGGCCCGGGTTCTTTTCCCGGCCGATGCTTTTTTTTTTTTTTACAATTTTTAAAACTCATTTATATTATCTACTAGCGGATGTGTACCCGGCTTCGCCCGGGTTTTTTCCGAGTGGAAGTTTGCCTAACGAATATTATTGATAATATATTCATTATATTTTAAAAACGTTTTAATTCAAATACTATTCGTTACAATTATAAATTGGCGCCATGGATGTCACTCTTGTGAAACGCCCCGTTCCAAACTGTGTGTTTTTAAAATGTTTTAATTAAAATACTATTCGTTACAATTATAAATTTAAACGATAGGCTCATTCTTTCTTTATACCGTTATTATACCGTTATATTATATATATTATATTTATTATATATATATTACACGTTATTTGTTTTCTTGGCCGACTGTTTTACATATGGTGTTATCTTAAAATTGCTTGTTTTGAATATTTTTTAGATTGAGATTATTAGCTAGTATGTAAAAAAATTAACTCTGTTGAAATTTAATTTTGTATTTATATATAAATAAAATTAACTCTGTTGATTTTTTTGTATTTAATCGATAACAGCGAAGTTACGCATGTTAATGTTAGGGGAAAATATTTTGATGTTAAGCAAAACCTGCTCCATCTCGTTTTACATAAATGTTGAAAATTTGGTCGAAATTGATGCATTGTAACGAAAGTTTTTAGTGAACAACACTTATGAAATTTGCATTTTATTTATTATCTATATCAACATATATAGTCACGACCGTCTTTCCTCAATTCCTCATCGCTGTCACGGATGCGCGCGCATCATCATTATGATCATTATCATTATCTAATGATAATAATAATAATTATTATTATTATGAGAACTTGAAACTCTATCGGCATGCAACTTAAGATAAACGTATCATTGGACGGAAGATAAGAATCTTTTTATTAGGGAAAGTTACGAGCTTTCGGGCAAACGCCCTTCTACAGGTTTGACGAAGCATAGAAATTAAGGCGAGAGACAGACTTATATACATGGTGATGATTCACATAATACACAATTTTATAGCTTAGCAGTAAGAATTTTAGAATGGAAGTTAATTTTCATAAGTAATTATTGAAGTGATATGGTAATAAGTTGTACCTAAGATTTTTAAATTATGTAAAAAGGAATAAATTAGTTTGAAATAAAGATGTCATAGATTTCGGGAATTTCTATTTTTCTATTTATGCTTTTAAGTTTGGTGGATACTATGGATTCTAACATTAATTTTTGGTGTAGATTGGGTATGTTACGGTAATGGATAGTGGGGTGGTTGGTATTGAAAGAGTGGCCAGTGGATGCAACATGCTGATAGATGAGGGAACGTGGGTCGTTGTTATTAATGTTGCGGGTATGTTCTGACATTCTAATGGCGACGGTTCTACCTGTCTCACCCACATAAGTGGCGGAGCAATGTTCGCATGAGACAGAGTAGACCGCCCCAGAAGAATCAAGAGGATTGAGCCGGGTACCAGTTTTTGTAATGGGGTGTCGGAGAAGTGAGTGGATACTGGGGGTATTAACGAAAAAGGTGCGAATGCCAAATTGCCTAATGACCCTCACCCCTGCTGAAAACAGTTTCCTTTCCAAAAGCCTCAAGTATAGACTTCCCGCCAAACCCGATATACCAAGGATCATCAGTGGAATAGAGGCCTCCATTAAGAATCATAACCATCAAGACAGATGCGCCATCAGAAACCATGTATCCCGGGTACTCCAGAGACCTCTCCCCCCACCCCCAAATTCCCAAACTGAATCCAAGGCCCTCCGCAGACTAATGAAACAACGTTCAATAGTTATCAGCAGATCAGATAAGGGCACTGACACCGTAATTTTAGACCGATCTTCGTACCACGCCAAAATCTTGAAAATATTTCTGGACACAGCCACCTTCTCCCAAATTTCCGCCCAAGATAGCACAATAGCACTAAAAACCTTCAAGTCCTCTCTCAACCGAATGAAAAAATCCAGACTCATCTCAACGGAGGAACACAAGTCCTTTACCACTAATCTCCTCAATGGTACCTACATCTACGGCCTTCCCAAAATCCACAAACCTTCTGTCCCTCTACGCCCTATCATTGCATATCACCTCTCTCCCGCCTACCCTCTAGCTAAGTACCTTTCAAATTATCTCTCACCTCTTTTAAACAACAATAGAAGCAATCTCACAGTTTCCAGCACCCCCACACTCATTCAAGAAATAACCGGCCTACATCCCCCCCCACAACTTCACCATGTGTTCATTTGACGTTTCATCCTTATACCTCAGTCTCCCCCATCACCTGATAATTGACAGCCTCAACCAATTTTTGGTTTCCATTGACACAGATCCCGTCACGGCCAACTCTATCACATCCCTCTCACAGATATGCTTAAACATGAGCACCTTCACCTTTGACCATATCCATTTCAAACAGATAAGGGGATCGCCTATGGGAAGCCCCCTCTCCTCCATAGCTGCTGAACTGGTTATGACCAGAATTGATAAATGGGTCTGCAACCTCCATTGTGATGACATCCTATTCTGGCGACGATATGTCGATGATATTCTTTGCATTTGCAAAACCGACCAAGAAGAAACCATCCTGTCCACTCTCAACAGCTACAACCCCAGCCTCTCGTTCACCATAGAAAAAGAACAGGGACACATCATTCCCTTCCTAGACATTTTAATCATACGTACCCCGGCATCATTCCACACCACAGTATACTACAAGAATAGCAGTACCCCCACCTACACCCATTTCAACTCATTCTGTCCCATAGTACACAAAATTAACATCGTCAAAACACTCACCAGGCGCCTTCATACACACTGCTCTCTACCCATCTTTAAAACCACAGAAAAAGCCCGAATCATTTCCCATCTCACCGCCGCCTCCTATCCACTAACATTCATCAATAAACATACTTATTCTCCCGCTCCCTCCAATCCTCCCCCAGTTTTCAGGACTACCTGCATGTTGCCCTATTCTCCCTTAACAGTTAGCATCTCCCGCCTCATTAGGCCATTTGGCATTCGCACCTTTTTCGTTAATACCCCCAGTATCCACTCACTACTCCGACACCCCATTACAAAAACTGGTACCCGGCTCAGTCCTCTTGATTCTTCTGGGCCGGTCTACTCTGTCTCATGCGAACATTGCTCCGCCACTTATGTGGGTGAGACAGGTAGAACCTTCGCCATTAGAATGTCAGAACATACCCGCAACATTAATAACAACGACCCACGTTCCCTCATCTATCAGCATTTTGCATCCACTGGCCACTCTTTCAATACCAACCACCCCACTATCCATTACCGTAACATACCCAACCTACACCAAAGATTAATGTTAGAATCCATAGTATCCACCAAACTTAAAAGCATAAATAGAAAAATAGAAATTCCCGAAATCTATGACATCTTTATTTCAAACTAATTTATTCCTTTTTACATAATTTAAAATTCTTAGGTACAACAACTTATTACCAAATCACTACAATAATTACTTATGAAAATTAACTTCCATTCTAAAATTCTAACTGCTAAGCTATAAAAGTGTGTATTATGTAAATCATCCTCATGTATGTCTCTCGCCTTAATTTCTATGCTTCGTCAAACCTGTAGAAGGGCGTTTGCCCGAAAGCTCGTAACTTTCCCTAATAAAAAGATTCTTATCTTCCGTCCAATGATACGTTTATTTTAAATTATTATTATATTATTATTATTATTTTATTACAACATATATATAGTCACGACCGTCTTTCCTCATCGGCCTCAATCACGGTTGCGCGCGCATCATCATTATGATCATTATCATTATCTAATGATAATAATAATAATAATTATAATTATTAGTATATTATTATTATTATCAACATATATATAGCCACGACCGTCTTTCCTCATCGGCCTCAGTCACGGATGCGCGCGCATCATCATTATGATCATTATCATTATCTAATGATAATAATAATAATAATTATTATTTTATTATTATTATTATTATTAATATATATAATCACCACCGTCTTTCCTCATCGGCCTCAGTCACGGATGCGCGCGCATCATCATTATGTTCATTATCATTATCTAATGATAATAATAATTATTATTATTATTATATTATTATATCTATATACTAGCGGATGTGCCCGGCTTCGCCCGGGTTTTTACCCGAGTAAAGGTTTGTCTAACGAACATTTGTTAAAACAATTCTCTATAAACTTATTTGAAAAAGAAGATATATTTTGATAATTTGAAACTTGTAAATTTGAATCTCTCGATAAAGTGAACATTTTTTCCCGGTCCCTGTGTGCCTTGTCATCCTGAATTTTGTCTTTCCTAATTTTTTACATTACAAAATCATCGTTTTATCTAGTGAACATTTTTTTCCGGTCCCTTGAAAAGTACTCGATAAGTTGAATAAAATCAATATTAATTGGTTCCCTCGGTAATTGGAAGTTAAAGGAATAGTATCTTGCCTTTGAATTGTATCATTATTCTTGTCTCAAATAAATTGCCGTGTCATCCTGAATTTTGTCTTTCCCAATTTTCTACATTACAAAATCATCGTATCATCATGATAATATTTAGAGCAGATTGTTGAATTATAACAGATAAATTAGAATATTTATCTTGATTATTTCTAGGCGAAAAGTTATTTCAAAAATTTTATTTGCTAGAAACCTTCCCAGTACTATACTAAATAACTTCCCAAAGTTTCATGGCGATCCAATGAGTGGTTTGGTCAGGCATAAAGGACAAACAAACAAACAAACAGACACACATACATTCATTTTTATATATATAGATATAGTCACGACCGTCTATCCTCATCGGCCTCAGTCACGGATGCGCGCGCATCATCATTATGATCATTATCATTATCTAATGATAATAATAATAATTATTATTATTATATTATTATTATTATCAACATATATAGTCACGACCGTCATGGGTTCTGTCACGGATGCGCGCGCATCATCATTATGATCATTATCATTATCTAATGATAATAATAATAATATTAATAATAATAATAATAATTATTATTATTATATTATTATTATCCATATATATATATATATAGTCACGACCGTCATGGGACGGTTCTGTCACGGATGCGCGCGCACAGGGAGGTCACGTGCTCGCCGGCAGCCAACGGGCGTGCGCCGCCGGCATTACGTCATAGATTATAAACACAAGGTAATAAGGCCAAATAAAAAATAGTGTGTGATAAGGCACAATTTGGATTATCTACTTATATAATTGCCTTATTCTCTCTGTGTGAAGTTCACTGTGTGAAGTTCACGGATAGATTTTGGTCAGAATGGATAAAATAAAAAAAGTGTCAAGGGATGGGAATCGAACCCACGACCTTCCGCTTACCGGGCAGATGCCATGACCACTAGGCTAACCTGGACAAATTTTTCCGTTCACATTTTCAATTTTATATTTTCAAGGCACACACATTTTGGGGCGGGACGTTTCACAAGAGAGACATCCACGGCGCCAATTTATAATTGTAACGAATAGTATTTTAATTAAAACATTTTTAAAATATATACGCACTCGGGTAAAACCCGGGCGTTGCCCGGGTCATTCGTCTAGTTAATATATACAGTTATCAGTGTCATGCATTCTTTCTTAATTCTGTCACCGTTTGCTTTTGGTTCAGTGGTAGAATGCTCGCCTGCCACGCGGGCGCCCTGGGTTCGATTCCCGGCAGATGCATTTTTTTTTTTTACAATTTTTAAAACTCATATATATTTTTAAAATATATATGCTTTTCCTGTCTATGTACAGATTTATGGTCTATGTACACAATTATACAAGTATGTATACAAGTTATTTGCAAATTGCGTGCCAAATTTGCCCTTTCGCTCGCAAGCAGCGCCTCTAGCGGTGAAGATGGCAGGTAATATCAGCTGACCTAATGGACATGTAAAACGTGTTTTAACAGGACATAGAGAAAAATCTGGGAAAGATATTTTTCGGATTTTTAGTCAAGAAAAATTAATTGACAGGTTCTGGGAAAAAAGTAGTTGTTTTTTATTCAGAAAATGATGATGACAATATTGCTGTATCCTATTTGATTATCAGATACAAAATTATATCCGGAAAAATTCCAAAAAGCAGAGATCACGGGTGAAGCCAGTTCATTTTTAGTATGCAGGAACAAAATTCTAACAGAAAAACATTCATACGAGCAGAAGACACAAAGCCAGATCATCTCTTTATAAAAATATCGCTTCTCAGACACAAAGTTTGGAGCGGGACGTTTCACAAGAATGACATCAACGGCGCCAATTTATAATTGTAACGAATAGTATTTGAATAAAAGCATTTAATCGGGTAAAACCCGGGCATTGCCCTTTCTTAATCAATTCTGTCACCGTTTGCTTTTGTGAATGGAATAAATACCCAAATATGGCCATTTCTCATAACCATCGGTGGTTCAATGGTAGAATGCTCGCCTGCCACGCAGGCGATAGTTCGATTCCCGGCCGATGCATTTTTTTTTACAATTTTTAAAACTTATTTATATATTATACAAGAATGACATCCACGGCGCCAATTTATAATTGTAACGAATAGTATTTGAATAAAAACATTCAATCGGGTAAACCCCGGGCGTTGCCCGGGTCATTCGGCTAGTATATATATAAAATTGAATGTCTGTCTGTGTGTACTCTATAGAATCAAAAACCATACATCCAATCGCCGTGATATTTTGGGATATTAATAGGTATTTCTCCGGGAAGGTTTTCGAAAAATAATTTTTTGAATATCTTGAATATCTATAGAGTTATTTGCAGATGTATAGATTTAACTCGCAAGCAGCGCCCCCATTGCGATGATGATAACAAGTTTTTTATATATAAGTTTTATTATCACTAAGTTTATTATCTTAAAGATTATTTATCAAAGGTAAGATTTTCTACCTATTAATTGCGCACAAGTCAAAGTTAGTTTTATCATTTATCTACAACATATATTATAAAGGACTGCGGCGTGTGATTATAAAAAATACTTAATTGATTTTTCGTGGAAAAGAAACTTATGCGGTATAATTTTAAGTATTGTTTACTACAACATATATATTGGGAGAATATATAAAATTATGATTTTGTAATGTAGAAAATTAGGAGAGATAAAATTCAGGATGACACGGCAATTTATTTGAGACAAGAATAATGATACAATTCCAAGGCAAGATACTATTCCTTTAACTTCCAATTACCGAGGGAATCAATTAATATTGATTTTATTCAACTTATCGAGTATTTTTCAAGGGACAGGGAAAAAATGTTCACTTTATCGAGAGATTCAAATTTACGAGTTTCAAATAATCAAAATATATCATTTTTATTTAAGTTTATAGAGAATTGTTTTAACAAATGTTCGTTAGACAAACCTTTACTCGGGTAAAACCCGGGCGAAGCCGGGTACATCCGCTAGTATTATCTAAAAGAGATATGCAAATTGGGTTAGTCTTAAAGTATCCTATATCAAAATTGTGTTTAGAGAGGAAGAAAACATTCTTATATTTATGCAAAATATCTGAAATAGTTTGATTAGAGAAATTCGGATTAATATCTACTTTACTAAAATCGAAATATGAATTATTATTTGTTATAGGACATGGTCTTCGCATAATGTGATATGAGTTAGAATCAATAATGGGATTTGAAGTAGGATCTATAAGTTTAACATTTATATTTGGTATATCAGAATAATTGAAATTATACAATGGGTTGATATTTAAAAGATATGAATATTTAACATACTATGGGTCTGGAATACATAGGGTAGTAGCATATGACTTCTGATTATCAGTTTTTGGATTAAAAGAATACAAGAATTTATAATTTTGAAAAATAAGGTTCTTTGAAAAATCTATTTGTAACTTAAATATATAAAATTTTGGTAAACCTAAAAAAAGGTTATTCTATTGGACTTTCACAAACAAACATTTATTGATACCTTGTAAGTTTTCCTAACACTTTCAACCCCAATGAGGTGGATCCACTGAAGTTCTTTGCTCAGAAGCCAATCAAGCTATTCTTGATGCTCAACCTTCAAGCGGTGAACAATCTGATCGAATTATTGGACGTCATTGTATTCGCCGAATCAAAGTTGAAGGCAAAACATATGCCCAACGCAGATGCAAAGTTTGCGCTGAAAAAGGCAGGGTAACCTCTGGCAAGCAGGCAAGAAAAGATATAGCCTATGAATGTGAGACCTGCTTAGTTCCACTATGCCTTGGTGATTGCTTCAAACTTTACCATACAATAAAAGATTATTATAAGGTATAAAATTATTTTATCGCATTAAATTATTGTATATATATGTCACAATATCGTTGCGGAATTTCTTGTTGTTCGATGAGAATGGTGAGGATTGGTTGAAACGCAGTCGTTTGAGTGGAAAGTTGAGCATACAGTGGGGAATAACCAGGACACGTGATAGGGTTTTGAAAATAAAAGGCAACTGGTCGGAGGAAAGAAAGGCTTTGGAGAAGATAGAGCGGGTTGTCTATTAACTATCTGATCACATGGCGATGATTGACTTAGCTGATAAGGATGAACGGGGGAGGTCTCTAGAGCAGATGTTACCTCGGTGAGAGCGAGTTCCTAACTGACAATCCTTGCTTCTCGATTTAACACCAAGACCTATCTCCTTTCCTATTGGTAGAAAGCTGGGACGTGGCCTTTTTCTATTGGTTGACCTTTGGGAAGGTGTTCCCTCATTGGTCCTTGCTCATTTCTTTGTCTTTTGGACTTGTTCTGACACGACCAGGAAATACTGTGTCGTTGAACTCAAGTTTTATTATTTCCGCGATCATAAAATTGGCTGTAATTTTGCTAATGGTTGTGCTGACTCTTAAGCCTTCTTTCTAGGCCTTGTTTCTCTAAGTCGTTCTATCCTCCAGTTACCTTATTCTTTATTAAGTCTTTGAAACATACATTGCATACATATTGTGTCGGGGTTGCATACAGCTATTTACAAATTATGACAGATGCGCCCCCTACATGTGAAGAATTTATGAAGAGGTTTTAGTCTGAATAAGTTCTTTACATCAAAGAAAATAATTTTGGGCGAAAATTAATTGATTATAGGGAGGTTATATACAAAATTGATAAGGATATAAGAGAATTTAAAAAAAAATGTAGTGTTAATGAAATATATTTGGTTGTTAGTTAATAGAAATCAAACTAAAATAAAAGAGATGTTGAGCGAAATCAAAGTTGAATGCTTGGTTGAAAAAGTGAAAAAAAATGCTTTGGTAAAAGAAAAATGCCTAATTACTTTTTGCTCGAATTTTGGGAAGGAAATCGAGGAAATTTCATAAGGTGTTTTGAAATCAAAATAAAATAAAAGAGATGTTGAGCGAAATCAAAGTTGAATGCTTGGTTGAAAAAGTGAAAAAAAATGCTTTGGTAAAAGGAAAATGCCTAATTACTTTTTTGCTCGAATTTTGGGAAGGAAATCGAGGAAATTTCATAAGGTGTTTTGAAATCAAAATAAAATAAAAGAGATGTTGAGCGAAATAAAAGTTGAATGCTTGGTTGAAAAAGAAAAAGAAAAATGAAAAGGTTTCAAGAATAAAGGATGACTTAATGTCTTAAGTTTAACCGAAAACCAATGAGTTTTCGTTGATAAATGAAGCTACGATAATATAACTAAGTGGTACATAAAATAGTAATTAATGGTTAAAAGTGATAATAAATTGAATAATTTGCTAAATTGGTTAAATATTTTAATTTTAATTTGAGAAAAAATAGTGAAAATGGTTAATATATAAACAATAAGGTGTATTGGTTTGAACCTTTTTTTGTATCTACATGCCCTGATCTAGATGTCTTAATTGCTTAATTATGCCCTATACATTTTTTGTCTCATCTGTAGCGACACTTAGGCGGAAACGTGATCCTAATCCTCAAGTGCGCATTTATGCTATGTGTACAGGAGACATGGAAATCTATATAACCTTTATGTGTATTTTTTGTCTGGTGTTATTGTTTTTTGAGATCTCAAAAGCCGAGTGTTGTTTTTTAATTTGTCTCAAGCCTTACTGCGTTCTAGGGGTTTTTATGCGATTCCCTAGGGCACTTAAGATGTGCTCGCCCAATATCCACTTTATATATTGGGTATCGGTACCTATAATATTACCTTGAATACAGGATTCGAGGAGAATCTCGATCCTTCTAAAAGGTCGTTTAATCCCTTTTGGGGAGAAAACGTAAGTTCGAAAACTGAATCCTAGCGAGTAAAGTGGTAATGTGTATGAACCTTGTTCGTATTTGACTTTGAGATCTACGTGTAGGTGGAATATATAACGTTTTTGGAAGTCTGTAAAGTAATTGATTAATTATAATAGGGATGTGAACTCATTTAGAATGTTTGTGTGTGTACCTTGTTTAATTTTCTTGTGATAAGGCGATTGGACTACATTTAGCAAAAGTCGGTATGTAGTTCGAATTGGGACCCAAGCTGAACGACATATAGAGACTGTCCACCGTTGACCTCAATTTGGATGAGAGGCCCCCTGTAATTAGACGCCGGAAGCGGGACGTGGGGGAAACAAGACTTCCTCTCTATTTGCACGTAATTGAAGTAAGGGCGTTACGTCTTTGTCGCTGCGTCTCAAAATTCTCACTTCCTGCCGCCTAATTGATTTTGTGTGCGACTTGCATCTTTTATTGTCTCTCTACTTATTTTATTGGCGTGGGGATTTTTTTTTTCGGTACTGATTTGTTACTTTCAGTTACTCCTATCTCCTCGGAATTTATTTAGATTTTCTGCAAAAATGTTTCCTAAAATTATAATAAGTTTTACGAATGCTTATCCAAAATGAAAAACTGCTTCTTGCAGTTCGAAAACGCTATGGGAGGGCATGGTATAGATTAACAAATATATTAGCAGGAATAATACTGGGGTATATTTATAGGGTAGGACTAGCAGACAAAGGATGAAAATCAGATGAAAGATAGGGTATCGATACATGTTTTTCCATATTGTTGTAAATGGGGACTCTGAAATCTTTGTTCGAACCTTATTCATTGTTGGCCGTTCAATTTCGCACTGTTTGTTGTCGTTGGGGATTGGCGTGTATCTTTTTTGGGACAGAATGATAGGATTGGAATGATGGTCAGGTTCGCAGTTCTTAATGTCGGGGAAGAATGGTGCAAATCGCCTTGTTGCAAAAATGGCAGGGTCTAAATGCCTGAAAGGCTCGCTGTTGGTGGGTTTGAACCTTAATGGATCTGCCGGGAATAATTCGGGTGTTAAATGCTTAAAAGGGAACGTGTAATCGTGTTTGTGCTTTATATGACATATGTTAACGGCGGGCGGTGATATATAACGGACTGTTTCTGTATACAGCTTAAGCTTGTTGACGTGGATCGTGTCAGTGTCTCTTTGAAGAGGTTGATTTGGTCGATCTATACGGACCACATTCGGTGAAATAATTTCTAATACTGTGTGGGGTCCTGTGAAATATGGCGCGAGTTTCCCTGTATTGGGGTGGTGATATAATTTAACTAACACTAGATCACCTACTTCGAAATGTGGTTGTTTGTGTCGTTGATCATAAATGTTCTTGTCTTGTAAATGCTTGTTTTGTGTGCGTGTGTGTGCAATCTTTCTAGCTTTGTCGATCTCTGGGTAAGGTGTGCTATGGTCAGAGAGTTCTGGGGGTAGGATGCCAAACATTAGGTAGATGGGTGGAAAACCTGTGGTAGAGTGTGGGGTTTTGTTATATATAATGGTAACTCTTTTGACCAACTTGGTCCATGCGATCTTAGGATTTTCTAAATGTAACAGCCTAAGTTTTCCCGTGGGGTGGCGTTCAGACGTTCACATAGACCGTTGGCTTGTGGATTATTGCTGGTTGTGAGTAACGGTTGAATATTTCTATTAAGTAGGAAACTACTAAATTTGGGCGAAGTGAAAGCAGGGGCTCTATCCGTAAGAAGGCGTTTCGGAGAGCCATCCTGTAATACTCGCTTAAGCACCTGTTGGTAGGTGGTGATGCTGGTGGATTTAGATGGACAAGTCCACGCGTAGCGCGAAAAATGATCGACTACCACATGGAGGTATATTTTGGTGTTGCCATATTTGGCAAATCCTGCTATGGTGTCTAGGGATAATAGGTCAAAGGGTTCTTTGGCTTCCGGAGGTTGACTTAATTCCCCGTAAGTGGGTCCCAATGGACGTTTTGTTAATTGGCAGGTGGGGCAGGTCTTAACCTTTTGTTTAATATCTTTGGACATACCTTGCCAGTAATATTGCGTGGATATGAGTCGTGACATTTGTGAAATACCGGGGTGATTGTATTGTGTGTGTACTGTTTGTAAGAGTTGTTGTATGAGTGGTTTTGGAATTATAATCTTGGTTACACCTTTTCGGGAAACTGTATGTAATCCATTACGATCAATGGTCAGGTTAGACTCTCTCGATGGAGGAGATTGGTGTGTCTTGATAAGGGACGCGTCCAAAAATCCACAGAACGGGTTACGGGACAAAAGATCTGCCTCATACTGTTGTTTTCCCTTTATGTAGCGGACCTCATATTCGTAACTCGATAGTCGCAAACTCCATCGAAACAATCTGCCGGACGGGTTTTTGATGGTCTTCAGCCACTGCAATGCGTGATGGTCAGAAAATATAGTAAATTTTCTGCCCATAAGATAGATGCGAAACTTCTCCACACTCTCAACGATTGCTAAGCACTCAAGTTCAGAGATGGAGTAGTTTTTTTTTGTGTGGGCGCAGTGTTCGGCTGAAATACTGAACTGGATATACGTTCCCGTCAGGGTGAACTTGTTTGAGAATGCCTGCTATACCGAGGGTGGATGCATCGCAATACACTTGGCATGGCAGACCTTCTTTGTAAAGGTGTAAAATGGGGTGTTGTGTGAGGTTCCCTTTCAGGTCAATGAACGCTTTTTGACAAGTTTCATCCCAGATCCACACGACATCCTTTTTGAGAAGGTTGTTGAGCGGTGCTCGCAAGCGAGCGTATTCCGGAATGAATTTGTTATAGACGTTCACAGCGCCTAAAAAGGATTGTAGCGTTTTTCGGTTGTGTGGCTGTTTAATGGCGTGAATAATGTCGGTGTTGCGTGTGCGCGGTGTAGTGGTACCAGCTGTTATGGTGTAGCCTAGAAAATCTATGGACTGCTTAAAAAATTCGCATTTCGCGAAGTTAAGTTGTAGCTTCTCTGCTTCGCAAAAGGCGAAAAATTGTCGCAGGTGGTTTTGATGTTCCTCCAATGTGTTGGAGTAAATGATGAAATCATCAAAGTAATGTGCCACACAGTCAAGTCCGTGTCTCTGTAGGACCTGACTTATGGCTCGTTCGTAGACCTGAGGGCTGGTTTTTAATCCGAAAGGTAATCGAGTGGGTTGGTATAATCCTTCGAGGGTGGCAAATGCTAACAGTGGTCGAGAATCGGGGTGTATTGGGACTTGCCAATACGCAGAGGATATGTCGGCCGTGGAGAAATATTTGGCCTGTGCGAGGCGGTCGAGAATATCCTCGATTCTCGGGAGGGGATGGACATCAGAGCTAATTAGCTCGTTCACCTTTCTATAATCGATACAAAACCGTTTGGTCTTGTCGCGCTTAGTGACGAGGGTGACAGGGCTCGAGAAAGGTGAAAAGGATTGCTCTATAATGCCATTCTCTAGCATTTGTTGGACTTGATTACGGATTTCTTGTTGGTCACATATCGGAACACGATATGGACGTATGGTAATTATTTTTTCGGAATTCGTGGGTATTTTTACTGGTGGAATCCGTAAGCATGGTACGTTGAATTTGTTCTGTGAGAAGATGTGAGTGCATCTTTGTAGAAGTGTTGTGAACTGCGGTGTATAGCGAGTGTTAGGTGTTGTGTTGTAGTATGCATGTGGGAAAATGTTTTGTTGTGTATCAATGGGAGTGTCGAGTTCGTTGTGTGGTTTTGTCATGTGATAGTTGTGTGACGACGTGTGATCGCCTATGTGCTCGACATGCAAGTTGTCCTGCTGTATTGACATGTTTTGGGCAGGTTTTTTACAAGTTGAAGCCGTTGTGGCTTTGTTATTTGATGGCATATAAAAAAGGCAATTGGCCTTAGTGAAAAAAGGGCATGTAGCTAAGGGGGTGTTTTTCAATGAATGCACGCAATGGTTGTCATAGGCAGAAGATTTGGCTGTATGGTAAGATCTTTGTGACATCGCCTGACATTGCCAGTAGGTGCATAATTTGGTACATTGTTAAAATGGTAGAGAGAGAGAGAGAGAGAGAGAGGATGGGGTAGACAATGGGGCGCCCAGCTGGAATATAGTGCATTTATTAAAGTCTATTGCTAATCTGAATTTGTGGAGGCTATTAATGCTAAGAATTCCAAATGGTAACGGTGCATTCACTACATGGAAATTCTCTCTTCGGGATATTTGTCCTATTGTCAGCGGGATAGATAGTTTACCCATGGTTTTTGCAAAACCGTTTAGGGTTTGGAGATCCAGTGAATGTCCCTTAAGGGTTAAATTAGGCAGGTGAGTTTTTAACATATGGTAAAGATTATATGGCACTATATTCAGGCTGGCGCCTGTATCAATTAAAAAGGGGCATGGTATATTAGGGGCTAGGAAAAGTTTGACAGTCAGTTGGGTTAGGGATCCTACCTCAGTCTCGAAAAGTCTGCTCTGCTGGGGTGTCTCTGGCTTGACTTGGTTGCTGGGGAGTCGGGACTGGTTGTTTTGGGACTGTTTGCACTGTCCGAACGCCTTGGTATCTGTTTGGTGGGACTGATTGCACTGTCCGTTCTTTTTCGTGGGTCGCCGGGACTGGTCGATGCCGGCATTCGCTGTGCCAGTGCCTCGCGCCGCAGAACTTACAGTTGGACGGCGGAAGAGGTGCATTCCATGCACCTTGGCGTCGGGGTGTGCTGTGGTACGGACCTGACATTGTGGGCGGTTGGTCCTCTCGAGGTCGCGTTGTCGGTACACTGGGACCGTGGATCCGCTGTACCAGTCGGAACCACTCTCCTAGGTTCTCGGGAGGCACTACGCGGACTAGGCGTTGGTCGGAGAATGGCAACCCTTCTGTCAGCGTCTCAAGGATCACCTCCTGTGGGAGTCCTAGTTGCAGTCCCATGGCGGTTTTCTCCCGGTAGTAGGTCTCTAGGTTGGCTTGTCCAGTGAGTTTCATGGCGAAATATTTCGCAAAGGACGCTTCGCTTGACTCAGGATAGAGATCTAGGAGGATCTGTCTCACCTGGAAATAGCTCCGGTCGGCCAGCCGAAGTTTCCTGAAAAGCTCCAGGGGCTGTCGCGCCAGGTAGTTTGGTAGGCGGAGTAATTTTTCTTGTTCTCCCATGGAGGCGTCTTCCATTTTTCGGTCGAACGTTTGGAAAAATTGCGTCGCGCTGTATGTTCCATCGAAAGGCGAAATTGTCGGTCCTGTAGGATCGCATGACCTACTCTGAGCTAGTGCGGCCGCGAACTGTTGGATGACGTCCACTAGGGGGCTTGCTTCCTGTTCGTTCCCCTCCCTTACTTCCTGCCTTTCTCCCGTTGGTTGCGTTAGGTTGTCCGTTTTTACGCCTATTTGATCCTGGCCAGTCTCCATAATATCCTGTCGACTTAACCCTTCTGTCACAATATCGTTGCGGAATTTCTTGTTGTTCGATGAGAATGGTGAGGATTGGTTGAAACGCAGTCGTTTGAGTGGAAAGTTGAGCATACAGTGGGGAATAACCAGGACACGTGATGGGGTTTTGAAAATAAAAGGCAACTGGTCGGAGGAAAGAAAGGCTTTGGAGAAGATAGAGCGGGTTGTCTATTAACTATCTGATCACATGGCGATGATTGACTTAGCTGATAAGGATGAACCAAACGAAATATTAATTGTAATAATGGTAAAAATGAGTGTTGAAAACATTATAAAAGATACATTTTTAAAATAAATTCAATATATATTTTATTATTAAATTTTGAAAAAATTTTATTCAAAAATGAAAATCACTCCAACTCAAAAATGATCCAAAAATAAATTTATATAATGAAAATGACATTTATTTTTTAAAAATGAAGTAATATATATATATATTTTTGGATCATTTTTGAGTTGGAGTGATTTTCATTTTTGAATAAAATTTTGATTTTTTCAAAATTTAATAATAAAATATATATTGAATTTATTTTAAAAATGTATCTTTTATAATGTTTTCAACACTCATTTTTACCATTATTACAATTAATATTTCATTTGGATCATGCTTAAAGTATTTTTCAAAATTTTCAAAAATTACACTTTTTAGCTGGGCCGAGGGGGCCGTATAGTATTTCAGCTTCGTCCTCTAAGTGCTAATCTAAGCTTAACCAATATTTTGTATAATGGGTAAATAATTCTTTCCACCTGACCTATTCTTTCTTTTGGGGAATTGTCTAATATTTTATAATTAATAGAGTTTATATAAATATTTTAAAGAGATAATGGAAATAGATGACGCAGTGTCAAGTACACAAGGTAAAGATATATGGTATATAAGTACAGAGAATAGTAATAATGTTCTACCTGGGTTGATGCGCTTTGGATGAGTATTGTTCTTAAGTGGGCAGTCTCTATGGAAATGTATCTGGTTGGGTAACGTGTGTGATGCACATATCTTGCAGGGGTATGGGGGCTGGTTCATTGATGTCTTGGTTTCTTGTTGGTGGTGAGCTGCTGCTGACCTTGGGAATGGTTAAAATTGATGACTTTGGGAGGAGTTGGGGTTAAATCTTCTTGTTGGATGATATGGTCTATTGTTGTACTTGTAGAGGGCTGTTAAGTGTCTGAAATATTTTTAAATTGTTGCGGGTTTCTTTATTTGTGGAGTATTTCAACTGAGTTGTAATTTTAATCCAATCTGAGGGTTCTTGGATCCTTGCGGCAATTAAGTTTTTTTTTTTTTTTTGAGATGGTTCGGCATCCCATCAGTGAGAGCTTTTAATAAAAGGGGTGTATCAAGATTAGGTTTTTTAGCTAATGAAGATATCTTTTTAAAATATTGATTAATATCATATTTTTCATTATATTTCAAATTTAGAAACTTGCTAAATGAATTTGAGTCTTTAATTGTAAAATGTGATGTTATTTTCTCTTCTATTTCCCCCCAATTATCAATATCTTGCAATTCTTCAAAGAAAAAAACTAAATGCTTCTCCCTCAAGATAATTTTCTATATTTATCAGTTTAAATTCTTCATCAAGAAGTTTAAGTTGACATATTTTGTTAAAATATTTGAGCCAGGATATTATATCTAGATTTTGTCCATTATATTTTTGTATTTCTAATATACTTGTATTAGGTATCATAGCGTGTTCGGGTGACCCCGTGAGGTTTGGCCAGATCCGAAACTAGGCCTCCCTATGACGTCAAAATGACGTCGCGATGTAAACAAAGGTTAGGACTGGTTCATTGTTTTTTTTTTAAACACGATTTAATTATTGATATTCTAAATACCTGCGATTATTTTAAAGTTTCAATATATATATGTTTATTTTTTTTTCTAAATGGCCTGCTAATTTTAAATAGATTTTTTTTTAATATTTAGCGCAATTGTAAACACGTGTATGTTGTGCATGCACCTCAGATCAATGGTGTCCGATATTTAAAATTATTATTAAATTAATTATTAATTAATGTAAAAATTTCGTTGTTATTTTAGGTTAGTTTAAGTTCGGTTTAGGTTAGGTTAGGTTAAGGTTCGTTCAGGTTAGGTTAGGTTAGGTTAGGTTCGCTTAGGTTAGGTTAGGTTAGGTTCGCTTAGGTTAGGTTAGTTTAAGTTAGGTTAGGTTAGGTTAGGTTAGGTTCAGGTTCGTTCAGGTTAGGTTAGGTTAGGTTAGGTTCAGGTTAGGTTAGGTTAATGTAATTTATTAATAGTTTTATTATTATAAATATGTAATATTCATAATTTTATTATTTTTATTTTTATATTCTATATTATATTTATTTTGTATATTCCTATTTATAAATATAACCTTTGGCACCATTGGAACGTATTACGCCAGTATTTCTTTGTTTACGTTGTCGCTAAAAAAATAATTAAAAAATTGCTAATAGAAAATTATTGAAATAAAAACACCTTTATAAATATATTGACACTATAAATTAGTCGCAGGTATTTAAAATATTAATAATTAAATCGAATAAAAAAAATGACCCAGTCGTAACCTTTGTTTACATCGCGACGTCATTTTGACGTCATAGGGAGGCCTAGTTTCGGATCTGGCCAAAGTCAACGGTGTCTCCCGCGTGTTCTACCTTTCTTTGTTTACTCGAAATTTTGTAAAATATTAGTTTTATAAAATTTGAATAATAATTCAGAGTAATTGAGTTGAAATTCAGGTAATCCTGTCGACTTATTGTTATGAAAAATTTGTTTGTTGTTAGATAAAGGGTTGATAAGACAAAGGATCGATAAGATAAAGGGTTGAAGGTGCAGTCGTGATAAGAAAAATATAATTATTTACTATCAAGCAGCTTTTATTTTCAATTACTTAAGGAAATATTACAAATTAGTCATTCAAACAATATATACAATTTATAAAGTTAAACTTATATTAGTGATTCAAAAAGATAGATATGTTAACTACGCATATTTACAACAAAACTTGAAGTTATTCTAAAAACGATTATAACTAAAAGTTGAAATATCAACGAATAAAAATAAAATAGTTATTTTTTTAAATATAGAAATATTTGAGTTTTTAGATTATATAATATATATATGTTATATTGAAATATATTATTTATAAATGTTATATTTTAAAATGTTATTTTATTTAAAAAAGGTATAATTTCATAGATATAAATACTCTGTTTTAATCGACCGCCAGAGGTCACGCTTTTCCCTATAAATACTTATTGTTGTTCTTCCCCGTTGGCCGTTGGTCACAACAATTTGCTCCTGCCATGGCTCCTAGGAAGAAGAAGAAGAATGCCGAGAATGCCGAGAAGCCCCTCGTAACCCTCGCCCAACTGGAGATGGAGAACGAAGAGGTGAAGCAGAACTTCGAGCAGAAAATACAGAATCCTTACCCTACCTCCCGATTTTACCTGCTCCAAAGCCTAATGGAATTCATCAACTTACGGTCTGAGCAGATCAAGGCCCTCATTGCCGAGGTAGAGAACCTCTCTGGCACCCTCGCGTCCTTTAAGGAACTGGACGAAATCAAGCCACAGACAGCCTGCCACAGCACTCAAACCAGCCCTTCTCCCTCCTGCAAGGAAACCAGCACTCAGACTGACCCCACCAAGCCCGCCACTCCCGCTCCAACCAAAAGGAAGCAGCCTGAGGCTCCCTACCCGCCCGCAAAGAGGACCAACCTCAATGGTCCCGCAAAACCTGCGCCCTCCCGAGTCCCCAAGCCTGCGGCCGCCCAAGTGGTCCTCCATGGGGAAAAATCGGCGGCCCACACAGTGGTCATCTCTGATGACCCACATGCTGACCCAAGAGCAATGCTTAAAGCTGTCCGCGCTGCCCACACTCTACCCCAAGGAGTTTGGGCCTCCCTGCGAACCAAAGGGAAACTTGTCCTCCACTCCAGCAACCCCGATACCATCCCAGCTGTTACCACCTCCCTGGCCAACAAGCTGGATGGCATGAAGGTCCGCCAACAGAAGGTGATCCTGCCTCGCATCTGCCTCTTCAAAGTGGATGAGGAAACATCCAACTCCACCATTGAAGAGACGCTGCTGGAAACCCCTGCTGTCAGCCAACTCCCTGGGGACAAGGTGGTGCGCGTGGCGCATCGCTCTGCACCCAGAAACGGGACCTGCACCGCCTTCATCGAGGTGGACCTCACGACCTTCAGAGCTCTGGGAAATCGTGGAAGGATCGTGGTGGATGGTGTGGTCCTCAACTTCGAGGAGTCCATCCGCGTAACGAGTCTGCTTCCGCTGTTGTGGCTTCGGCCACAACTCTGCCCAATGCACCAGAGCTCCCACGTGCTTCCACTGAGGTGAAGGCGGCCATGAAGGCCGTGCCTGCCACTCAGTTGCCGACTGGTACACTTCCAAGTGCGCCAACTGCTGTGCCAAGGGCCTCCCAGACAAGCACGAGGCGAGAGCCTCAAGCTGCCCCATCTTGAAGCTTAGAGCCCTCAAGTTCTAGGCTTCCAGGACCTCCTGCCTCCTCAACTGGCCTCCATCCAGGCTTCTCACCCATCAAGGCGCTGTTTCCTTGACCTCTCCAGCTTCCTCCCCCCTGCGATGACACCTCCACTGCCAGATCCTAGGATCCCTTGCGATGATCCCTGGCCACCCATCCCCAGGCCCCCCAACTATGCTTTGTATATATTCCGCTTTATGCGTCTATCGGGGCTCAAAAATCATTCATTTTGGTTAGCAGCCCCGTAAAATAAAGATATTTTCTCTCTCTCTTCCCCGTTGGTCACTGCGGTGAAGGCGGCCATGAAGGCCGTGCCTGCCCCTCAGTTGCCGACTGGCACACTTCCAAGTGCGCCAACTGCTGTGCCAAGGGCCTCCCAGACAAGCACGAGGCGAGAGCCTCAAGCTGCCCCATCTTGAAGCTTAGAGCCCTCAAGTTCTAGGCTTCCAGGACCTCCTGCCTCCTCAACTGGCCTCCATCCAGGCTTCTCACCCATCAAGGCGCTGTTTCCTTGACCTCTCCAGCTTCCTCCCCCCTGCGATGACACCTCCACTGCCAGATCCTAGGATCCCTTGCGATGATCCCTGGCCACCCATCCCCAGGCCCCTCAACTATGATTTGTATATATTCCGCTTTATGCGTCCATCGGGGCTCAAAAATCATTCATTTTGGTTAGCAGCCCCGTAAAATAAAGATATTTTCTCTCTTCCCCGTTGGCCTTGGCCGTAGAGGTTCGTATCGATGAATCCTGCCAAGAAGAAAAAGAAGGCCTACAAGCCTACAACCCGCATCGTGAACGTCGCCGACCTGGAGAGGGAAGATGAGATGGTGATCTCACGCAACTGCTGCATCCTGAGCTCCATTGGTCATCCTGCCCTGAAATCCCTGCATGAGGACCTGATCCGCTACATCGCCTCGCGGACTGAAATGATCAAGGCCCTCGCTACCAATGTAGAGAACCTCACTGACACCCTCGAGTCCTTCGCAGAGTTGGACGAAATTGAGGAGGCCAACAAGCCCAAGACTGCTTGCCGCGGCACTCAAAGCTGCCCTGCTCCTTCCTACAATGAAACCAGCTCCCAGACTGACCCAATCAAGCCCGCCACTCCTGCTCCTGCTGCTCTCCCTGCCAAGAAGCCTGCCTCCACCCTGCTTGCTCCTGCTCCAACCAAAAGGAAGCAGTCTGAAGCTCCCAACCCGCCTGCAAAGAGGACAAACCTGAATGGTCCTTCAAAACCTGTGCCTTCCCACGTCTCCAAGCCTGCGGCCGCCCAAGTGATCCTTCATGGAGAAAAATCGGCGGCCCACACAGTGGTCATCTCAGATGACCCACAGGCTGACCCAAGGGAGATGCTGAAAACAGTCCGAGCTGCTCACACTCTCCCCCAAGGCGTTTGGGCCTCCCTGCGCACCAAGGGGAAGCTGGTCCTCCATTCCAGCAATCCTGACACCATCCCTGAGGTTACAACCTCCCTGGCCAGCAAGTTGAATGGAATGAAGGTCCGCCAGCAGAAGGAGATCCTGCCACGGATCTGCCTCTTCAAAGTGGATGAGGAGACATCCAACTCCACAATTGAGGAGACCTTCCTGGAAACCGCTGCTGTTAGAAAACTTCCTGGGGACAAGGTGGTGCGCGTGGCGCACCGTTCTGCACCCAGAAACGGGACCTGCACCGCCTTCATCGAGGTGGACCTCAAGACCTTTAGAGCCCTGGGCGTTCGCGGGAGGATCGTGGTGGATGGAGTAATCCTCAACTTCGAGGAGTCCATCCGCGCCCGCGTCTGCTTCCGCTGTTGTGGCTTCGGCCACAACTCTGCCCAATGCACCAGAGCTCCTAAGTGCTTCCACTGCGGTGAAGACGGCCATGAAGGCCGAACCTGCTTATCCATTGCTGACCAGCGCACCTCCAAATGTGCCAACTGCTGCTCCCAGGGCCTTCATGACAAGCACGAGGCGAGAGCCTCAAGCTGCCCCATCCTGAAGTCTAGGGCCCTCAAGTTCTAGGCTTCAAGGACCTTCTGCCTCCATTTCCATCTGCCACTTCTCCTGGATTCCTGGCCTATTCAACGCACCCGCCTCACTGCACCCTGGCGCTATTCCCCTGCTTGCCCAACGTTTCCACCACTCCTGCGAGACATCTCCTGCTTCCACATCCTAGGGTCCCTTGCCACCTGACATCGATTTTGGGCTCAAAAATCATAACTTTTGGTTAGTAGCCCGTAAATAAAGATATTTTCTCTTCCCCGTTGGCCATGTTGAGCTAAAAAAGATGCAGCCTATCGTAATCAAATCAACGATCGGCCCAGCTGGCGAAAAGGTCAGTATAATCGACACCAACATACTTTTTATAATTCTTGAAAGATGTGGCATCGAGTACAAAGTTGAAGAAACTCCTTCAACAAAGAAACGAACTCGCGAATCCCCCTCAGTTTCAACACCACGTAGCCATAAGACACCGAGAATGGAAGTTGTCTCACAGCATAATAAAAACGATGTCTCCATGAACGAGGCAACTGAAGTCCCTCAAGAAACGTCCGCAGCTACCCCTTCTCAGGTTAACGAAGAAAACATTGATGAAGATGGTCCTTGGACAAAAGTCACACATGCAAAAAAGCCAAGAACACCACCTGTAATAGCAGAAAATGTAACAAGTTCTGGGACCGTGGCCGAAGAGGTCTCCGCTCCTATCAATAGGACTGCCCATGGTAAGATCCCCCAGGCCCCTACTTCCATTCCTTCCTGTACCCATTCTGGATCCTCTGACTGCTGGGAAGAGATAGATTCTCTTTTCAACAAAAATTTTCATGAGGTAGCGGATATCGCTGCCTCTAACCTTCCTGCTACCACCCGCACTGGGTTATCTGACTCAGTTAAAGACGACGTAAGGCGTATTTTTAACGCTTTACAAACTGAAGTCTTGAGAATCTTCAAAAAAAATGTAAAAATAGTTGAAAATGAGGTCATCCAACTTAGGAAAAGGTTGGCCAAGCCTCCCTCTCCTCCTAACCCCGTTAAAATTATCCCCCAACTAGATACTTCTACTATCCAAATTAGGTCCAACCAACCCACAACTGTATACCCTAGAGTGCCAGCGCTTTCAACCTACGCGCAAACGTTAAAGAACAGTGTAAACCATGTAAAAATTGCCTCAGACAACCTATCTTTCGAGGCCATCAGAGCCAAAATTGCCAAGACTCCACAGTTGAAGAGTTGTGATGTGACGGCGGTAACTGGGAAGGACAAAAAACTTGTCCTTCACTTTACCAATTCTGCAGAATCAAAGCGGTTTGTGGACGGATTTAAGACCGCCAACATTGACGGACTTAAAGTCCTACCAAACCCGACATTCAGGCCCAGGTTGGCAATTTTCGGCATCCCTGTCGAGAAATCTGAATCTGATCTGGTGTCTGATCTGATGGAAAACCCTGTGATAGCCCCGCAGTTAATTAATAACAGCGGCGGCTTGAAGCTGGTTAAATTGATTAGGAAGGAAGGTTCGCCTTCCACCGCTATCATAGAGGTCAATAAGGGTATCGAGGAAGCTCTCCTTGCACGCGGCCGCGTCACTGTTGACTTCCTGTCCCTCAGGCTCGCCCAGGCGAAACGCGTCTTCCCATGTGGTATCTGCGGTTGCCTCTCTCACAGGACGCACACTGATGGTAAAAAGTGCACCAATGCGCCCAAGTGCGCCAATTGTGCAGGTGCACATTTTACCACTGCCTGTGAAAATAAAAGCGCGCTTAAGTGTCACAGGTGCGGTGACAAGCACAATGCCAACTCCATGATGTGCAAGCACATGCGAGATGCCCAGGATCACTTCAATAAGTTGATAGCCAAATGATTGTTTTCAAGTGCCTACAAATCAATATAAGACGCTCTCAGCCTTGTTTGTATTCAGTATTGAGTGATTGTCGTGAGGAGAACATAGATTTACTACTTTTACAAGAGCTCCCAGCTGCGCGCGGCAAAATCCCATCGCTACCAATCCCATCTAACAGAGTTTGCTATGGCCCTATTACAAACTCTAGGTTGGGAGCTATGGTCATTGTAGTAAATCCTAGCTTTAAATTTGTTCATTTGTCTCATTTGTCCAGTGTTAATGTCGTGTTTGTCATGTGTGAATTGAGTGGTAAAAGTATTCTTCTTTGTAATGTTTACCTTTCGCCATCATGTGATCCCTCCCCTCTTCTCGATAAGATAAATTATAGCCTTAATTCTCTGAACTATGACGAGGTCATTTTTTGCGGCGATCTAAATGTTGAATCTTTTAGGTGGTCGGATAAACCCCTGCTCCTCAGGCATCACTCACCTAAGAGAGATCTAGTTGAAAACTTTATTGATGCCAACTATTTGCATGTGCTCAACACTCACGGCGCGGTGACGTGGGAGGAGGGCAACCGCTCTTCTTCCATCGACGTCACTTGCTGTAGTGCTGGCCTTGTAAATAGCGTTACCGATTGGCATCCTGAGTACCAGGAGTTGTCTGACCACAAACGCCTCGTCTTTAACCTAAATTTCGCTCCCTCTTCACAGGACAACACCAGATTTAAATTAAACAAATTTAGCGAAATATACTTCAGCTTTGGTCGTGCTGACTGGGATAGAGTTTTTGAACATTTCAGCCAAAAAATAGAAAATATTAATATTTTTTTAGAAAATGTGCGTGACTCATCCTCCCTCGACGATGTAATTAATTTACTCGGCGAAGAGATTTTTCACACATGTCTAAACACCATTCCATCCCGTCCCAGAAGTGATAAATACCTCAAGTCCATCTCTTGGTGGAAATCTGATTTGAATCCTCTCAAAAGGGCCACTCAAAAGGCACAGCGGGCCTTTATAAAGGCACGCGGTGTCGTTAAGGGTGTGCTGGAGGTCTTTTACAAAAGACTTAAGGCAAGATATCGCCGTGCGAGGAGACTGGCTAAGAAAGAAGCATGGAGGGCAGCCTGCTCGCGTTGCGAAATCAGCCCTTGGGGTGGAATCTAAAGTTTCATCAAGGGAAATTTTAAGCGCAAACCCCTCTCAGCTCTCCCAGTTGGTAGCGGCTTCACTGAAGGTCCGCGGGACACATTAAATCACGTATTAGATTACTATTTCGGCCGCGTCCCGCCCGATACCATGTTAGAACACAAAGATTTAAGCAAAGTCATCGCATCGTCATCTGATGACGACCCTTTGTTTACAGATAACGAGTTGTTGTTGACAGCGGATAAGGTAAACTTATCTTCTTCTCCTGGTAGTGATGGCATGCCACCTCTTCTTATCGTAAAACTTGTTAAACATTTTCGGACGTTTTTTCTAAGTATTTTCAACAAGTGTTTAACCACTGGCCACTTTCCATCTACATGGAAGCTGGGGGACGTCGTTCTCGTCCCCAAGCGAAGTGGGGAGGACTTTCTCGCATCACACCGTCCAATCACGATGCTGCCTGGTTTGGGCAAGATCCTTGAGCGTCTAATTCTTGCTAGGCTGTCGTGGATGGCCGATAGGATGTGTAAAGCGCCTCCAAACCAGTTCGGATTTAAGCCTTGTAGATCTACTACAGCCGCACTCTTAAATCTAAAATCTACTATTACCCGGACGATTAAAAATAGGAAATCTTGTCTTCTTCTTTCTTTTGATGTTAAAGGCGCTTTTGACAACGTGCTCCACTCCAGTATCTTGAGAGCGTTGCACAAAAGCGTCTGTCCCAGAAATATTTATCACCTGATAAACTCGTTTCTATGTAACCGTGTTGTGAGACTATCTATGAATGGTTGTACTGTGTCGAGACGAGTTTCCAAAGGATGTCCCCAGGGTTCAGTTCTCGGCCCATTCCTTTGGAATATTGTCTTTGATGAACTCCTCACGCTGGACTACAGGAATAATGTTTTCCCGCAAGCCTACGCGGATGATCTGGTCGTAGTGGTCTCGGGATGCCGAACTAGTCAACTTCCCGCGGCCCAACACACCATAGATATGATCGCTAGGTGGTGCAGTTTGCATAAACTGGAACTCAGCGTGGGGAAGTGCCAGGCTATGGTTCTCCTCAGACCACACGGGAGACTGCCTGAACCGCGCCGGGATCTGGTTATCCACGGACGGCCAATCCAATGGTGTGACTCAATTAAGGTGCTAGGAGTGAGATTTGATCAACGTCTATCTTTCTACCAGCACGTAGTTGAAGTCTGCGCCAAGGTCCGCGGCATGTTGCCGCGTTTGACCGCAGCCGCTAATCTCAACTTCGGTTTTGGTTACCGCGCCTTGAGAACTCTGTATCTGTAAGTGGTTGTTCCGGCCATTGCCTATGCCTCGGCGGTATGGTTTCCTAATCTTTCTCAACGCTCCTTGAATGTTCTACTGAGTGCTCAAAGGCCTTTCCTAGTGAGAGCTTGTAGAGCTTTCAGATCAACCAGCAACGCTGCTCTAATCTCCCTCTCTAGAGTCCTTCCTCTCGATCTGGAAATCTTGGCTAAAACTGAACTATACCTTAAAAAGTATGGATTGGTTGACGCTGAAATTCCACTCGAGCCTCCTCCCTTTCCACATCCTCTCCCCTACCCCCCCTATTACTCCGCTCCCAGTAATATCCCTGCTCTTTTCTTCCACGTGGCATACTATACAGATGGTTCCAAAACCAGAGATGGAGTTGGCGCCGGCGTGTACAGGTTCTCTTGTCTCGATTGTGCACCTGAAATACGTGAATCTCATGTTCTGTCCCCTCATTGTTCTGTCTTTCAGGCGGAAGCCCTTGGATTGGTTAAGGCTCTTGAAAACGCAACCACTTTACCAAATCATCTAACCTTAGGATTCTTCCTGGACAACCTCTCCAGTCGTGAAGTCAGTTCTGAACTCTAAGACTGGTAATTACCTTATCGACAGAGCTCTGCTACTGATTTCGCGATTGAATCGCAATGGGAACAGATGCACCATACAATGGATCAAGGGCCACAGTGGGAACGTGGGTAATGACATCGCGGACACACTCGCAAAGCGGGCTGCTGAGTCTGCTAACCCAAGCTGTTACAAACTCGCTCCTTTGTCGTTTGTAAAATCGGCAATCTACGGCCGGGCGCGTGAAGCATGGGAAAGCAGATTCCTCTCTCTAGCTCCTTCTATCCACACCCGCTTTGGCCTTACTCCAATGAGTCTTTTAGACAAAAGGTATGCGTACATCGTCCCTAGCGAGCACATTGTGGTAGGCCTGCTATCGGGACACACGTGGACGGACAGTTTCGCCCACAGGATAGGCGTCATTGACGATCCTTCCTGCCCTTACTGCGACGCTGACAGGGAAGAAACTCTGTCTCACATCGTGCTTGAGTGCAGCAGCCTCGATGCCCTTAGATTCCCCCTTCTTTCCACCTGTGCAGAAGAATTAGGGTACACTCCGCGGTCACTCAAAGACTTTATTTTCAACAGGAGCACTTGGCGAGCCTGCCTGGAGTTCCTAAAGGCTTCTGATAGACTTAAGCCACGCGTCCGCGCGGAGGATTCCGATCACCTGAGTGACTCGGACTCCTCACCTCATGGTTAACACCGGTCATTGGCGGCTGCCCGTAGACGTAACTCTGGCCTGTGCCGCTGCTTAAGATCGGTTTCGCGACCTGCCCTGCGTATGTGATCGCCCCTGACGCTGTCTCTGTAACCCAATGACAGAGAGCAAATGGTTTGGCGATTCGACGGCGCGGGCTGCTCGAGAAATCGACTTACGCGACTTATGCAATCCATGGTGTACTTTTCTGGTTGGTCGTCTTAGCACTGGTACCCTCACCAGTAATCTTACCTAAAACTTTAATATATTCATTTTTACAAAAATATATATATATATATATAAAATAATAATAATAATAAAATAATAATAATAATAATAATAATAATAATAAAAAAATAATAATAATAATCTATCTTTTCCCATCAGTCGCTGAATCATTCTCGCTTTATCTAATATTCTTATTTAAACAACAGCTGTCTTTCTTTTTCCCTGGCCTGGGGAATCTAACCTTTTTGAACAGCCTTGGTTGCGTGCAGCACCTTGATACTTTGACACTGTGCATTGCGGCTTGTCTGCCCGCTACACCTTTTGGGCTTAAAAATCGTATACTTTAATCATTGCGGTCTGTCTGCTCTCCACGGTCACCCCTGGGCTCAACACCATTGAACCCGTCTCTGCCACCCCCTGAACTCCCTGGATCACCACCCTGCTCCCCCCCCCCCCCGGTCCTCCTCTACATCCCGGCTCTCCTGGCCTCACCTGGCGATGATCCCTGGCCACCCATCCCCAGGCCCCTCCAACTATGCTTTGTATATATTCCGCTTTATGCGTCCATCGGGGCTCAAAAATCATTCATTTTGGTTAGCAGCCCCGTAAAATAAAGATATTTTCTCTCTCTCTCTTCCCCGTTGGCCGACCCAAAACTTTGTAATTATGTAAATAATATTTGTTTTATTTATCCTTACGCCTTAAGCCAGGCATTACTTTAATCAAATTATGTTTTCATATATATCACTTTAGCTCAAATAAAACAATATCTGATCAAAACTATTTTCATTATTTTACTTTTCAATATTATAGCCACGACTGCATCACCATTACAATAATCCTCAACATGATCTAAATTCAAACTGAAAAAAATCTCTTTTTATATAAGATATATATAATTACAACTAGCGCCGAATGACCCGGGCAACGCCCAGGTTTTACCCGATTAAATGTTTTTATTCAAATACTATTCGTTACAATTATAAATTGAGGCCGTGGATGTCACTCTTGTGAAACGTCCCGCTCCAAACTTTGTGTTAGAGAAGCGATATTTTTTATAAAGAGATGATCTGGCTTTGTGTCTTCTGCTCGAATGAATGTTTTTCTGTTAGAATTTTGTTCCTGCACACTAAAAATGAACTGGCTTAACCCGTGGTCTCAGCTTTTTGGAATTTTTCCCGATATAATTTTGTATCTGATAATCAAACATGATACAGCAATATTGTCATCATCATTTTCTGACTAAAAAAACAACTATTTTTGCCCAGAACCTGTCAATTTTATTTTTTATTGGCTAAAAATCCGATAAATATATTTTCCAGATTTTTCTCTATGTACTGTCAAAACACGTTTTACATGTACATTAGGTTAGCTAATATTACTTCCCATCTTCACCGCATGCTTTTCACATGTGTAGACATGTGGTGCGCTTACAGTAAAAGCAGTCGCTAACTACCCACCATGATTATCATGGCCTGTACCACGTGTACTAGGGATAAGCAAAAAAAAAACCGCTAGAGGCGCTGCTTGCGAGCGAAAAGGCAAATTTGCCACGCAATTTGCAAATAACTCGAATAATATTCGGGATAGAGACCTGAAATTTTCACTATAAGTTTTTCCAGATTCTACTCTATATACTGTTGAAATTTGAGTCAGATTAGTTACGTATTGTGGACGTGTATAGCCGACATAGGAACAAACACACATACATACATACATACACTGACTTTTATATATATAGGAATTAAAATACTTCAATGCTTTATAAATATCACGGCTTTCTGATTTAAAATATCAAATAGAAGTTTTATATAAAACCCTAATTTAAGATACACGCATTCACATGAAAATATTACATTATTATAAAAAAATACCTATTTTGGTAAAATTCAAAAGATATTGTATTTTAAATTAATAAATATATTTTACTAAAATATATACATTTGGTAAATAATAAAACATCTTTGTTGAATATTGATTTTTGAAATTCTTTGAAATATATATAATAGTGTGTTAAATACACACATACGCTAAATAATCTCTAACCTCAAATAATAATAATAAATATTATTAGATATAAAAGGTATAATACACAAGCACACCTATTGAATCTAATATTATACTATATATTAAATTATGTTGAAAATCGTGCAATTCATTTTTGATTCATTAAAATGAGGGCATAGTTTTTGTTGTAGATAAACGATAAAAATAACTTTGACTTGTGCTTAAATTAATAGGTAGAAAATCTTTCTTTTGATAAATAATCTTTAAGAAAATAAACTTAGTGATAATAAAACTTATAGATAAAAAACTTGTTGGTAATCAAACTTATAGATAAAAAACTTGTTGGTATTCAAACTTTTAGATAAAAAAACTTAGATGTAATAAAACTTATCTGTAAATAAAAACACTATTTATAAACATTATGGTAGAAAAACTTGCTTAAATATATGTTCAAAATAGTGTACTTAACTTGGATAATTTAAGATTGACATTGGATTAAATTTAGGTACTTTAATTAAAACATAAGGATTAAAAATGAAAATGTTGGACGCGCGTTTAAATGGCGTCGCTTCTCTTCTTGATAAAAGTTCTTTCTGCTTTCTATTTCCGCCGCGCATGCGCACCACCTCTGATTCTGCGTCACCAACACCGGAGGCGTACCGCTTCTCACCGGCGGTGGCGCCGCCAGGGGAGCTTAGCTAGATTTGGTCAATCTAACCTCTCCATACTCCCGGCCGGGCCTGTGGTTAGGGTCAAATCACTCTGTACGCAATTCTACAGTTCTGACCAGCATATCTGGACCGTGGAAGGTTTTTGATACTCTACCAAGTATCCATGAAGAAGAACTGATGCTTTGTTCCATGATCAAGACTAAATCTCCAATTTTTACATTTGGTTTGGCTGATTTCCACTTTCCTCCTTTCTGGAGATTTATGACATATTCTTTTTTCCAACGCAAAATGAATATTTTTTTAAATTCTTGGATATGTTTCCATCTTGAAGATAGGTTACTACTTAATTTTTCTTGCTGGTTGTCTGTTTCTGGTAAGTTAGATGTGCTTGGGCCTGAAAGGAAATGTGCTGGAGTTAGAGCTTCAAGATCATTAGGATCTTCACTTAAGGAGGTTAATGGTCTTTGATATAGTGTTGCTTCAATCTGGGTGAGAAAAGTTGTGAGTTCTTCAAAGGGTAACAATGATGATCCAATAACTTTCTTGAGTATCATTTTTACAGATTTTATGTTTGATTCCCAGATTCCCTCAAAATGGGGTGCATGTGGAGGCATAAAATGCCAATTAATCTCTGAATATGTTATGTAATCTTGTATTTCAGAAGCATGTAGCAATGCATATTGTTCATTGAGAAATTTAGCTGCTCCTTTAAAATTGGTTCCATTGTCAGAATATATATCTGAGGGAGTACCTCGTCTTGATGTGAATCTTCTTAATGCTGCGATGAATGAACCGGTTGAAAGATCTGACACTAATTCAAGATGAAGACCTTTAGTTGCTTGAGGAAATTGTTCTTGTTCATCATGAGCTAATGTTTTCAAGGTCTTTATAGCTAGGTATGGTGCACTGGTTGTGCCGTAAGTCACTGTTACTAATTGGTATTCTTTGATTGGTTCGTTAGGAGATGCTCGCCATAAAATTCTTTGAAAACAATAATCAGCTGAGTTTAACCTTATTTGCCGGTACATTTTTTTCTATGTCAGCAGTAAGTGCTATTGAATAGGTTCTGAACTTTATTAATATGTTAAAGATATCTTCTTGTAGTTTAGGACCACAATAAAGTAAGTCATTTAATGATAACCCAGTGCTAGTCTTTGCCGATGCATCGAACACCACCCTGAGTTTTGTTGTTGTACTTTGATCTCTTAATACTGCATGATACGGCATATAATAAACTTGATGAGATGGTTGCTCTGGTTCAATTTCATTGATAACTTCCATATGGCCAAGATTTAGATATTCCTGCATGAATTCTCTCCCATGTTGTGAATAAACAGGGTTTAGATGGAAGCGTCTTTCCAAAGAAAGGAATCTTCTTAAGGCTTGAGATTTTGAATCTCCTAATTGATAATTAATTTTATTATAGTTAAGCTTAAATGGCAATGAAACTACATATATCCCTTTTTCATCTCTGAATGTTGTAGTTCTAAATATATTCTCACATTTTAATTATTCTGTGTTCATTTCTTTCTTGTGCGTAGGAATGCTTTCCGCATCCCAATTTTTTTTAAAACAATATCATCTAGTTCAGCTGAAGAATGATTAACATGTATGTGTTGAATGGATGTGCTAGTAGTGTTATTGGGCATATTTGATCTACCTGAAATGATCCAACCTAACTTTGAATTCATAGCTGAGGGTGCATCTCTTGGACCCTTAATCAAACCTGGTTCAATAAGATCTAAATATAAATCAGCTCCTATAATTATATCTATAGGTCTAGGAATATAAAATTCAGGATCAGCAAGTTTCAAATTATTTAAATGAGGCCAAACTGGGTTATGCGTATAAAAATTATGTATTTTGTTCGATAAGTCTTTAACAATTAGAGCTTTAGTTTCAAACTTGAAATTATCATAAATGGAAGAAAGTTTTATCTTTATTATCTTGTGATTGTATGGTTGAATTAAATCCTGCAATTTTTACTTTTGTATGTTCTTGAGTTATATTTAATTTGTCTGCAAGTGTCTTAGTTATTAAAGATTTTTGAGCACCCGAATCAATCAGGGCTCGGCACATTAGCTCATCATTATTCGAGTTAAAAACTTTTATTAAGGCTGTAGAGAGAAAAATATTTGTTTCTAAGATTGAAGTATTGTTAGATAGAACTGTGTGGTTTACTGTCTGATGCTGGTTTTGTTCTTCACTTGTATTAGCTTGGTGTTCGGTAGTTGAAATTGGACCTTGCCGTCTTTGATAATTATAATTATGAAGGGTAGTATGGTGTTTTCTGTTGCAGACTTTACAAGTAGCAGTTATTTTACAATTATTGGCATAATGATTTACACCTAAGCAGTTTATACAAAGGTTTTTGCTTCTTACAAATTTGATTCTATCATCTAAAGACAACTTAGCAAATTCTTGGCAGGTACCTAACTTATGAGATGAATTACAATAGGTGCATTTGATTATGTTAGTGTTTACTTGATAAGTTTTAAATGTCTTCCTAACATTATCTTCTTTAGGATATATTTTTCCATTAATGTGATCCAATCCCTTTCTATGCTTTTCTAAAAATGTTAATAAGTCTTGAAGAGTAGGAAATGTATTTTCCTTTAATGAAAGTTCAAAGTCCTTGTTCATGTTGCTATCAATTTTCTTTAAAATAAAAGCAGTGAGAGGCATGTTTCCTAATTGTTTTTCATTAATTACTAACAATTCTAAATTTCATAAGTTCAATTTAACAGTATCAATTAGTTCAATAATATTCCTTGAGTTGGTCACTTTTATATACTTGACATTCAGTATATTGTTACAGTATTTATAGGCTAGGTCTCTTGTACAGTGATATCTTTCATTGAGAGCAAGCCAAGCTTTATCAAAAGTGTCAGGTGTTAAAGAAAAACCCTTAATTATGCTACCTGCATCTCCAGAAAGAGAACTTTGTAGATATTTAAACTTTTGAATATTATTTAATGATGAATTGTTTATAATGGTATCTTCAAATGTGGTCTTAAAATCCAACCATTGATCAAGATCACCTTTAAAAGAGGGTAGAGAAAACTTAGGGAGATTAATTTTAGTTTCTTCTATCTTAGTATTTATATTTTCTTTTAATTCTAAATAATTTAATAAAGTAGATTGTATTTCAGTTATATCTTTATTAGCTTCTTTATACATAGATATATGTGATTCATGTTCATCAAAATCAACTAATGCAATCATATAATTTTCAATATTTTCTTTAATTTTGTTCATATTATCCAGTTGTACCTTTTAATAACCTTTACTTTGAGTTTCTACATTTTCTAATTCGATCTTTAGGTCATCAAGCTTCGATATTTCGAAATAGAATTTTTTAGATGTAACTTTACTTGTTTGTTAAGGCATCTTTATTTATTTCTTTAATCCAATAGGTCGTCAATAATTATACGGCTCGAGGGACCAAAAATTATGTTGTAGATAAACGATAAAAATAACTTTGACTTGTGCTTAAATTAATAGGTAGAAAATCTTTCTTTTGATAAATAATCTTTAAGAAAATAAACTTAGTGATAATAAAACTTATAGATAAAAAAACTTGTTGGTAATCAAACTTATAGATAAAAAACTTAGATATAATAAAACTTATCTGTAAATAAAAACACTATTTATAAACATTTTGGTAGAAAAACTTGCTTAAATATATGTTCAAAATAGTGTACTTAACTTGGATAATTTAAGATTGACATTGGATTAAATTTAGGTACTTTAATTAAAACATAAGGATTAAAAATGAAAATGTTGGACGCGCGTTTAAATGGCGTCGCTTCTCTTCTTGATAAAAGTTCTTTCTGCTTTCTTTTTCCGCCGCGCATGCGCACCACCTCTGATTCTGCGTCACCAACACCGGAGGCGTACCGCTTCTCACCGGCGGTGGCGCCGCCAGGGGAGCTTAGCTAGATTTGGTCAATCTAACCTCTCCAGTTTTTATCAAGTATATTTATTAAAAAATCGATATTTGAAAGATACAATAATTAAATTCAAATGGTTTGGTGACACCAACATCTATATATATAAAAATCAATGTTTGTATGTTTGTTGGTTTGTATGTTTGTGTGTCCGGTATACAAATTCGCAGTAGTTCACTAATTCAAACCAAAATGTCCATACATAGGTAAATAAATACGGGGAAGATGATAGGCTATTTTAAAAAATATATAAATCAATTATTAAAACTATATATTCAAATTATTCTACTTAGCTCACGAACAGCGCTCTCTATCAAGTACTAAAAGGTTATAAATACTGTACGTTTAAAATCTAAATCTTCTCAATATTTTATTAATAATAGTTCGCTTTATAACACATACGTTTAGAATACTTGATCTAAATCGAAATATTTATAGACGCTCGCTCGATTTGAAGATTTATATATTTTCTTTTTTAGATATAACTGATCTAATTCGCCGTTTAAAAAATTGCTCTAATTCGAAATATTTGGTTTTTTTTATTTGTGTTCACTCTATTTCTATTTATTTGAAGTATTATAATTTCCAAAAACGACAGTGATAATCTTCTCGGTATTGTTTATGCGATAAAACAGAATAAGAGAAGAAAAGTTTCTTTATTAGACAAATTATAACGGTGCGAGCTTTCGGGTAAAAACCCCTTCTACAGGCGTGGTAGACGTGACACTATAACATTAGTGTGTCACGTCTACCACGCCTGTAGAAGAGGTTTTTACCCGAAAGCTCGCACCGTTATAATTTGTCTAATAAAGAAACTTTTCTTCTCTTATTCTGTTTTATCGCCTATTATAATTTCCATGTTTCAAAAACCTATTTCAAAAAGGTCGTTAGAAATATATAAGGCCTGAAATAGCTTTACATGCGAATATTTATGATGCCAAGCGTAGCTTAATGGTTAGGTGTACGGCTTCGTATTTCCACAACCTTGGTTCGAAACTTAGCCTGGGTATTTTTTTTTTATATATATATTATTGAAGCAAAGTTTTTTTTACAGCAACAAAATTTACATACATAGGTAAAAAAATATGAGGAAAACGATAGGCTATTTTAACTTATATATAAATTAAATATTAAAACTATATATTCAAATTATTCTACTTAGCTCACGAACAGCGCCCTCTATCAAGGTTATAAATACGTTTAAAATCGAAATCTTCTCAAAATTTTATTAATAATAGTTTGGTCAATAATTCGAATACTTGATCTATATCGAAAAATTTATAGACGCTCGCTCGATTTGAAGATTTATATATTTTCAAATTCGCCGTTTATAATAACTGCTCTAATTTGAAATATTTGGTATGTTTTATTTATGTTTACTCTATTTTTATTTATTTAAGGTATTATAATTTCCATGTTTCGAATATATATATATATTCAAAAACCCTTTTCAAAAAGGTCGTTTGAAAAATTAAATCGAAATATTTATAGACGCTCGCTCGATTTGAAGATTTATATATTTTCAAATTCGCCGTTTATAATAACTGCTTTAATTCGAAATATTTGGTATGTTTTATTTGTGTTCACTCTATTTTTATTTCCATGTTTCATATATATATATATATATATGAAAGAACAATAGAAAAAAATAAAAGATAAGTGGCTCAGGTGTTGATATTAAAAATAAAGAAGGCATCTCCTGACCACGAGCACATGTGCTCTGCCATCTAAAAAGCACATGTGCTCGTGGTCAGGAGATGCCTTCTTTATTTTTAATATACTAGCGGACGTACCCGGCTTCGCCCGGGTTTTACCCGAGTAAAGGTTTGTCTAACGAATCTCTCGATAAAGTGAACATTTTTTTCCTGGTCCCTTGAAAAATACTCGATAAGTTGAATAAAATCAATATTAATTGGTTCCCTCGGTAATTGGAAGTTAAAGGAATAGTATCTTGCCTTGGAATTGTATCATTATTCTTGTATGGATGTACCCGGCTTCGCCCGGGTTTTACCCGAGTAAAGGTTTGTTTTAACGAATCTCTCGATAAAGTGAACATTTTTTCCCCGGTCTCTTGAAAAATACTCGATAAGTTGAATAAAATCAATATTAATTGGTTCCCTCGGTAATTGGAAGTTAAAGGAATAGTATCTTGCCTTGGAATTGTATCATTATTCTTGTCTCAAATAAATTGCCGTGTCATCCTGAATTTTGTCTTTCCTAATTTTCTACATTACAAAATTATCGTATCATCATGATAATATTTAGAGCAGATTGTTGAATTATAACAGATAAATTAGAATATTTATCTTGATTATTTCTAGGCGAAAAGTTATTTCAAAAATTTTATTTGCTAGAAACCTTCCCAGTACTATACTAAATAACTTCCCAAAGTTTCATGGCGTTCCAATGAGTGGTTTGGTCAGGCATAAAGGACAGACACACACACACATACATTCATTTTTATATATAATATATATATATATATATTTAAAAACCCTTTTCAAAAAGGTCGTTAGAAAAAAATGTAAGGCCTGAAACTGAGCCTGGGTTATTTTTTTAAATATGTCTGTAATGTAGGCTTTGATGTAATGCTATTTAAAGCACATTTTACATTTCAAGCACCTAAACACTTATTTTTTTAATATTGTAGCAAAGTATTACAAGTTTTATTTTATTTAAAATTCGCCGTTTAGAATAACTGCTCTAATTCCTTTAAATATATATATTTAATTTATATTTTCGTTGAAATACATATTTTTTTTTTAGGTATGCAGATTCAAAATTGCTTTTTTCGCACTCTGCCTATTTTTTATTACTGTTTTATACACTTTTCTTTTGTTTAGCTTTTAGAGATCTGAGATGCCTCCCGAGAAACGCAAACCTATTGCAAAAGTCCTACCAGAAGTGAGTAAAAAAATAAATGTGCGAAGTGCTGAGACTGCTGTGCAACGTGAGCATCGTCTTAGGATTAATCGAGAAAGGGCCAGTACTTCGAGAGCGGCGGAATCCGTGGGACAGCGTGAGAACAGGCTTCAACAAGAGAGAGACAGGGCCTGTACCTCAAGAGCGGCGGAATCCTTGGAACAGCGTGAGAATAGGCTTCAACAAGAGAGAGACAGGGCCAGTGCCTCAAGAGCGGCGGAATCCTTGGAACAGCGTGAGAACAGGCTTCAACAAGAGAGAGACAGGGCCAGTACCTCAAGAGCGGCGGAATCCTAGGAACAGCGTGAGAACAGGCTTCAACAAGAGAGAGACAGGGCCAGTACCTCAAGAGCGGCGGAATCCTTGGAACAGCGTGAGAACAGGCTTCAACAAGAGAGAGACGGGGCCAGTACCTCAAGAGCGGCGGAATCCGTGGGACAGCGTGAGAACAAGCTTCGGCAAAATAGAAACAGGGGCAGTACTTCGGAGCGGCAGAACCCCACAAGAACATACGGCCAGGATTCTGAATGTCAGGGAAAGAACTTTTGCCTCACAAAACTCACGTGATAGACTTTCCAATTTTCTTTTATAAGGTTTTAATTATGATTCGTGCAAAAATTACGAATAACACCCAAGTATTACTATCGGCTAAATGTCTATAGTATGTCACTACTGTAAAGCCAAGGAATTTAACGATGAGCCTCCTGGCTTCTGCTGTAAAAATGGAAAAGTTTATCTTCCACCTCCGCAATTGCCACCAGATGAGCTTCATTCTTTGATGTCTGGCAATTCATCCGAATCCAATCATTTTTTAAGGAATATAAGAAAATACAATTCATGTTTCCAAATGACTTCGTTTGGTGCCACATCATTTTCAGAAGAAAGTGTTTTTCCAACAACTTTCAGGGTTCAAGGTCAGGTGTACCATAGAGCAGGTTCATTATTACCCTCACTTGATCAACCTCCCCAATTTTTACAAATATTCTTCGTGGAAGATGCTCAGCTAGAAGTGAACCAAAGATGCCATTTCAGTTCTGCCTTGCGACATGGTACAGTATTGTTGCTACAGCGTATGTTTCATCGGTGGAATCAACTTATAAAAATATTTAAAACAGCATTGGAGAATATGCCATCAGATGAATACAAGTTAGTAATAAGGGCTGATAAAACACCATCAGGTGAACACGAACGCCGTTTCAATGCTCCTCAAAGTAATGACGTTGCTGTAGTTCTATCAGCGGATGAGTTTAATCAACGTGACATCATTATTCAACGCCGCAGCAATGCACTGCAACGCATTTCTGAAACACATAATCTTATGATCCACTTCAATATCCTATAATATTTTGGGAAGGCGAGGATGGCTACCATTTTAACTATAGGCAGATAGACCAAAATTAAGGTGTACCAACTAATAGAAAAGTTTCAGCTATGATCTTTTATTCATATAGAATAATGGCCAGGGATAATGTTTATAATCACATTTTGAATTGCAGGCAATTATTCAGTCAATATATTGTAGATATGTATGCAAAAAGTGAGAGCGACCGTCTTCTTTACATCCATCTTAATCAAAAAGAGCTCAGAGTGGAAGAATACATTCACTTGAGGGATGCTGTTGCCAATGATGGGATGGTTGCTAATTTTGGAAAATTGGTGATTCTGCCAGCTACTTTCACAGGAAGTCCTCGACACATGCACGAGTACACACAAGATGCCATGGTATTTGTTAGAACTTATGGACGCCCCGATCTTTTTATAACATTTACATGTAACCCTTCATGGCCTGAAATTAATGCCTAACTTTTTAATGGACAGAAACCGATGGACCGCCATGACCTGACAGCCACAGTGTTCAAACTAAATTTGAATAAATTAATTGCTCTAATAACAAAGAAATGCATATTTGAGGACTCGATGTTGGATGTTCACAATTGAAGGGCAAAAACGCGGAATACCACATTCACATATTTTAATCTGGCTTGAAGACAAAATTCATCCTATTCAAATTGATAATGTTATTTCCGCTGAGATACCAAACCCAGAGGAAGACCCCAATCTCTATGAAGTGGTGATAAAAAATATGATCCATGGACCATGTGGCACTTTTGATATAAATGAACCATGTATGAAAAATGGCAATTGCAGCAAAAATTACCCAAGAGACCTGATTAGTGATACACAAACTGGGTTTGATGGTTATCCTCGCTACAGGAGACCAGCCCCAGAAAATGGAGGTTTCAAAGGCAAGCTGAAGGGCCGAGGAAACACTGAAATTGAAGTAAACAACAAATGGGTTGTTCCATACTCTCCACTTCTTTCTATAATGTTCAAGGCCCACATAAATGTTGAATATTGTAATTCAGTTGAGTCTATCAAGTATGTTTGCAAATATGTTAATAAGGGCCATTTTTGGACTTTCCAAAGAAAACACTAATGATGAAATATCTCAGTACCTGTTGGGTAGATATATCAGTGTCAATGAAGCAGTTTGGCGGATATTGAGTTTTCCTATTCATGAACGTCATCCAAACGTTGTTCACCTTAGTGTTCATTTGGAGAATGGCCAAAGGGTGTATTTCACCAATGCTAATGCCCGGGCAGTTGCGGCAGCACCACCAAACACTACTTTAACGGCTTTCTTTCAATTATGTCAACAGGACCCGTTCGCAAAAGAATTTGCTCTATCCTGAGTTCCACGATATTACACTTGGAATGCTTCAAGAAAGAGTTTCTGCAGAAGGAAGCAAGGAACATCAGTTCCCGAACATGAAGGCATATTTGCCAGTGAAGCTCTCGGTCGAGTATATACTGTTCACCTAAACAATGCGGAATGTTTTTTTCTCAGAATGCTGCTTCATACAGTCCGAGGACCAACTTCATTTTCATCTTTAAAATGTGTTAATGGTGAAGAATGTCGCACATTCAGAGAAGCTTGCCAAAACCTTGGCTTACTTGAGGATGATCAACACTGGGATAATGTATTATCAGAAGCAGCAAGTCAGTCTTTTCCTGAACAAATCAGAGAACTCTTTGGTATTCTACTGACCACCTGCAACCCATCCAATCCTCACAATTTGTGGGAGAAATATCGTGAGAGCATGAGTGAAGATGTACTTATCAAAGCCAGAAGAGCTAACCCTACTCTTGACATAAACTTCTCATCCGATATTTTCAATGAAGCTCTTTTATTGTTACAAAATAAGTGTCTGTCCATCAATGATAAGACATTATCACAGCTAGGCTTACAATCCCTGGAGCGATGTCAGCCGACAATATTAAATAGAGAACTTATGAGAGAAAAGAACTACAATATTGAACAACTTCGCAGGTTGGTTGATTCCAAGAAGCCTCTCTTGGTTGAAGATCAAAGAGAGGCATATAATAGCATTATGGACTGCATCAATAAACAACAGGGTGGCATTATTTTCCTTGATGCACCCGAAGAAACTGGGAAAACATTTTAAATTAATTTATTACTTGCTGAAGTCCGATCAAAGAATGCAATTGCACTTGCTATTGCCTCATCAGGGATAGCTGCCACACTCATTGCTGGAGGCCGTACACCGCATTCAATGCTTAAATTACCATTAAACATTGCTAACGAACAATATCCCACATGTAACATTAGCAGTACATCTGGTCAGGTCCAAGTACTAAAAAGTTGTAGAATCATTGTATGGGATGAATGCACTATGGCACATAAGCATTCTCTTGAAGCCCTCGATAGAACTTTGCGAGACTTAAAGGGAAATAATAAACTAATGGGAGGAATTCTACTACTTCTAGCCGGTGACTTTCGTCAAACTCTCTCAGTCATACCGAGGTCAACTCCTGCTGATGAAATCAATGCTTGCCTTAAAGCTTCAGTTCTTTGGAAGCACATTAAAAAAATTACATTAAGAACCAATTTGAGAGTACAAGTTTTAGGGGATAATTCTGCACAGAATTTCGCTCGCAAGCTTTTACAGATTGGTGAAGGTACATTCCCAAATGGAACCCCAATGTGTGATGTATCTTTTCCTCTTGATTTTGGAAATATAGTTTCATCTGTTGGGGAACTTATAGATAAAGGTTTTCCAAATTTAGCAGAAAATTTCAAAATACACAGATGGTTGTGTGAGCGAACAATTCTTGCTCCTAGAAACGACGCTGTTGATGAAATAAACAACTGCATCCAGAATATGCTTTCTGGCTCCGTAACTGAATACAATTCAATTAATACAATGGTTGATGTTGATAACACTGTGAATTATCCGTCAGAGTTTCTCAACTCTCTCAGCCCATCTGGATTGCCACCACATCATCTACGGCTTAAGATTGGCTCGCCCATCATACTCCTCCGAAATCTTGACCCTCCTAAGCTTTGTAACGGTACAAGACTTTGCGTAAAAAGACTGTTGCCTAATGTCATTGAGGCAACAATTTTAACTGGGAAGGAGAATGGAAAAGATGTGTTGATTCCTCGCATTCCATTGATACCGAATGACTTTCGTTTTCTTTTTAAACGCTTGCAATTCCCTGTACGGTTGGCATTTGCCATCACCATCAACAAGGCCCAGGGGCAATCCCTCAAGTGTTGTGGTGTCAATCTTGAATCTCCATGTTTTTCCCATGGGCAGTTATATGTAGCATGCTCAAGAGTTGGCTCACCAAATCATTTGTACATATATTGTAAAGATGGAAAAACTAAAAATATTGTTCATAGACAGGTTTTATAAAATTGCCGAAGCTATTGCTTAAATTTTAGCATGCGCAGTAATATATGCCAAGTAATGCTTACATATAAATTTATAATGCTGATATATATCTTAATAAATATTGTTGCATTGTTCTGTACGCTTTACCTTTTTTTTCGGTGTTCGCTTTCCCCATATTATATACTGGCAGAGTGACCCAGGCAATGCCCGAGGAATGCTCTAACCCAGGGGTCTCCAAACTTTCCAGCCTTAGGGCCATACTGATGGGGTCTTTCCAGCCTTAGGGCCATATTGATTACTCCAGTAAGTTCCGAGGGCCAAGATGGCAACACTGCATATTATTAATTTTCCTGTATTAATTGTTATGTTTATTTGTTATTAAATGTTATTATATTAATTGTTGCTTTTGTGTGTGATTTAGCAGAATGGAAAAGAAGTGAAAAATTGATAGTGAATGCAGAAAATTCAAAGATCAGTGGAACATTCAGTATTTCGTAATTGAGTCCAGTAACAAGGCGCTATGTTTGATTTGCAATGAAAGCATAGCCGTTCTCAAAGAATATAACATGAAACGTCATTATGAAACAAAACATTCTCAAAATTACTCAAAATATACAGGAATTGTGCGGACAGAAAAATTCGAAGCTTTGAAGCGCGGATTGAAATCGCAGCAATCTTTATTTACAAAAGTCAAAACTGAACAAGAGGCGGCAACTCGTGCCAGCTTTCGTGTGGCTCTTGAAATTGCAAAACGTGGAAAACCATTCACCGATGGAGAAATGATCAAGGAATGCATAATTGCAGTAGTCGAAGAAATGTGCACTGAAAAGGTAAATTTATTAAAAACTGTCAGTATGTCAGCAAACACTGTGGCTCGAAGAGTAGAAAACATCGCTGAAAATATATCCTCTCAACTGTTCGACAAAAATGGACATGTTGAGTGGTTTTCTTTGGCCTTGGATGAGTCAACGGATGTGTCAGATACTGCTCAGGTGTTGATTTATATTAGAGGAGTAGATAAAAGCTATGAAGTGCACGAAGAACTTCTTAATATGTATAGTATTCATGGCACAACTACTGGTACCGATATTTTTAAAGGAGTTGAAATGGCCATTAATAAAAAGAACCTTCGATGGAAAAACTTGAAATGTATTACAACTGATGGAGGCAAAAACATGAGTGGGAAAGATAAAGGAGTGGTCGCTCTTGTGTCAAAGGCTGTAGAAAATGACGGCGGCTCAAAACCATTAGTCTTACATTGTATCATTCATCAACAGTCTTTGTGCGGAAAATGTTTGGATATGTCTGACGTTCTGAAACCAGTCATATCAACTGTTAATTTCATCAGATCTTTTGGGCTGAATCACCGACAATTCTGACAATTTATTTCAGAGATTGGAGAAACAGACTTACCTTATCATACTGCCGTACGCTGGCTTAGTTGTGGGAAAGTCCTTCAGCGCTTTTTTGAACTTCGAGCAGTGATCGAAATTTTTTTGAATGAAAAGCACCGCCCTCTTACTGAATTACAAAACAACGCATGGCTATGGAAGTTAGCATTCAATGTTGATTTGACAAAACATGTGAACGAACTGAATTTGAGATTGCAAGGAGAAAACCAGCATCTTCCTGATTTATACACTAATATCAAGTCATTCCGGATGAAATTGATACTGTTTCAATCACAACTACGAAGTAAATGTTTTTCACATTTTAAAACATGTGAAATATTCAGCCACACTACTGAGACTGAGTTTCCTATCGATTTTGCAATCGAAACTTTGAGTGCTTTGAAGATAAATTTTGATACTCGTTTCTCGGACTTTGATACCATTGCGAATCAAATTAAGATTTTTCAGAATCCTTTTGATGCTGACATTGAAACCCTAGCCCCGGAACTTCAAATGGAAATGATTGATCTTCAGTGCAGTGATATAATTAAGAACAAATATGAAAACTCATCTTTGTTGGAATTTTATAAGAGTCTTCCACTGACACAATTTGATAATTTGCATAAATTTGCTCGTGGGCTGTTTTCCGTTTTTGGTACTACTTATTTGTGTGAGAAAACCTTCTCCAAAATGAAGTACACAAAAAATGTATACAGATCTAAATTAACTGACGAGCATCTTAAATCTCTTTTAATAATTGGTACAAGTAAAATTAGTCCACAACTACAAACTATTGTCGGTGGAAAATCTCCATTACATACATCTCATTAGCATTTCATATGTCATGTTATAAGGTATGTGTTGTTCATTACTTACAATGTATAAAATGTAAGTTGGATTCATTTCAATAATTTGTTAGTTATTATATGCTGAAGTTAAATTTACTGCATAAATTATACATGTCTTTACTCATTACCATTCTGTGTTTCTTTATCCAACTTATCACAAACATTTTATTTGCTATAAAAAATATTTGTTCTCTAAAAGGAGTTTTCAAGTATGTCTCCGCGGGCCGGACAAAATCTGTCTGCGGGCCGGATGTGGCCCTCGGGCCGTAGTTTGGAGACCCCTGCTCTAACCAAATATATATTCACTAGGGCAGATAAGCACTCGGGTAAATCCCGGGCGTACCCCGGGTCACTCTGCTATTATGTCTAAAAGTGAATGTATGTCCGGTATACAAATTTGTAGGCGTTCACTCGTTCTAACTAATATTTTAATACATATGTACAAAAAATACAAGGAAAACGATAGGTAAATTCAAATGATATAAAAGTGGATATTTTTATTTCAGTACAATTTAGATTAAATTATGCTGAAGCAAACAAATAGATAATGCTAATAACAAACAATTATAAAAAAAATCTTATCTAAATAGATATCATTCGATTAGATATGCACACGGGTAAACCCCGGTCGAAGCCCGGGTCACCCGTCTAGTATGCTATATGAAACAACACTTCTCGTACATCACGAGGATAATGAGTGTACAAGGAGTTTGATTTCCTAGGCTAAAATAGACAAGCTTACTCGTCGAAATATCGAATTATTAATAAATATATTTTAATATTATATTATGTATTTTTGTGACCAAAGAAGGTTAAGAAGAGCCCTGAATCCAAAGCTACGAGATGAACTCATAAAGTGTTAGGCCTAATTTATGCTATTATTAATTCAGCTTCAGGCTAAGCCTGATTAATCAGTTATGCTTTCCTACTTTGAGGCAGACAAATTTGTTCACAGAGTAACCCCTCCATGCAAATATGTATGACCGTAAATTTACTGAAGAAGAAAAGCTCTCTGCTTTTTAGAAGTATAAAAAAATTATTCTAAAAATATTTATATATCCATAATCTATATATAGATAATACCGTAACAGAGTTTTCCATTGTAAAGTCCTGAGCTATCTCCTCCGAAGATTCTGAACTACACATAACAATCTATATACCAAAATTTTCGTTATTTTTTTCTTCGTATGATAGGCCTGTTTTTATTTTCCTAATGTTAACAGTTATTTTTATTTTTTAATTTAATCTATTTTACAATCGTATATTTTTTGCATTTATCATCATCAATTCATTTGTTTTGAAATGCGTAAAATGTGTTTTGAAATAATATATATTTCTGATTCATTTGATTATGTAAGTACTTTGTTATAGTTTTTCATTTAAATATATAAATTTTTCGAATTGTAGATTGAATTATTACTTTTATTCTATAATAATTATCTTTTATAAGTGTTTGTTATAGTTTTTCATTTGAATTTAGCACAATTTTTGTATCTGGTTATCTTTTTTGGCATATTTTCATCTCTCTTTGGCATCTTTTTTTTTCTCATTAATAAGACCTAATCCAAATAATTTAATAGTGTGTGACGTTTCAGCAACAGCATCAGACAGAAGAATAAATGAACTAAAGAATAAAATCTCATTTTTTCTTTTGTCTGATGATGGTGGCATTTGGATTAGGTCTTATTTTTTTTTATTAATTTGTTATAGTTTTTCATTTGAATTTAGCTCCATTTTTGTGTCTTATTTCTTCTTTATATTAAAACTTAGAATTAAGCTTTGCTTTTTTATATACATGTTTATTACACATTTAGCAATACTTTTTCTTTATATTTGCTCTTATTTACTCATTTTTTTTACTCTTTCACAATCAGATTTTGAAAATGGCTAAATGGCTTCACTTCTCCCTATTTGCTTTTGTAGCTTTTCTTATAAAAAAAATATTAGAACTTAGAATTAAGCTTTGCTTTTTTATATACATGTTTGTTACACATTTAGCAATATATATACCAAAATATTTTTTTGAATACTTACCTCTTTTAGTGAATTTTTGTCAGGGGGGCTGCAAAAGTGCCGTACTTATGCAGTATTTTGTTGCTTTTCCTGTGAAAAGGATAATGAAATTTAAAATTAAGCTTTGCTTTTTTATATACATGTTATTTACACATTTAGCAATATATACACAGAAATATTTTTGGAATATTTAACTTTTTTGGTGAATTTTTGTCAGGGAAGCTATGGACTGCCGTAATCATGCATTATGTTGATGTTCTTCTTATAAAAAAAATATTTGGGTTTGGAATTGGGCTTTGCTTTTTGTATACATGTTTTTTACATATTTAGCAATTTACACACAGAAAAATTTTGGAATATTTAACTTTCTTGGTGAATTTTTGTCAGGGAAGCTATGGACTGCCGTGATCATGCGGCTGCAAAAGTGCCGTACTTATGCAGTATTTTGATGCTTTTCCTGTGAAAAGGATAATGAAATTTAAAATTAAGCTTTGCTTTTTTATATACATGTTATTTACACATTTAACAATATATACACAGAAATATTTTTGGAGTATTTAACTTTTTTGGTGATTTTTTGTCAGGGAAGCTATGGACTGCCGTAATCATGCATTATGTTGATGTTCTTCTCATAAAAAAAATATTTGGGTTTGGAATTGGGCTTTGCTTTTTTGTATACATGTTTTTTACATATTTAGCAATTTACACACAGAAAAATTTTGGAATATTTAACTTTCTTGGTGAATTTTTGTCAGGGAAGCTATGGACTGCCGTAATCATGCGGCTGCAAAAGTGCCGTACTTATGCAGTATTTTGATGCTTTTCCTGTAAAAAGGATAATGAAATTTAAAATTAAGCTTTGCTTTTTTATATACATGTTATTTACACATTTAGCAATATATACACAGAAATATTTTTGGAATATTTAACTTTTTTGGTGAATTTTTGTCATGGAAGCTATGGACTGCCGTAATCATGCATTATGTTGATGTTCTTCTCATAAAAAAAATATTTGGGTTTGGAATTGGGCTTTGCTTTTTTGTATACATGTTTTTTACATATTTAGCAATTTACACACAGAAAAATTTTGGAATATTTTACTTTCTTGGTGAATTTTTGTCAGGGAAGCTATGGACTGCCGTAATCATGCAATATGTTGATGTTCTTCTCATAAAAAAAATATTTGGGTTTAGAATTGGGCTTTGCTTTTTTATATACATACTAGCCGAGTGACCCGGGCAACGCCCCGGGTTTACCCGAAGGACCCGCAGGTGAGAAACTATAGAAGAAAAATTTTAACAAATCAGAAAATGAAATTGCAAACAACAGAACTACACTACTTTAAGGACATGAGAGCACATGCACTGTATCACCATACGTGTACCATTTTCAAAGACCCTGCTTAGGATTAAAACTTCTCAGAAGCATAACAATAGTACCAACCTAGAGGTTAACTGGTGTGGATGCATTCCTCTGGGAGTGAGACTATTGAGAAATTCAGTAGGGAGTTATTTTGCTTCTCCGCATTCTAACACTCCAACTGTTAACACTGTGGAAACACTGACTCATGTTTGGTAAGCAATTTCAGGGAAGAAACTATAGACATTGGATTAAATAAATTATTAATTAAATTGCATTAAATAAAAATTATTAGATTTAAATAAATATTATTAGAGTGAAAAAAAAAAGAAATTAACAAATTAGAAAATAAAATTTCGAAAAATACAACTATATTGCAGATAAGATAAGAGGACCTTATTAAAAAATACATAAACAAACTGTAATTCGACACTCGATAATTCGACACTTTCGATAATTCGACACTTTCGATAATTCGACCATTTTAAAAATCAAATTTACAAGGTTGATTGTTGTTTAAATACAACTTTGCTTTTGCATGCATAAACACAGGCTCTTGTAGCAAGAACCCAAATATTATTTATAGTCATAGCAAAAGCCAACTTTAGTGAAAACTGATGCCTCTTCAGAATGAATGGAAGACTGAAATCTGAAGGAGCAGAAGATATGGGTCATTTATACTTTCACCAATGCCTTTAGGATCTTTGCGATGGAACGCGTATGGTGTTTCAGCGCATGTGCTCTCATGTCCTTGAAGCACATATACTGACAGTGCCCAAAGTTGAACACACTGTATAGTGTCTGAAATATCTTTGGCCCCTTCGGATACCAACCTTCGCTTCATTCTAGAGAGGCGTTAGTTTTCATGTCATATCTGTAATATAGTTTTGTTGTTTGCAATTTTCTTTTTTTTTTTTCCTTTCAAATATGTATCCACTCTGAAATATATTTTGTAAATTTTTATTCCAATTTATTTTCTTATATATATATGTATTTTTTTTCATTTCCAAAATATTTATTTATACTTTCACCAATGCCTTTAGGATCTTTGCGATGGGACACGTATGGTGTTTCAGCGCATGTGCTCTCATGTCCTTGAAGCACATATACTGACAGTGCCCAAAGTTGAACACACTGTATAGTGTCTGAAATATCTTTGGCCCCTTCGGATACCAACCTTCGCTTCATTCTAGAGAGGCGTTAGTTTTCACTAAGGTTGGCTTTTGCTATGACTATAAATAAGGCTCAAGGCCAAACCTTGGCTACAAGAGCCTGTGTTTACGCACGGACAACTTTATATGTGGCTTTTTCAAGTGTGCGAACATTGGATAGCATACATGTAAAGATGACCCATATCTTCTGCTCCTTCAGATTTCAGTCTTCCATTCATTCTGAAGAGGCATCAGTTTTCACTAAAGTTGGCTTTTGCTATGACTATAAATAATATTTGGGTTCTTGCTACAAGAGCCTGTGTTTATGCATGCAAAATCAAAGTTGTATTTAAACAACAATCAACCTTGTAAATTTGATTTTTAAAATGGTCGAATTATATAAAGTGTCGAATTATCGAAAGTGTCGAATTATCGATAGTGTCGAATTACAGTTTGTTTATTTATTTTTTAATAAGGTCCTCTTATCTTATCTGCAATATAGTTGTATTTTTCGAAATTTTATTTTCTAATTTGTTAATTTTTTATTTTTTTTTCACTCTAATAATATTTATTTAAATCTAATAATTTTTATTTAATGCAATTTAATTAATAATTTATTTAATCCAATGTCTATAGTTTCTTCCCTGAAATTGCTTACCAAACATGAGTCAGTGTTTCCACAGTGTTAACAGTTGGAGTGTTAGAATGCGGAGAAGCAAAATAACTCCCTACTGAATTTCTCAATAGTCTTACTCCCAGAGGAATGCATCCACACCAGTTAACCTCTAGGTTGGTACTATTGTTATGCTTCTGAGAAGTTTTAATCCTAAGCAGGGTCTTTGAAAATGGTACACGTATGGTGATACAGTGCATGTGCTCTCATGTCCTTAAAGAAGTGTAGTTCTGTTGTTTGCAATTTCATTTTCTGATTTGTTAAAATTTTTCTTCTATAGTTTCTCACCTGCGGGTCCTTCGGGTAAACCCGGGGCGTTGCCCGGGTCACTCGGCTAGTATGCCTTATATTATCCTTGTATTGTGAGATTTTACATTATTCTATATTATATAGATATATTATTTTATGGTATATACAATTATACCAGTATATACTTATATAAAAGGGCGTACCTGGATCTGTAAAGAAAAACAATTTTTTTTTCCTTCAAAATATTTCGAGAGATTGCTCCCTCTTTATCAATTTATTGCACATTTAATGGATCGCCTTTTGACTCAAATTATATATACTGTTGTTTATTTATGTATTTTACGTTTTAAATTATTTAAATTATTTTCAGATAAAATATAAAAACTTTTTTTTTTAAACATTATTTAATATGAAAGTTTTCAAATAAATTTCAGCAACTCTATGAGAAAAGGAATATGTATAGCCCTTATGTCTATATTTAACCCATAATTAATCGCGCCCGTTTTTAGGACGTAGGTACTCGCGTCGAGCTTCCCGAGCTCAAATTTTATGATGATAAAAAATGATAAAATTATTTTTCAAAAAATAAAATTTGTATTTTACCTTAATAAATAGACAATAAGGATTAAATTGATAGCAAATTTTATAATTTTATTTTCATAATTACCAAGTCATGCATAAAAATATAAAAACATGTGAAAAAGCAGAGATTTTCGCAGGCTTTGCGCAAATTCTTTTATATCTAATAAATCGCCAATATTCACTGGAAATTTTGGCAAATTTGGTTCGAATGTTCTTTGCAAATGTTCTTATTGCATTTACAGCAAGTCATGGTTAACATGCGGTTCTTGGCGCAAGGGCAAATATTGCACCCTTTTACTAGCCATTTTCAGAGAAAAAAAAGCTCTAAAATTAAACCTATATATTAAAAATTCAATATATTATAAATTAAAAAAAATAATAATGGATGAATAATTGAAAAACAAGTTTTAAAGGATTCCACAAAAACGTACCAGTGACGAGAGAGAGGCCAGGCAGCAAAGTGAAACTTTAACCAAAAGTTTTACGTCAGCACTCGCGACGCGCTTTTGAGGTACGCCGACAATTTTTTTTTTCAAATTCTCCTGTTGCCATTGAGGTTCAAATATGGTTTAAAATGTCGATCTGATGAATAAGTACAGCTAGGAAAATTATCATTTTTATGTATTTTTAAAATTATCATTTCAGAATTTTGAAAATTGAGATGAACTTCGGAGGCTTGGCGCGAGTAGATAAGGGTAGAGCTTGATATTCTCTATTAATTATGTCTATTATTTTATCAAAATTGAAAAAAAAAATATCAAACTGCAAAATAACAGATCATTACTCTAAGGTTATAATAATAACAAAGAAATATCAACATGTTTAGTAAGTACAATTTTTCAATATATTTTAAAATGAGCGTACATAATTCAAATTTTCTAATTTTAACTGGAACAAATTTCAACAGTTTGAAATTTAGAGTTAGAATTTTGTTTTAAAATATTTCATTGCAGTAAGGGCAGTAGAAATTGTTTTATTTTTAAAAGACTCACACGCCTTCATAATAGTTTCGTATTTTGGTAACAGATGGCGCGCTAATGCATCTTAATATAATTATTCCAATAAAAGACACAAATTGATGTTTGCGGAAGAGCGATTGCTCGAAGCATAGTATATATTTATAATTATATGTAATTCTGCTGTCCTCAAAGCTTATGTCCATAGTTCAACTAAAATACCCATTCAAAGAGTCTAGCATCAGTATCACTATAAAAGGAATTTCTAAAAATGCAATATAAAGGATAAAAGCCAGACGATAAAAGCCAGACCTCTTGAGCTCTGGGTCTTGATCTCCGGTCTCGATCCCTGAAATGATCTCTTGACTATTTTTGAAGCCTGCAGCGCTTTAGTTGTGCTTGGCGCTGCCTTGGTTCCCTCAAAACGGCGTGCACTAGCCCTCCTCTCCCCCGGGGTGCCCACGGCCTCGCCGTCGCCTCTCCAGCCCTCTCCTTGGCCCTCCTCTGCGGCGGGTTGCTCGGAGACACCTAACTATGAGTTATGCCTTAAAATGCTTACCGAAGCATGTAGAAGGCACAATAATAGTAAAAATGCAATATAACAGCGGTATGGTAGATTAAACTGGCGAAACCGCTGGGAGGGTTCACCACTGATCAGCCAGGCCCTGCCATTAATTTTTCCATTGCAGTAAGGGCAGTAGAAATTGTTTTATTTTGAAAATAATCATACGCCTTTATAATAGTTTCGTATTTTGATAAAAGATGACGCGCTAATTAATCTTAATAAAATTTTGTTAGAAAAAAATAAATACATATAAGAGTAGAAAAGGAAATTGATGATTTTAGTGGAGAAAAAGAACGTGAGTAATTTGCAATTAAATATGCAAAGGCAAAATCTACGCTTGTTCAATGTTTAACTGATAAACATCTAAAATAATTAAATATGCAAAAATAGAAAAAGAAATGATGAAAGCGCTCGAAAATATATTTGAAAGAAAAGGCGTGTTTACAAAATTAACACTAAAAATACCATTGTTGACTTTAAAATGCGAACATAATTAAAATTTAGAGGCCCATTTTCTCAAATTTGATTCTATAATTCGCGAATTGGATAATATAGGTTCTAAAATGGATGAATCTGACAAAATATGTCATCTGTTATTGTCATTGAATAAAGAGTATGAAAATGTAATCACGGCAATAGAAACAATAAACACTGAAATAACAATGGGATATGTTACTGCAAGATTGCTGGATGAAGAATTCAAAAAGGAAAACAAACAAGTGGAACCAAGGAATAAAGAAATTACGTTATATTCATTCACATTTATATGTTATAATTATTGTATATATATTTAAGTTTAATTAATTAATTGTTCCCACAGAGTATGTATGTAAGATCTCAAGTAAATAGGCGTTAACCGGTAAGAAGATAAGTTTCTCTTTGTTTACGATGTTATAAGTTTCTCTTTTATATTGTTCTCTCTTTTGTAAATCAATAAAGATGATGTTTGACTAATCTTCTTGTAATCAGTTTCTTTAAATGTCTGAGCAAAGTCAACAATGATTGCAGGAGAGGTCATAAGGCTACAAAATGTAGAAGTAAAACGTTATTTATTAAAAGATAAAATAACCAAATACAAAAGAGAGAATTGAAAGGCAAAGAGACAGTCAACCTAGACAACAAGCCTATCAGATGGATGAAAAACTATCATTTGTAGCAATGAATGCTATAGATAGCGATGATCGTTTTATTATAGACTCAGGAGCAACACAGAGCCTGATTAAAGTGAATTTGAAAAATATAAAACAGAATTGAAGATTTTAGAACATAAGGTTGAAATTCATATTTCTAATGGTGAAAAGATGTCAGCTAATAAAAGTGGAACTTTAAATGTAAAAATCAATAATATCCCTATTGCAATTCATGGACTAATAGTTGATGGCATAAAACATAACTTATTGTCAGTAGAACAAATTACACAACAGGGCCACCAAGTGATATTGAAACAATCTCTGATGTGAAAATAATTACCAAAAACCATGAATTAATGTGTAGTAATTATGGAAACTTGTACTCTCCTTAATAGAAATAGACAGTAACCCTGAAAGTGTTATAGCTCATGCTGTCAAAACTGATGACACATTGTGGCACAGAAGATTGGGACATCTGAATATATACAGGTTTGAAGAATTTATGGCTACCAAGTTCACAAGAGAAATGTGAAACCTGTATCAAAGAAGAAAGCATAAGAGGATTATTTTAGAAAACCTGGTAAACAACTAAGGAAATTAGAGAACTGATACATTCAGACTTATCATTGATCCACCAACATATGATGGAAAAATGTATTCTAAGGTACTAATAGATGACTACTCACACTTTGTAGTAGTGAGACTTCTCAAATCAAAAAGTGAAGCCGAACAAAATATAATTGAGTTTATAAAGTTGATAAAGACTCAACAAAAAGAAAACAAGAAAAATTAGAGTAGATAATGGTAAGGAATTTTCATCTGGAAACTTTAAGCAGTTTTGCAGATCAGCCGCATTATATTGTATTATAAATACCTTTATATAATATTTCGAACGGAAAAATATCCAGGGTAGCCTAGTGTGAACATGGCATCTGCCTGGTAAGCGGAACAGTGTGGGTTCGATTCCCATTTCTGGACACTTTTATTTTTCCGTTTATCATTACTCTTAACAATTCATACTTTCATACTTCATCCCTAAAATTAGAAATAATAGTTATTTCTCCTTAAAATAAATTTCGATTTTTCGTTCAGAAGAAACACATGCGGGATAATTTTCAAATATCGTTCTACAGAATATACCTCACCTTACACACCACAACAAAATGGCACTTCTGAAAGAATGAACCGAACATTGATTGATATAGTGAAAACAAAGTTGGTAAAAAAACAATTCTACCAAAATAGCATGGAGAGAAGCCAATTACTGTTCAGCATATGAATTAAACAAAAGTCCAACAAGTGCGAACAATAGAATACCTCCAGTTAGCATATGGTATAAACGAAATGACCTATCCAAACTTGAAAGTTTTTAGCTTTAGAGCTTGGAGACTTATCCTACCCAAACCAAGCAAACTAGATGCTAGAGCAAAATCAATAATAATAGTTGGATACAGTGGAAGCGGATATTGTCTGGGATTCGGAAACTGATGAGGTAATGATTTCAACAGATGTAAAATTTGATGAAATATTTACTTAATTTGACAAGGAAATCATCTCAGACCAAACAGAGCTTAAAACAATAATGACTGAATATCAAGATGAGGAGAAAATGGAAATTAAAAAGACTGCAATATAAAATTAAAAACTATAATTTATAACAACCTTATCTTATACGTTTTATTCTTCAATAATTTATATACCAAAAGGATGATAAAGAAATTATTTTAAACAGTCCTTAATTTTTTTCTATGCAAATGGCATAGATTAAGAAGGATATGCTAAAATTACTTGCTGGTTTTCTTGGGATTTCTGGCCTTGAGTTCTATAGATACTCGTACCAGTAATGGTTGCGAAAATTTTGCTTAACTAAGTGTTTGTAGACATTTTTATCACACCTTCATGCAAATTTAAACCTTTAAATATCTAATAAAACAATTGTAAACTACATTTTAAAAATTCTAAACTTCCTATGAAAAGGGCAAACTTCGCACCAATATCACAGGTCGACACAAAAAAAAACTTTTTTTTTGCCGGAGTAAACCCTATATTGATTTTAATGTAACTTTTCATGCTGTATTCAAAAATGAAATCAGAAGTTTTACATCACCCATAGTTATTTCAGGATAACAATTATTTCTATAAATTGGTATATATAGTAATAATGCAGAAAATGTTACGTAAGCATTTTTTAAGTGAACATCATTACATTAGATAGCGCTTTATTTTTGACAAGAAGAGTTGATAGGTGGAGCCAAAAGCTTTATTTTATTTTTTATTGATTAAATATTGCTCTTTAAGAATCATAAATATTAATTATATATGTTTATTTTATAATGCAATCTGTTTTGCTTTCAACTAAAAAATAACGACAAGCTCTGGAATGCTATTTGCTGAATAACAGTTTTAATATATATATTTAAATTGAACCTAACGATTTGTTTAATAGATTTGCATCAGAAGTGACAGGTAAATTTGAAGTGATCAGTTTATATTTCTCTATCGATTTGCTTTTATAAATCGTGTGCCCTAGACTGTGTCAATATGCCGAGGCGTTGAATTAATATTCCTGATATTTTCTATTACATTTGTGGGGAATTAACATTCAAAGTTCAAAGGCGAAACTTTACACCGCTCATCAAAGAGTGCTATCAACTTTATTTTGGCTGTAAAGTCGGTGACCAGGATAAGACTTGGGCTCCTCTTTATTGTTGTGAAATTTGTGCTCGACGTCTTACAGGGTGGATTAAAGGTGAACGTCATATGCCTTTTGCGGTTCCAATGATATGGAGGGAACCTAAAGACCATTCTTCAGACTGTTATTTTTGTTTGACAAAGACTACAGGTATTACATCCAAATCAAGACATACAGTTGAATATCCAGATTTGCCTTCTGCTATGAGACCGGTTCCTCATAGTGATATTTTAGCCTGTGCCACAGCCTCTTGAAAATGTAATATTTAGTGACGATGATTCAGATAGACGAGAGCTACAGTCGGATGACACAAATTTTGAAGCAGGTGATTCATATGAACCTCATTTGTTAACCCAAGGAGATTTGAACGACCGCGTACGTGATTTAGATTTATCAAAAAAAAAAAAACAGAGTGAACATTTAGGCTATAGGTTAAAAGGCTGGAATCTTCTGCATCAAGGCACAAAAATGTGCTTTTTTCGCGAACGTCAAGATGAATTTCAAGATTTCTTTTCACAAGAGAATTATTTAGTATATTGCAATGATGTTGTTAGTCTAATGGAAGCGCTTGGTCTAGACTATGATACAGAAGAGTGGCGTTTATTCATTGATTCTTCAAAAATAAGTTTGAAAGCTGTTCTCCTTCACAACGGAAATAAGTTCCCATCAGTGCCAATAGCACATGCATCCAACATGTAGGAGACTCACGAAAACATGAAACTGCTTTTGAAAAAGATAGAATATGAACGATACGGTTGCAAAATATGCATCATTTGAAAGTCATTACTCTCTTGCGTGGATTACAGCTTGGATATACAAAATATTGTTGTTTTCTGTGTGATTGGGATAGCAGAGATAGAGAAAGGCATTACATTAAAAAAAGCTGGCCAAACCGTGAAATCTTTACTCCAAGACATAAAAATATTGTAAATCCTCCCCTGATCGATTCAGAAAATATTTACTTACCACCATTACATATTAAACTGGGATTATTACGAACTTTTTAAGGCTATGGATCGAAATGCCAGTGGATTTGCCTACCCAAAACAAAAATGTTCTAGCATAAGTGATGCGAAAATTAAAGAAGTCATTTTCGTTGGACCTCAGATTCGAGAATTGCTGCAGGATGGAAATCTTCAAAATAGTTTGAATGAAGTTGAAGCAGCAGCATGGAATTCCTTTAGAAACGTTTGCTAGAACTTCTTAGGAAGTGTCAAGGTTGAAAATTACCGACACATAGTTAATGATCTGTTGCTATCCTACAAGGCACTGTGATGTAACATGTCTCTCAAGATCCATTTCCTGCATTCACAT